>JAODLD010000113.1:3311432-3337759 GCA_026781065.1 Mormyrops boulengeri
AGGTTCTCCCCAAACGAGCTTGATGGGCCGAATGGCCTCCTCTCGTTTGTAAATCTCTTATGTTCTTATGTTCTTATGATGAGTATCCTGATAAGAGATATCAAAAGGGTATAAAAATCTGTGTAATTTGTACAGTTGGTTGTAACCTCACTGTTACAATAAACGCTGAATCTGAAGATCTGCACAAGCTGGTCCTGACTCCTGATTGGCAGGGAAAGGAAAAAAACACAACAGAATGAGAAAAACCTGGTAGCTATTTGGGACCGCGACGTTCTTCACTTATATATAATCTACAGAAGAAATGAGTCTTTCATCATTCTTTCATGAAAAAAACCTGAACGAGCAGGTCAATAACAAGAGTGAACGGAACCTACCTTAAAAAATACAGAATATTTATGACAAGGGGTAAACCCTACCTCTAGAGGGAGTCATACCTGGGAGAAGAGTATAATTTTAAGAATATGGGGATGTGAGCGATGTATGAGGTGGATTCGCGCTTCAGACGTAAGAATGTCGTCACTTTTCCATGAGACGGCTAAATATTTCTTAAATTTACACGCATCCCGGGCCATTCTGTTACATTAATTAAAATTAACAACCTAATTTTTAGTTTTCCCAAAAGTTAAAAAAAAACATTAAATAAATGCACATAGTCGGAACTTCATGACTAAGTTCGAGTTATTTAATTCTTGACCTCGTTCCAGAGTCCAGATAATTAACGTTTTCTTTAGCTCCTGCGTAGATTGCAATAATCTACACACATATGATGCTGTTAATTCGTTGTACATTAAGGCGTAAAGATGGTGATCTGCTGATTTCTAGAATGTAAAACAACAGGTATTATTGTACCACGGGCTGATCCTGATATTAATGGAAAGCGCTGTGTCGTAAGAAACGCGCCGTGGTATAAGGCAGCTCTTACACAAGACTATACGACCAACGTAGGGGCGTGAATCAAGCTCCCCGCCCGCCCACTATCGCGATTTTCACTTTAAACTCTGAAATGATGACATGCCAATATCCAAGTAGAAGAATGCAATACAAAGGCCTATTATACATTTGACATGTGCCGATGACTGAAATGCATAAACTCTAAACATGTTTGGAAGAATCCTTTATCTGCTATTTGGGGCAGTGGCGCGCCACATGGGAAATGAGGTTTGTACCTTTGATTTGATAAGAAAACCATCATTGGTTTTCATTGTTTTACTTAGGCGAGTTTTTATTCCTTTGTCGTGTATCAGACTAAATGGCTTGTTCTAAAAACGCGTTCATCCTGTTTCATGTCGCCCAGTCGATAACATTTCGGGGGCGGGTACTTGCGGCATAATTATCGTGGAAAAGGTGCCACTAGAAGTTTTGTTATATAAGTTAGCTGAACTGGAGCTTAACTTATTTGGTATACTCTTGTAGTGAACTGCAGATTAAACTGTCAGCTTGCCTGTTTAAACTGTGCCGCCATAAAGATACCGTCATAAAGTATGTGTATCCCACCAAAACCATTCTTTATACGTTACAGTATTTGTTTCATATTTGCTTGTGTGCTACATTACCCTTACGTGCCTACTTTCAGTGCATCGTCAGGTTTCTAAGGCTTTTATGGTCCGAGCTGTCAAGCTTTCCCCTCCAGGGTGGTCGCACTGCGTGTCGCACGTTGGGAGCAAAAGTGAAAGAGCTTCCTCATGCCTTCGGGACGTCGCGCGGGGCTTCTTGGAAATCAAAAGCCTAGAGTGACATTTAGAATAATAATCGAACGTTCGTCGATGCGTACATATACAGTTTCGTTACACTGACGGTGCCGTCGTGCACTTTGTCCATGTTTAAATACGAGATTTATTTCTATTTGATAAGTAACTGGAGTGTTGTTTGCACGCGTCAAATTCTGCAACACTTCCAAATTTCTAAACAGGGGCTAGAATTAATTTAAAGAGTATCGTTGCTGCAGTATGCGTACAAATGATGGGTTTCAAACCCATGGCAACGGAGAATTAAACCGTTCCTGAAATGTCTCTAGTACTGTTAATCTTCGTCATTACGAACATGTAAACGAGCTACAAAGTACACTATTGAATGTGTAGTCAGAACTTTGTTTTTTTGGTTTCCCTAAAAGTGAAAGGCAAGGCAATAATCAGGCTAGAATTCTTAAAGGAAATAACGCGCCGGAGACAAGCTCAGTTCCTTAAATTATTTGTAGTAGCACTGCAGGCACGTGATTTTGTGTGTGTGTGTGTTTTGTCACTGGCACTCTGATGTGTATTTAACTTAGCAGCTGCCGGTTTTGGACACTATTTCGATGTATTGTACAGTATATTACAGTGCACTTAGAACAAAACAGAATTCACCTGTAAAAGAAATAATTTGCATACTGGGACCCTAACACTCGTGAATGGTGTGCAGAAAGTCAAACTAAAAAGAAAAGTATAAATGTATGCTCATTGTTTTCTTATATCTTACAATTTTAAAAAGAGTATTACAGGCTAGAGTATCAGCTGTGGCAGATCTGATCTTGTTCCCTGCGTCCGTTATCTCTGACATTTAGAAATAAATATTTGCACCTACACAACAAAGGCAGTCGTGTTCAGAATTTTAAATATCCATTTGCGTTAACAGATAAGCTGCATAAAGTCTGAACCACTCCACATTTTTCTAATGAGTGCCTGGGGCTTGCAGGACTTACTGGCTGACTTGTTTAAATGGTCACCTAAGTTTGGTGTGCCCAGAGGTGGGTAGTTCAGGTCCAGAAAGAAAAAAAATCCAGACCAAGATTTTGTTTCAACCAACCAGTTGAGTATGCTCTTGCTGTGACTCTTTATACTCATCTGGTTGGTTGAAACAAAATCTTGGTCTGGATTTTTACTTTCTGAACCGGAACTACCAACCTCTGCTCTGGGCAAAGATCTGGGTGCTTTCCAGTCTCTGGTTGAATAACAGTGTGATCACTTATCCTTGCAGGTGTCTGCCCTGCCTATGTCATCTAATTCCAATAGGTCTTGTGCCACACCCAACCAATACCTGGACATGGACTTGAACCTCTGCTGTGAATTGTGTGCACCAGGTAGGAATGGGCCTCTGGGATTCCACCCCAAAGTTTATGTTCCTAAGTTTGCCTATAAAAACTGCTGCATTTTCCATGGGTATACAACATTACGATATGGATACTGTTGTTAACTTTCTTACGCTGTGCCAATGATCCCGAATGATTCCACAATCAAGCAATGCAGAAGTCATCCATAACCACAGAACATTAGTTTTGTCAGACTAAT
Source organism: Mormyrops boulengeri (assembly GCA_026781065.1). Taxonomy (NCBI): domain Eukaryota; kingdom Metazoa; phylum Chordata; class Actinopteri; order Osteoglossiformes; family Mormyridae; genus Mormyrops; species Mormyrops boulengeri. The sequence continues at coordinate 3,314,696 of JAODLD010000113.1, forward strand.
GCACCTTAATTTTAGCCACTGTAAGGAAAATTTTAGTACTGATTTATACACCACAGCAGTGAACAGGGCTGGACTGGGACTAAAAATTTTGACTTTGGTGTCCCCCAAGGTAAGTTTTGCTGATCAGTCAGTAGAAGAATGATCTTTGCACATGAATGGTGTGGTTGAATATTATACTGTGTGTGTAGGGCCGGCAATGTGATGATGTAATCAATTATATCAGACCAGTGCGATCGGTAATCAGTGATATCAGACAAGTAATGTGTCTTGATGTCTGGCAGTGTTTCACTGGTGATTATTTCCAGGGAAGTAGGCTTAGGCTGTACACATGGCAAGATTACAGAAGGATTTACGATTTGCCTTTCACTTCAGCCTTATACCGATGTTCACGACACAGTGAAAATAAAAAACATGGGTAGGTAGCACATCAACAACTTCTATCTTCCAGTCAGCAGGTGAAATGTCAGCCATTCAAGTGCGGGTTTTATCGTGGGGGACTGACGTTATGATTCATCTCATTTGCGCATTATGTTTGCATCAAAAAAAAATAGAAAAGCCTAAATTTAGGTAGAGTTGTGACTTTTGATCTAAAATGACTGTTTTGAGCTGATGTTCGGGGGCAGGGTGTGACTCAGCATGCTAAGCGTCCGTTTCTTTGATCAGAAGGTCACTGGTTCATGCTCTGCCGAATAGCCACATGTCTGTGAGCCTTTCAGCATGGTCCATACCCAGCTCCCTGTGCACTGTGCATCCCCCCCCCTGCTCCCACCTACACGTGTATCTGTGTCTCATGGAGAGCAAGAAGGGGTGGGCGAAAAGAGAATTTCCCCACAGGGATTAATAAAATATCACTGTGGTCTTTTTAGATATTGCCCAGCCATAGATGTGTGGCTGTGTAACAGTATTGAATTTGACTGAAAGGGTGTCTGAGCAGCTCACTAGCGATGTGCAGATTGCAGTTATATCCACGGGCACCACGGTTAATCCACGGATCGGGTAGGAAGAGCCATAAAAATTAACATTCTGATTTAATGGCAGATGAATTCCAGGTGGGTGCTTCGTATCATAAATGAGGACAATAATAATTGCATTCTCTGAAATATGAACATATAGGAACATCATATTCATTTTACATCACTTCATTTTACATCAGGTACGAATTAGCTGAATGGACTCTCATTGCAGGGTCCATGTGTCTCAAGCAGCAATAGAGGCAACAGAGATCTGAGTAAAAAATCAAATAAGGGGAATTAAAAACAAAAACGGATGTGCAGTGCTATATGTGGGAGTGATCTTGTGAAGTAATTACCAAGTCAGGTTATGGGTATATCATATGTGACATATTATCAGTGTTCGTAATTGTTTGTGTTCGGGAAGTTGCAGTGACATTCAGAATTTTAGTTTGAAGGGATTAAGGTGTCAGCCTTTGTTCAGGATGTTGTGGAAATGCCTGTTACTATTTTTTTTTTACCAAAAAAGAACTTTTACTTAAAATATTTAATGTTTATTTAAACGTTTAAATGTTTATTTATTCATAACCAGCCTAATTTAGTGTAATATCTTACTAGATCATTGTGCTTACATATATCATACTGAGAAATATTGGAAATGTGTGGCTGGGTGCCGGTCTCTAAATCGGAGAAACTAATTCATTTGGGTGGGTAGTGGGTAGGAGGTGGAAAGTTCACATCCCGAAACTACAAATTCAGATCAATGTTTTCTTTAAACCATCCAGTTCAGTATAAAGAGTCACAGTCACAGAGTACTGAATTAGTTGCTTGAAACAAAACTTTGGTCTGGATTTGTACTTTCTGGAGCTGAACTATCCACCTCTGCTGGTGGGTGGATGATTGATGTGTACGTGCGGATTCGGATGACGTCAAAGTCGCTTCACGCATCGCCACTGCTCCGCGGTGGCTCAGTGGGTAGTGTGATCATGAGGGTTCGAGTCTGGGTTCTAAACATGGGTATGTTCTTCCTGTGTTCCTCTAGATTGACTCTGGGGGCCCCAACTTCCTTCTGAGCCCAAAGCATGTGGTTCGATGAAGTGGCGCCTCTAAATTGTCCTCAGTGTGTGACTGTTGTGGGTGTGTATCCTATGATGGACTGGCATCTCATCCAGTGTGTCATCAGCCTCACATCCTCTACTTCTGAGAGAGACTCCAGTCTAACCATAATCCTGAACTGGATAAGCGGTTCTGGAAAACTTCAGGGCCCCAGTAAACCCGGCCTGTTTTTTGTTGAGCATTAATTTGAAGTCGGTGCACATTTTCAAAGGAACAAAATCTTTAGCACAAAAAGCCATGTTCACAGTGAGAAAACAGCTTTCCTCAATAGAAAGAAATGGCAGGTGTGGTGGCATTTGCTGTGCTTGCATTTGGGTTCCTCGTGTCTCGCTGAGGCCCAGGTCCCTCCTGCACCGCAACGACTGAGCTTTCTGCAAAGTGGCTGTACCCTGACGGGAAGTGAGCAATGCACCGTGCCGCCACTGATGTCACAGTCAGCGACATGCATCTGGTGAGCGTCACTGACGCTCGTCACCTTTGCACTCCGAGCTGCTTGTTCATAGGAAGCTTTTAACCGTGAACCACAGTGTGACCGCTGCCTCTTCTGTGACTTTCTGAATGCGTCGGCACAGTTGTGTTTGGGTTCCTCGGGCTTACCCTTGCATTCTAAACTGCACTATGAGGCCAACTTCTAAAGCGATCGAACGTCTTTATTGGACTTATGTGATTTCAGAACTTGCTGTGGAATCGAATGCATCAAAGGGTCTTCAGCATCAGCTGTGTAGAACTCTGTGTTGCCATTATTACAGGGACGCGCCTAAAGATGAAGTGTAGCCATGAGTCGGACACAGTCTGCGAAGCGTGCCAGCCAGGCTTCTATAGCGAGAAGATGAATTACCACCATAACTGCTTCAGGTGTTCACAGTGCCAAGAAGGTGGGTATTCTGAGGTGATTCGGAGGTGGTGAGAAGTTGTTGACCCCTCAGAGCAGTGCTTCCCAACCTGGTCCTTGGAGACTCACAGATGGTCCACATTTTTGCTCCCTCCCAGCTCCCTGCCAGACAGTTCACATTTTTGCAAAAACACGAACTGACTATGGGTCCCCAAGGACTGGATTGGGAAACACTGCCTCAGAGTTCTTTGACTCAGCATGCGATGTGTGCCCATGCAGATCGAGGCCTGCAGTACGCCCAGAAGTGCACTGCGTCCTCCCCGGCCATGTGCCAGTGCAAGGAGGGCATGTTCTGCACATTCCGAAGCCACGATCACCAGTGCAAACAGTGCAGGCCTTACACACTCTGTGCACCAGGACATGGGGTCGCCCTGGCAGGTAATTTGGATGGCCACTGAGACGCCGCTGTCAGCCCGACAGGGTTTGAGCGAATTACTCACACGTATGTTTGCGGAGAGAATGAATCATTTGACAGCTGAAAGTGCCTTTGCATGCGGAAGTGTCTGCTAGACGTCGCATTTGAATGTCTGGGTGTGGTGGAGGGTAACTGGAAAGTGCACAACATGTGTCACTGGGAGCGTGTCGGTGATGCTTATCTCAGAATTTGTGTGACAGGGACCGCTAACTCAGACGTCCGGTGCATGCGCTGTCCTGTGGGAACGTTCACCGACGGGACATCCTACACTCAAAGATGTCAGCCGCATACAGAGTGAGTGCTGTTACCAGATCCTATAAACTGTAAGGCAGGGGTGGTCTGACAGTGGCTGTCTTAGTGATGTCATTATTTGGGCCACATCTGGCAACACCTAAATGTACAGAAAACAGCCCCCGAAGCACCAGGGCGAGCCTGATTTAGTCTGAAGTGTAATGCTGACAAACATCAACAGCTGAATTCCAATATGCATCATCGTCTGGGAAATCGATCTGCCTATATGTGATCTTTCCTTCGCATACTAAGGAGTCCTTTTTCATTAGTGAACATCGCATTTCCTCTCTAAGTCCTGCAATCTCCCCCGGGGGTCCAGAGTCAATATTGCTCCCAGGCTCGGAATCTGCAGCCTGTCAGCTTATAGGCATGATGCTGTAATCGCTGCCCACTCCGGCTCCATCACACTCGCCTGGATCGGTAGATCTAACCTGCCTCTTTCACCTTAACCTTTCACCCCCAGCTGCAGCTCTCAGGGGAGGGATGTTCTGCAGCTCGGCAATGCCGAGTCGGACGCCAAATGCGGACCCAGTGTGAGCCCCCCCCCGGCCCACGATCCCAGCACCACTTATACCTCCATTGCTATCACTCTCACATCCTCTGTTACCCACTACGCCGGATCAAGTCTCACTAATGCCAGTGAAACAGTATCCGGGTCGCACATCACAACCTCCTGGAGCATCCCATGGGTTATAGGTAAGGAATTGTTCAGATAAATATCCATTGTCAAAACTTTATTGTTATATGTACACAGTACAATTAATTTCTTACTTGTGGTCTTGATTTTGCCTAGTGCCAACAAGGATATTTAGGACAACAATGAATAAGCAGTAAAGAAATACTAATGAATAATCCCATTGTTGACATACAGTACACATATACAAATGTCATGCTGTGTGTCTATATACTCATTGGCCACTTCATTAGGTACACTTATTAGGTACACTTCAATCCCTCGTTGAAGCAAATATCTAATCAGCCAATCATATGTCAGCAGCACAGTGTATAAAATCATGCAGATACAGATCAGGAGCTTCAGTTAATGTTCAGATGAAACACCAGAATGGTGAAGAAAGGTGTTATAAGTGACTTTGAACAAGGCATGGTTCTTGGTGCCAGATCTGGAAGGAGTATTTCAGAAACGGCTTATATACTGGGATTTTCACGCACACCCATCTCTAGGGTTTACTGGGAATGGGCTGAAAAAGAAAAAAACATCCAGTGAGTGGCAGTTCTATGGGCAAAAAAGCCTTATTTATGGTAAGGGTCAGAGAAGAATGGCCAGACTGGTTCAAACTGATAGAAAGGCAACAGTAACTCAAATGCAGAAGAGCATCTCTGAACACACAACATGTTGAACCTTGAAGCAGATGGGCTCCAGCAGCAGAAGACCACACTGGGTGCCACTCCTGTCAGCTAAAAACAGTAAACTGCGGCTACAATGGGCTACAATGGGCATGGGCTCACCAAACATAGACAATGGAAGACTGGGAAAAACATTGCTTAGTCAGATGAGTCTTGATTTCTGCTGCAACATTCAGATGGTAGGTTCAGAATTTGGCAGAAATGGCATGAAAGCATGGATCCATCTGGCCTTGTATCACCAATTCAGGCTGGTGGTGGTATAATGGGTGTTTTTCTGGCACATCTTGGGCCACTTAGTACCAGTTGAGTTTATATGCCACAGCCTACCTGACAATCGTTGCTGACCATGTCCATCCCTTTATGACCACATTACCCAGCTTCTAAAGCTCATGTCATGTCAAACTTGTTTCTTGAACATGACAATGAGTTCATTGTACTCAAATGACCTCCACAGTCATCAGATTTCAGTCCAATAGAGCCTCAATGGGATGCAGTGGAACAGGAGATTTGCATCATGAAGGATAAATGTGCAGCAACTGCATGATGGTACACTATATGGACAAAAGTGTTGGGACACCTGTTCATTACACCTACAGGAACTTTTATGACACCCCAACCTAAATCCATAGGCATCAGTATGGAGTCACCACCCCTTTGCAGCTAACACAGCTGCCACTCTTGTGGGAAGGCTTTCCATAAGATTTTGGAGTGAGTCTGTGGGAATTTTTGCCCATTGATCCAGTAGAGCTTTTGTGAGGTCAGACACTGATGTTGGACATGAAGGCCTGGCTTGTAATCTCTGTTCTAGTTTATCCTAGAGGTATTTTATGAGGTTAAGGTTAGGGTTCTATGCAGGCCAGTCAGGTTCTTCCACACCAAACTCACCCAACCATGTCTTTATGGACCTTGTTTCGTCCACTGGGGCACAGTCACGCTGGAACAGAGTTGGAAGCAGATAATTGTCCAAAATGTCTTGGCATGCTGAAGCATTAAGAGTTCCCTTCAATGGAACTAAGGGGCCTAACCCAACCCTTGAAAAAAAACCCTGTACCATTATCCCTCCTCCACCAAACTCTACACTTGGCACAATGCAGTCAGGCAGTTAACGTTCTCCTGGCATCCGCCAGGCTCATCCATCAATCTACCAGACAGAGAAGTGTGATTCATCACTCCACAGAACACATCTTCACTGCTCCAGAGTCCAGTTGTGCCGTGCTTTACACCACTCCATCCAATGCGTGCCATTGCACTTGATGATGTGAAGCTTGCATGCAGCTGCTCGGCCATGGAGGCCCATTCCATGAAGCTCCCAACGCACAGTTTTGGTGCTGGGGATAATGGCTGAGGGAGTTTGCAACCCTGCATTTATTGAGTCAATAGAGTGTTGGCCACTTTACCACACCATGTGTCTCAGCACTCGGCGGCCCCACTGTTACTTTAAATGGTCTGCCACTTCATCCTGAGTTTCTGTTGTTCCTAAATGCTTCCACTTTGCAATAATACCACTTAGAGTTGACTGTGGAATATCTAGCAGGAAAGAAATTTCACAAACTGTCTTATTGCATTGGTGGCATCCTATGACAGTATCTCAGTTGAACTCTTCAGAACGACCCGTTCTTTCACAAATGTTTGTAAACTTGACTGCAAGGTTAGGTGCTTGATTTTAGACACCCGTGACAATCGGTCTGAATGAAACACTTGACTTCAATGATTAAGAGGTGTGTCAGAGTACTTTTGCCCATATAGTGTAGATGTCTGTCCTGTGGTGTCCCCGTGTCCAGAGGGGTGCTACCCCTCCCCATTCAGCGGAGAGGTAATTAGACCTGCCATCAGAGACGTCAGGCATCAGAGGGCAGGCACCTGTCGGCCCACTTTGGGCTCTCCATGGAAAGCCGCTGGCGTCCATGTAGTGTATCACGTCAACATGGACCAAAGTCTCTGAGGAATGTTTCAAGTATTTTGTTGAATCTATGCAACAAAGAATTATGGCAGTTCAGAAGGCAAAAGGGGGTCCAACCCGATACTAGCAAGGTGTACCTAATTAATTGGCCAGTGTGTGTGTGTGTGTGTGTGTGTGTGTGTGAATTAGGTTTACATTACCAAATGTCCCCCACAATGTGATAAGAACTTGTTATCTTGACTTTGTGGGGACTTTGTGACTGCAATCAAAAAACTAAAAATGCCAGAAGTCTCATATTTCGTTTGGTTGTTTATGGTTAAGTTTAGGGCTGGGTGGGGGTTAAGGTCGTCATGTTGGGATTAGAGTTTTCCCCATAGAAATGAATGGAGAGTCCCCACAAAGATATAATTACAAACCTGTATGGTTGTGTGTGTTTGTGTGTAATTTTTCCCATACTTATAAAAACTTGCTTCTGCACAATGGCTTTCTCCTAATTTGTGAAGCATAGCTAACGCTTTTCCTGTTTCCTTTCCTTTAACAGTTCCTGTTTCCGTAGTAGGAGCAGTTACAGTACCTGCCATAGTTGCAGTGTTGATCTTCATCGCCTGGACGCTCAGCAAGAAGAGAGGTAATGTTCAGACACAGGGAGACCCCTGGTGTTCAGCTCTCGCCTGCAGCAGCAGTTCCACAATGCTAGGTCACATTGCATGACGTTTCTCTCTGATCGGTGCTTCTGTTGCTCTCTTTTCATTCGATATATCTTGCAGAGTATTCTTTCATGTAATTTTGTGTTTTTCTTTGGTTACAGCGGGCACAAGCGGCGATGGGATGGTGAGTTTCATGTATTTAGTGTCATTAAATATATATTTTTTGTCTAGTGAGTACTGGTTGATGCATTTAATGCAAACAGAAAGATAGATTGGACAGAGTGAGCAGGTTTTGCTGGACTTGAGATTGAACATCTGACTTCCTCAGTTCTAATACTCTGTTCCTCTTCTGATTCTGTCATGACTTCTTTCCCATCAGCCTCCTTTCTTTGATTACAAGGGCTTGGGCCTACAGAAAGGTGGTCCGAGCAGCGTCCTCAAGTCCCACCTGCTGGGACATGTCCAGCCCCATTCTGCCGATCTGCACTCCTCCGGCCAAGCCTTGCTGGGACCTCAGAGTAGGACCGTGGGTGGAAGGTCTCTCACTTCCTCATCTTTGTCCCAGTTTCCGGATTCCTCTGGAGAAGGTCACAGTGTGGTGGCGTCATGCCAGCCAGCTGCTCCACTGTAGACGTGCACTCATGGCAAATGTCTCGCACGGCAAATGTCATAAATGTCACTCTTAAAAAAGAGCAGAATGACCAGTCTGGACACATTAACAAGATTACTTCTTATGGGAAAACTGGAGTATTATATACTATAATACATTTTGAATATATGGATCGGTGCTCTGCATAATGCAAAGGCCATTTTACTATATTGTTGACTGTATACCTGTCTCTCTGAAGTGGAAATTTATTTTATGTGTGTGTTTGATAACCGTTTATCATAACTTGCTTGAATTATCAGTTTCTTTTTGGAAAGTCAATCTGAAGTCTGAAATGAGCTTTGTTTGTAATTGTATTTGACAGTAGTCATTAAATGATTTATGTAGCAAAAGATATGTATGTTTTATAAATATAGGGTAATGCTTGTGAGTTCAGATACTGTCATATTTGGAAGTTTTTCGTTGCGTGTTAAATTGTTAAACAGGAGTCATTGCTCCATCTAGTGGTGACCATAAAAATGTTTTGTTTCTATTTTTGTCTGTTATCTTGCTAAGCCAATGTAGCTGTTAAAAAGACACGACATAACAGAATAAGTGCTGCGTTACACAGTTAATATTTTAATTTTATACATTAGTTATTTTTTATAAAATAATATTTTAATAAATTAAAGCAAACTTTAAAATATTTCTCACTGAGATAAGGAGGGAATAACAGATGGTAATCTCTCATGTTTATCTCTCATGATATTTTGTATGTGTATTTAGCTGGGCGCGATGGCTCTGTATAGCGGAGCCCAGTAGCAGCACAGACCATGCTAGGAAAATGTGTAAATATCTCCTTGTTTGTGTTGTTCTAAATACTTGTGTTCTCGATTGTCGCGTGTGCCCTCACCTGGGTCATGCGTGAGCTGTGTCCGATCCTCGCGTGTCTTTAGCCGTTGTATAATATACCCACCATGTGCGTGCCTTTCTGCCCAGCGTCTGACCTCCCTCTGTTTCCCTACCGTGTGTAATTGGCGGTGTTTGTGTTGAGTTTTTGTAGAGGCTTTTTGAAAAACAATTTTTAGTCCTTTAGTGGAATATTCATATCTTGTTACCAGCTTGATACCTCTGCCCGCTGTTACAGTATGCATTTTCACAATTTTTTTTTGTGCAGCTTTTCTGTTGCTGGCTTGTAAATATTATAATGGACTATCAGTGTTGCACAGTTACAGTAAAAATCATACATTATATTAGGGGCAAGAAAAAAGGGTTTAAAAATCTGATGGGCAGATGATTGTAACAGATATTTTTATAGGCCTGTATCATAACCAAGTGAATTATCTAAGAGCTTCATGTGTGCCTTAAAATATACATTACATTTTTAGTAGTAATGACAAAAAAAAAGCAAACGGCAAAATGTTACTCTCACTGGAATCTGTTCCTTTCTTTGTATTAATCGGAGAGAACACCACTCCTGGTTTGTACAAACTGAACACCTTGTGCCCCATTTCAACTTCCTGTGGTCGTTTTTGTGTGTGGTTTCCTGAACAGAGAGCACATGCTGGTTAGAGATTAAGAACTCCAAAAAAACTCTTGTTTCAAGTCAGTGGGCGTGTGCGAATTTAACTGGCTTTTGCACAGGTATTGAACTCTTCAAGACTGGGGAATTTTGATTAACAAGCCCTATGGCCTCTGCAGAAGGTCAGGAGTTTTGCTGTGGTTTACACACCATATATGGAAAGCTTAGTTACCAGCAGCATGGAAACACGTTTTCTCAGCAGTGCTTTTTCCTTTACAAACCCATCTCCCTCTAGCTACGTTTCCTGGAACTATTCCTGGAGCTTTCCATCCATCCCCATAACCACTTAATCCCGAGTGGGGTTGCAGGGGGGACCGGAGCTTAACCCGGGAACAACGGGCGCAGGCAGGAATCAGCCCTGGGCAGTCGCCAACACACTGCAGGGTGCACTAACTCACAATTATGGGGCCAACCCCCATTGACTAGAGTCACCAATTAACCTACCGTGCACACTTTTAGACTGTGGGAGGAAACTGGAGCCCCCAGTAGAAACCAGTATACAGCCAGACCAGGATACCGAACCCAGGACCTTCTTGCTGTGAGGCAGCAGTGCTAACCACTGCGCCACCACGCCGCCCCCATTAAATGCTTTCAACATGTTTAATGTTTTTAACATTTAAAAAAATTCCTATCCAAGCCATCATAGGTTTACTGAAATATTGCCCACTCATAATGCCAGGAAAAAACTGAAAAATTACAAGCAGCCATACCTTCTGATCAGATGGTATTTGTTTTCAAAATGCACATAGCAGGAAATCACACTGACCACATTTCTCCAACTCTTACATTGGCTCCTGTAGAAAGTCAGTTCTTTTACAGAGGCAGTAGGATGTAGGATTTCTACCATATAATTGTTACTGTCTAGGGTGACATGATGGCTGATACCAGGGTGGTGTTGCAGGAGTGTATCCTGACAGATTCACGGGGCCCAGCACTTTATAGCAGTCCCTGAAAATTATAATATATAATTAAATTGTTATAAATTCTCTGCAATTTATATCTACCATGGGGGAGCCATGAAAGTGCCAACTTTAGTGGGGGGACTGAAAGTGCCAACTTTAGTGGGAGGTCCACAGTCAGGGGTCCCAGAATATCTACCTATGCCCTTGCCCATACTTACAGGATTTCCTCCTGTAATCCAAAGACATTAATCTTGGTGAACTAGCATAGCTATATAGTCCATAATTCATGCTCCGGGGTGGATATGTACCTCCCCCCCCAACAGTATTAAGTCCTGTTGTGCCTTATAAAGAGGCACTTTAAAATAACATTCTTTATATATATATATATAGGTGTGTGGGTGTCCCATTCCACATATATGTGTAAATGCAGGGGGGCCTGAAGGATTTTATCTCAAAGTAACCCCCCCTCAACACACACACACACACAGAGCGGTGAAGATGAAGGATCTACAGGCCAGATTTTACATGGAATGTAATCATCTCCACAGTTTCAGTTTTGTCTTTCTGCTGCTAACTTTGAATAGTGATAAAATTTAAATATCGGTCTGCAATACCAGTATGTTAACCCTATGTTCATAAAGAAAATATGTAATACACAATGATAATGTAAAAATATGTTGCTCAAAAACCATGAGAGAAAATCGCGATATTGAGTGAAAAAAAAAATCGTGATCAAATTTTTAATCTACAATCGTGCAGCTTTACACCTCTTTTTATGTTTCTGTTGCAGACATGAGGATAAAAACATCAACAAAATTTGTCATAATGCCAAGGGAATGCACTATGCATACAGCTACAGTCGTCCATGTTTAGGCTCATATGTACAGACACTCTTTTCTTTATTCTTCCTTCCCACTTCTTTTCTTACTCTTTGATGTTACCCTTTGAAGTTTTGTACATGTCTGTCTTCAGACGAAGGGAAAAGATAAGGGCCGACTGCCGCCCCTGGCTGGTGAGCTGGCACGTTTCAGACGTGCGTGTGTTGCTGCCTGTCACCTGGTTGAGATCAGTAGTTGCCGATAATAGTCATGCGTAGGCCTACCCTGAACATCGAGCTCACTGGTCAGGTTCCCATAAATTAAAAAAAAAAATCCTTGAATGCAGTACTGTTTCTCTTTCTTTTATCTTACCATGCACATCCTAGGCGAGAAAACATACTTATTTGAATGTATTATAATCACTCTGAATAAATGTTTTCTCAAAGCACAAAACACCAACAAATAAAAGAACATAATATTTATCTACTTGCCTTCCTGTCAGGATCAGTCCCTACTTGGCCAGCAGGTGTCGCTTGTCACCCCTTTCCTAATGTTTGAGTCATGATTATGACCCTCACTTGTGTCTTGTTGCCCTAGTGTTTAGTTGATTGATTGTAATTGGCCCACACCTGTCCCTCATCGTACTCTCATTATATGTATATATATGCGCTTCTCCCTGCCCTTGCTCTTCATTTGATCATTGTGTGTCTGTAGCTGTTGTTGCCCGGTAGTGGTAGTGGTAGTGGTAGTGGTAGTGGTAGTGGTAATGGTAATGGTAATGATAATGATTTTGGGAAACCCATCGCAAGGCACGCACGCACACATTAACATCTACTAACAATCTGGCACCTCCAGTTCACCATAGCATGCTTTTGGACTGTGTGGGGAAACTCAGAGGAAATCCCATGATGATACAGGAAGAACAACAGTAATGAAAAGAAAAATTAAAAAATGAGTTTTTTTTTCACTGGTGGAGATGGAGTGGAGTGCCATTTTCCACCAAGCTTCATTACATCATACGTGCATCATATTCTGTGGTAGAGAGGAACTCTGTCTCCTGACGTCAGGGAACAAGCCTTTCCCCTAGTTACGTTTTGGCACGCAGAGCATTTTCACTTCATTGACTGCTGGCTCTCTTCACTCCATTTGGTTTTTACATTGCAGCACAATGAATAGGTGTCATCCAGCTATGATTTTTTTCAGATACATTACATTGATATTTTAATGTTTATTTTCACAGTAAACACTTTGCAGTATGGATACCATAAATAATTCATACATTTATTTAATTTAATTTTGTGCTTGAGTTAACATCAGTAACATACAGATAAGTGGCATTACCAAGATAATACTTAGCTATATACCTCAACCAAGTAAGCACCTCACACATCAAGATAAGAATTTGGTCTGATGGAAATAATATCTTTATTTCCTGTTATTAATGTTAAGGCTTTAGGCGTGGGTCTTAAAGTCCTACAATAGTATTCACTGCTATTAAGTCCAGCTCTTGGTTGGTTGGCTTTTGGGGGGTACATCTGCTCTGGATTCCTTCTTATTAATTATCCAGTATTTCTGGGACATCCTGATACTGCACATACTTATGACTAATTCCAAAACCATAACTCATAAAACACTGAACCACAGCCCTTAAAGATTCAATCTTGAGTTGACTGTTTGTTTTTGTTTTTTGTTCTACCTGTGAACCTGTTTGATACTGCTTTAGACTATTTATATTGTATTATTTAGTTTTAATTGTATCATTTTCCTTTATATTCTACATTTTAACATTTTATATAAGCATAGCTATTCAGAAACAGGTGCCACCATTACTAGAGAGAACACTTCAGGTTTCTTGGCTATAGAGCGCCACCTACACCTCAGAGAACATAATAACCTGAGGAAAATGATTGAACAGCTGACAACAAATTGTGAAGCATTCATTGCCAGTGGGATTTGCTTAGTGTATAACTGTAGGTCGTAAGAAGCCTCATTGTATAAAAAAGAATAAATAAACCTCACTTATTTTGTCTCATCGCTAATAACACTTGAGCAGTAATCTTTGTTTTATCTGGCATTGCAGCATCCCAGGGGCTGTGTTCACCTTTGAGAACACAACAGACTATAAAACGCCTCCCCAGTCCTGGGAATATCACCCACAGCTTCCCTCCACACACGAGTTTCATCAGGACTGTAACATGGCCGAGTCATTTCCCATTTTTGGTGGGGCGAGCGAGCTTCCCCTTCTCACTCGGTCTGCCAGTGGGTGACACTCCACTTTTCACAAGTACACTTCTCTGCGTTCACAGCAGATACCAAGGGGATACGTCATGATAAACAATGGGACTACTTTACTGTTCTTCAACTTGCTTCAAGTAAGAACATTCCTACAGTACTGTTCTAACAATAAAATATACTTACTGTTTATCTAACTTTAGCGTACATATATCTTTGCTGGCATGTGCATTTTTGCCGACCTATATTGCATGGATAAACAAGGAAATAACTTTTCCCAGAAGACTTAGAGAGAAAAGCTTTACAATTAAATACTTTCTTTCAGCATTGATTCACTTAACCAGGAAAAAAAAAGTATGAATTCTCCTCATTTGCCCAGTTCTTGGTGTGGACACTTCCTCATTCCGACAGATTGTAGTTTGTATTTAAGTCTGACAGAAACCAAAAGACGAAACATGGCCCAGTGGTTTTGGTCACTGCCCATGACGTAGTCAAGAATCTTCTTCTGTGGTCATTCCGCTCGGCACCTGTCACCCAGAGTGGTTTTACAATCTTGTCCATGAGAAAGTGGAAAAAATCCGGCTTCTTCTCCTGTTCCTTCAGTGGGCTCATGGTCCTATCCGCTGGCCAGGTAGGTGGGTGACCTCGTGTGTATCGGTCCCTCCTGCTGCTCCAGCTTGTCCCGCAGGTTCTGCGCACAACCGGACAGGTCCATGTTCTGCAGCGCGTTATAAACATCTGCCAGCTGCACCCCGGCCCTGCAGCTCCAGAGCCGCAGCATTTGGTACTGCTGCTCCAGGTAGGACGGTCCTGCCTCCAGCTCAGCACGCTCCATCTGCCCATCTGGAACACACAACAGCCGCAGGAACTCCTTCCACCGGCGCACAGGTACTTCTTGGATGATGGCATACAGCACCAATGCTGGCCAATCGCTCCTTACAGATTCCTCCCTTAGAACTGCAGAACAAAAAATAACAAGCTTGTTTGGTCATTGTCAAGTAACATTTAATTAGCCAGTTTCAAGCCCCTAGAGGTATTATTAGTAGTTGCATTCGGGTTGATCATCTTGTTGAATGATATTCATTTGCTAGTATTCAGGTGACGTACCCCTGACTGCAAGAAATAATAAGTAAACCAAGGCTGTGGGGTTGGGATCTCCCATTTGATTAGTGATTATATATTCTGTTCTGCATCCATCATGGAAACAATGAGATTTAATTTAATGAATGATGATAACATGGACCTAACCTGTAAATATAGATACTCTATCTAGAAAAATACAGGGACCTTCCACTTCGCTGGATTTTTACATAAAAATAAACAGATAAATTTTGTCATGTTTATTACTGGCTGCTGTTATGTATAAAAATACCATAGATGTTCCCCCTGCATAAATAATCGATAGGCAACGTGCCAGAAACACTCCGTTTTCAGGCTGTTCACATATCTTATGATCCTTATCATGTTTGCTTCTGTTGGCTGCCCATGACTGACGAGTCCTGAAGCTGGTTAAGCGAACAAGTCAACAGTGCAGCCCTTATCAGAAAGATTTCGCATATGATGCTTCCGGAATGGTAAGTTCACGCGAGCAGACAGCACTCAATGTGAAATGCAAGAGTGGTACATTCTGGAAGGGTACTATGTATTTACAGCTAAGTATTTAACCACCTTAGGTGACAAAAAAGGCTAAGCCTATTCTCTTAACCATGTATTGCCTAGTCGTCCATGCTGTGTAATAATAGTCATTACCATCACAGAGAAACAGTGAAGGATGACTAGTTAAACTGGTAGAAAGATGTTGAGTATCATGAACTTAATAATTACATTTTCCTGCTTTTCTTTTGATCGTGTTTGTGAATGCTGGCATAGTGATCTAACGCAGTGTTACCCAACCCAGTCCTCGGGCCCCCCCAGACAGTCCACATTATTGTGTCCTCTCAGCTCCCAGCCAATCAAGAACATGGAAAACCTGGTATGGGTGTGTCGGGAGCTGGGAGAGAACGAAAAAGTGGACTGTCTGCGGGTCCCTGGTTGGGACTACTACTGGCTTGGGAAACACTGGTGCGGCATTGCGGTGTGACGGAATGGGATTTTATGTATTTGTATATACAGTTTGTATGTCCGCTCTGCATTTCCTTGGGGTCCTCAAGTTTCCTTGCACAATTAAAAAGCAGCTGGGTGGGTGAACTGATGTTGCTATAATCGCCATTAAAGCGTTTGTACCGCCTGTAATAGTATTCCCCGCTTTGTGTCTTGTGCTTCTTGTGCTTATTCTGAAGGTTCCACTTTCACTGCAACCTTCAGAATAAGTAGTTATGTAAATAACATTAATGCAAGAATTTGAAGATGGAGAATGACATGACTGCAAACTATACATTTCCTGGGCTGTATTACCATAGTGATAATGTCTTTTAGTATCATGTGACTTGGATCGTCACCTGGTATAGAGCTGATATAAACATGTTCATTTTTATCTTTACTATACAACAAGTGGAAGATCCGCCATACAGTGCAGATGCCGTCCTTCTAATGCAGTTTTCCAATCCAGTCCTCGGGGACCCGGAGAAACTCCATGGGAGCAAAAACGTGGCCTGTCTGGGAGGGAGCAAAAACGTGGCCTGTCTGGGAGGGAGCAAAAACGTGGCCTGTCTGGGAGGGAGCAAAAACGTGGCCCATCCGTGGGTCCCCGAGGACCGGGTTGGGAAACACTGCTCGCATTTGTTTGTTGATGTAATATCTATTGTGCCTGCTTCTTGTATTTAAGCTCGCCAGCCGTGTGCCAGTACCACAACGACGCAGACACGGACACCACATTAAAGAGCACTAGCATTCATAAATAGTCCTGCAAACTACAATCCAATCAAATTGTGCATAAACTGCAAGGCGGGCAGGAAAAAGAGTATATACTCTTTAACGGCACCTTGAAGTTCACGCTGGTCAAGAGGTCTGGCTCGATCGACTTTCACAGCATTGCCAGACACCTGCAATAAAACACAAGGTAGTTTTTCAGCAATTTGTACCAGAAGGCGCTAACAGGTCCGCTAACAGAGTGCTTTTGTTAAAACAGCATCTTTCTGAAGCTTCTTTGATGTCAGTACTGATAAGGATGTGGTGTTTCCTGGGTAAAGGGCTGCTTCAGCAGTTCCACTGAATTCACTGAATATACACATGTGGTAATTTGAGTAAATTGAAAGTCTACTTAGAAAACTTCCCCAAAGTGGGCATGAAACTGCAGCATGTATCTGTCCAAAACAGTTTCTTATCAGTTTATACATTTGAAATGTAAATGTGTGTTTCTATTAAATACTTCTGTAAACAAGAAATGACAAATTATATTGTTTGCATTTAAAACTGCTGGAAAGGTACCTCAGCAAGACACAGAAATGAATTTGCTAAATACTCGCTAATAAAATCTGTCGCCATCAGCCATGAGAGTATGATCTTGAAGAGATAGTTACATATGCAACGCATAACGACATTTGATGATGATATCAACAACTTTTCATTACAAACCAAAAGTCAGTTGAGGATTTCGCCATATTTCAGTATAAACAGCTTTTGGATGTTTGGTTGATGAGTGCACTGGTGAATTCTGGGTAAAAATGCTGTGTAGCCTGATTTGATGTGAAAACATGGTGTCATAACCAGAAGAACACAACCATACCAAGGGGATCTGGACAAGGGGATCTGAACTTTCAAACAGCTGACCTGTTCAAACAAAAACACAATCAGATATTCACGTGATGGTTATGCCTGATGCTTTTATCCAAAGTGATGTGTAATTGAGGAAGCAGGGTTAGACAGTCTCTAGATCATCCTTGCTCAAGGGTCCAATGGTGAAACCTATCTAGCAGCCACAGGATTTGAACCAACAACCTTCCACTCACAAAAAGAGGACCCTAAGATGTAGGGCCATGCAACATTCCCATTAGATGGAGAATATATTTATTGAAATTCAGTTTGTTTTCCCATAGACACCTACTTGGAAAGGCATAATTTGGTGTCTCTTGAGGTAGTTGCACGGTTGTGTAAAGGAGTTTAGGCTTCAGGAAGTGCCGCTTGCTGGACTCCCTCCCTAGCTGGGTGCGGCAGTACAGGGTCAGGGCCGTGACCCCCAGCAGAAGGATCGCCATTATCGTGATGAGGACGACGTAGCTGTGCAGCTCAGGCTTATCTGGGATTTTTCGAGTTGGATCTGCTGGTGGTTTTTGAAAAGACATGAATTGCAGAGCAGTTAGACTGTGCTTAAAGACCTAACACACAATCCGGATTAAAAAAATAAATAGAGTGAACACAATTGTCCATCCATTTTTGGTAACCACTTGTCCTATTCAGGGTCACAGGGGATCCAGAGCCTGTGGGCACAAAGCAGAGAACAACCCAGGATAGAGCGCCAACCTATCGCTGGGCACACTCATGCTCCATTCACACTTACGGGCAATTTAGAATCTCCAATTACCATCAACATTTTTATAGACTGTGGGGGGAAACCGGAGTACCCAGAGGAAACTCCACGACCACACCGAGAGAAACCTGGTCCCAAAGGCAACAGTGCTAACCACTGCACCGCCATGCCGCCCCTAAACACAAATGTGATTTCTAAGTAAGGTTAGATTTTTTCAGGTCTAATTAATTTACACATCTGGTTTCAAATGTACTCAGGTAATATTGACGGTATAAATACCTGGCACCTTGCTTCTGGTATGAGCAGATTTAGTAGTAGGAACAGTGGGCGTTGGTCTTGGGAGGGAAAGACATGAGAAAGGAAGGCATTACTTACAGACTGACAGTGCAGAGAGAGTGGTTTGTCATGCAACATTCAACTTCCTGAGGTACAAGTGGGCGGTGTATTAAATGTTAAATGATTCACTGATGGGTGTCAGTGCAGACATTTATTTGCTTTGCTTCCTGCAAAGTGATTCAAGATAGCGTTTTTAAAATTATGAAGTCCAAAGGTTACTGATTAATTTCAGATTATTTCTTTTTAATCACCTCTGCATGGTAGCGGAGTACAGTGAGTTTCTTACAGACTGCTCCTCTGTGAGGTACAGTCTAGTCTTAGAAAAGGATAATCAGTGTGTAAGGAGACTGCTTTGACCTACGTACACACCTGATGCAGTTACAAGTCAGTGCCTACTAGGGTTGGGTACCTTTCACATTTGAACCGATATCGGTACCGGTACCGCTACTTGGTGTTCGGTACCGATACTCAATGGTACTTCATTTCGATACCTTGTTCTGAATCTGTAATGCCTGGTTTGTATCAACATAAAAAATAAGCCCCAAACTAATTTCAAACATTGTCAACTATTTATTTTAAACAAACTCTTCCTGAAACTTCCACACGACTGTGACCAGAAACATTATTTTAACAATTCTTTTTAAGGAAGACAAGCATGTCAACCTTTTCGGATTATTGTCGGTGCAGGCGCTGTAGCTCGGGCTGTAGCTTTAACTGTGGCGCTCCAATTATCAATCACCGAACATTCATCCGCCCGTAAATATATTTTATATTTAACGAGGTGTTTCCTCAATTTCGACGTATTTTTAGCCCCAGTTCTGCATTTTGCATGGCAAATATTGCATGTCGCGCTGTCTGCATCAGTTTTAGTGAAGTGTAGCCACACCGTCGAAGGCTTTCGGCTTGCAGCCGCCATGTCTTCAGATTTCAACGCAGTTTCTCCACGCATGAGCTTTCTTCTCCTGGCAACCATTGTCATGGTAAACAAAACTAACACGATCGCTTAAATAGCAAATTGAAATTTAACTGCATTAAATATCTGTCTATCCTATTGCTGTTTTAAATGTAAATTGCATTGAAACGCTGAGATAGCTGTTGATTAATTTAAACCTTTCTCCCAGTTCCGTATGTCCCACTCAGGTGGTGCGCGCCGCTAATGATGATCATGTGAATGTACCGAAATTTGGCACCGTTTGATTTGACATGAACCGATACCCGGTAATACCGACATCATTCGGTCGGTACCTTTAAAAGTCCTGACCTCGGTACCCAACCCTAGTGCCTACAGTACTAGCACTGGGTGAATACAGACGCTCCTCTACTAACAAACGAGATACGTTCCGAGCAGCCGTTTATAACTTGAAATGTTCGTAAATCGTTATTCAACATCATCATTTTAAGGGTATACATAAGTACTAAGAACTAGGATGCTGGGAATATGCACACTACGCTGCTGCGCAGCAGGAGTAGCGGCCAGAAGAAAAAAAAATGATGTTGTGGACAGGAAGCGGGAGCCCAATGAACACAATTTGGACTTACAGTTCTCTTCGTTCGTATGTCTGAAATTCGTAAGTTGAGAGTTCGTAAGTAGAGGAGCGTCTGTACTCATTTGTGCACAAAGTTCTAATAACACATTGGGTGGTACGCGTATTTCAGTTTTATATTTACCCCTCTACCTGTCTGACTGACAGAATATTAAAGAATGACAATACAATATTAGCAGGATTGCATTATTATTATTTTGTACTTGACGGTAAGAGTGTTGCCTAGGTATTTGGTTCACTTACTTGTGTATCTGTTCACCTGAAGAAAGGGGATAAAAAAGGAAAAATGAATTACGATGAGTTGGGAAAAAATATGATTAGACTCAAAACTTCGGTACATGGGGGTGACTAACACGGCTGCCAGTCTGAGGAAACAGGAAAATGTACTTATTTGTTCTGGTAGGATCTATACAATAAATATACATCACTCAAGGACAGAAATGCTGAAACTGTCCCCTTACATCGAAATGTGTCATCAGAGTAGTTAACTCGTTGGTATCCTTCTTTGCAGCCGCACTCGGTGTTCGTCGTGCTGGTGCAATTACTCTTCACGACCTGTGACCCTGA
Organism: Mormyrops boulengeri; assembly: GCA_026781065.1. Taxonomy (NCBI): domain Eukaryota; kingdom Metazoa; phylum Chordata; class Actinopteri; order Osteoglossiformes; family Mormyridae; genus Mormyrops; species Mormyrops boulengeri. The sequence continues at coordinate 3,335,244 of JAODLD010000113.1, forward strand.
GGACAGAAAACAGAACAGCCCTCAAGCACTCATTCTGTTCCTTCTAACTGCCTCCTAAAACCAACTCTGAACATCTTCCCACTGATTCTTGGCTCAGACTGACAGACAGTCGTAGAGACACAACCATCCACTACAACAATCCGCCGAACAGTAACATCCCTCTGCCAGTCAAAGGATTTGAACTGGTCACTGTCAAGTTGTGGGCAAAGAGTCCCAACCACAGAGCCACACATCACCTATCCTGATCCACAACTCTACCAATGACTAGTGGGGTACCAGTAATTCTTAGGTCTGCTCATGACAACCATGTCCAGTTAACAGTACATGACCACTTGCAATGTGTTTACCGTTCTCATCACAATGGGTACACAGTCGACAGCGTGATGATAGATTTGCAATTTTAGTGTAGGTGCCATGTTCGCAAGGGGAACAGTGCGATCGTTGTTCTGTACAGTGCACTTGCAAACTTCTGTAAGAACCTGCAAGGCCAAGAAAGAACAGGAACCACATCATTACATACTCGACATACATGGTCGTCGTTACCAGTTACTATTCAAAATTCAACTGGTCCTTTGTAGTGTTGTAATAAAGAATATCATTGTGCCATTTTTTGTTCAGAGAACTTTCAGTCAGCCATAAGGTTTCAGAAAACTGTATTTGTATGGTGACTGCAATATTAAATCCGTAATAAATATTAAACTCTTTGGCCAATGATTGGTCAATGGCAGGCACTCAAAATGGATAAGCAGGCTTCTAAGTGGTGCTATAGTATACACTGGTTTAATTGACAGCATCCGTATGCAGAATCATTTTCTAAGTTCAAGTTGGAGGGAGGCTCACCAGAAGGACACTGAAATTCACATTTAGTATTACTCCTCTTGCGTCTCTTGAGTTCTGTTCCTCCAACCAATTCATGCACAGCGAGTCTGCCCACTCTGTTCAAAGGGTGATACTTCATGCTTATAGGGGTGCTGTACTTAGGAACCAAAGAGGCCAGGGACAGGGGCACAACCTGTGAGACAGGAGGAAGACTTAGAGATGGCTTCTATGCCTGAGGAAGCAACTTAAGAAAAACTCACACACTTTATAGCTTTAGTTCCCCAAAGCTTGGCTGACCAGGGATCAGTTCATGTGCAATCCACTGAATTCTTTCAAAGCAACACAGGCATTTCAACTTAAGCTCTGGTGACAATCAGAAGGCTCCAGGTAGGACCAGGACCCCAGTGATGTACCCCGAGCTAGAAAATTAAGTTGTTTCTTCAAAAACACATTCAGCTGCATAAATGGTAAAAGCTGTAGGAAATCTCTCAATAAAAAAAGACACATAGAAAAATGCATTCATTGGGATAGTGTGACAAATAGTTACCCGCAATGCTTCTTTAGGGGATTAAAACTGCAATGCGTGAATATTACTCCAGTATTATTTGCACGAACGCCTCCGGGTTCCGTGTAAGACAGCTTTTTCGTTTCCAGCCTTACTTGTTTGTATGAAGTTGTGGCCTGAAATATTTTACACTTGCTGCCTCCACAAGCTACTAAAGAAACGTCAATTCTGTACTGCTGCAGTATCCTCTATATTCTACCCACTAGGCCACTTCATAGTGCTACTTCACTCTGCCACATATCGCTTTACTACCTCATGTTGAATTATATGTTGTTAGAGATCTTGTAGTATTTCACACTTAGTATATTTTGTATTGTAACTTTGTACAGTCCTGCTAATTGTCTGTAGTCTGTGGAGAAGGCATTCAAGTAAGAATTTCATCGTACTTTGTACACTGTACTTTGTACATATGACAACAAAACTTTGAGTCTTCAGAACCATACAATAAGCCGGAAAAAAGCTTCAATTTCTATGCAGGAAGGTAAGAATATGATTGAAGCTAACTTAGCTAACAGCACTCTAGTTGTCTAACAGTTGGAGAAACCACAAGTCAATGTGTGAAACGAAACTTTCTGATGTGATTGGTATTCAATGTGTATATATCGAACTTGTCATGGATGGTCATGAGCCATTTCATTGGGCATGTATCATTCCTCATATGGTACACCCTGCATAGCCCTCAACAGCATCTTTAAGGCTGATCACAGTGATGACCAGAAATGCTTCGGCAGCTATATTTTTAAATGGAATTATGTCACCGCACTAGTGCAAGCAGCCCAGCAAGTGTCATGTTCCAGGCTGCCACAGCAGGGCCCTTTTTGATGCCTGAATCTGGAGCAGCCAACAAAATCAGGGGCACTGTGTGCCATCAGAACACCTGTCAGTGCACATACAAATGACCTCATGTGCCAAACGTGAGAGCTACGGAAAGGCGGGCATCAACTGCCTCATGGGACATAACAGCAACAAGACAACTGTTTGCCTTGAAGTACTGAGAACATTATTAAAAAAGATACATGCTGTATAATTATTAAGTAGATGATTTATGAAGCGATTATCCATCCATCCATTGTCCAAACCGCTTATCCCAGTGGGTCGCGGGGAGTCCGGAGCCTATCCCGGAAACTATGGG
>JAODLD010000113.1:3349805-3366759 GCA_026781065.1 Mormyrops boulengeri
GTGACATTGTGGGTGTGGCTTACAAACTGTGACATTGTGGGTGTGGCTTCCAAACTGTGACATTGTGGGTGTGGCTTACAAACTGTGACATTGTGGGTGTGGCTTCCAAACTGTGACATTGTGGGTGTGGCTTCCAAACTGTGACATTGTGGGTGTGGCTTACAATCTGCACGCTTACCCAGACCTGCTCAGAGAACTGGTCCATTGGTGGACTTAGACTGCGACCCTATTGAAGAAGGCTCATTTTCTTTGCTTTCCATAATGGTAGCATGTCCAGGGAGGTTAGCAGCCAGTTGACTTTGGACCCCCAGTGGTTTTTTTCTACATAGTTGGGAGTTGTTGATAAACCTAACTGAAATTGGAGTTTACATTTGGTGAAAATCAAAGGATGCCTTAAGCTCAAAATGGCAAAATGGTTTGGCCTGCTATATTGTGGGAGCCACTAAGCCCAATGATTGCATTGTATGGTCATATAACACCCATATAACCCTACGATGCAAACACCAGAATTACATTTTACAGATGGTTTTGCCCAAAGTGATGTGCAAGTGAGACAAATATCACATTGCAGACATACAGTACAGGTAAAAAGTTTGGAATACACCTACCGATAGAATGGTTTATTACTATAGTACTTTAGTACTATTCTCCACATTTTACAATAATTTTAAAGACATCAATACTATAAAATAGCATTTATGGAATTATGCACTGACCAATAAAGCATTAAACAAAAAAAATTGTTGGGGGAGCAGCTCTGTGGGTTGGGACTCAGTTCAAATCCTGTGGTTGGCAGAGTGATCCCACCATTGAGCCCTTGAGCCCAATTGCTCCAGGGACTGGCTGACCATACTGTCTCCTCTAGGCCAGTTTCATGAGGTGGGGTCATCATGGGATGCTTTCCCAGCTGTCCTGAAGGAGGTCCCACATACATGCTGAACACTCATTAGCCACTTACCCTTCACTCCTCCAAAACTAATTCTATGATATATAGGTCAGGTGGCCAGGTCATGTGATGTGATGCTATCACATTCCTTTGTAGGCAGCTTGGCGTGTCCAAAACTTTCACTTGTACTGTACATGCTGTCAACAGGCACATGGCTACATAGTAAAATAGCTGCTTTGAACCACTTCCCTCCCAGCCAGCAAAATGTACCAAGGGGGGGCTTACACCTCCCGCACACACACACAGGGTGTTGGTGTTCTAGTGGTTAGGATGCTTGCCTCTGGATCAAATGCTGCAGCTAGATGCTGCAGATGTCGAACACAAAAACACTTTACCAAAATGAGTCAACTAGGCATAAGTGCTTCCGATTAATTCCTATGCACAATATTGATGCAAGAGTTACACAACAAATTCTAACAAAGCAAGACCCTAATAAGACTATTCAAAGAAAAGAAGTGTAACAGTGCAGTGTATCATCAGTGCATTAGGCTAATAGAGGAATTCATAGAACAGACAGAGTCTAAAGGCATTTTTCTGAAGATGGGGAGGGAGTCTGATGACCCATGAAGGAACCACACAGAACCTCCTGGACTAACACTTTTCTTGTGGTGGATGGAGCTCCAAACAGTGATGGTTGGCTAGCCAAAAGGGGTGAGATGGGACATAGGTCTTGAGGAGTCTTTTGGAGATGGGCGCCTTCCCACTGAGGGACCTGTAAGCCAGTACCAAAGACTTGAACTTGACGCAAACATCAGTAGGGACTCAGGGAAGAGAAACAAGCAGGGGTGTGACATGAATGTTTAGATTATGTGAATATCAGATGTGCCGTTTTGAATAATCTACAGTGGTCTGATACACAAACTGGTAGACCTGCTAGTAGGAAGTTGAAGTATAGTTTAGGTAACAAATACCTGGACTTGAAGATTAGTTTCATACTCAGGCAGAAAAGGCCTGATGTTCTTGAAGTTATACAGGGTAAACCTGCAAGATCAAGAGAGCACTGTTATGCGGTCAGCAAAGGACAGTTAGTCTATCATTACCCCTAGGTTTCTGGCAGACCTTGATGGAGGATGAAGTGAAATACCTTTCATGACTTCCCCAGTGACTTGATATGAACATCGGTTGACTTTAGGACGTTCAGGAGCACAAACTGTGAAGATTTCCACCTCTTTCGTCTCTCAAAAAGTTAAGGCATTTCTTGAAGAATGGTCCAACCCCCCCATTACATACAATTCAGGACTTGTTTAACATGTCTCCAAAAGGGAATGAGGTAGTTCTGACAGTAAAGGGTGCCCCTGCTCCATATTAGAACTTAATGTTAATTTATTGTTAGGTGTTTGTATTATTTTGTCTATCATCTAGATAGATATTTTGATGATAAGCAGGAATACAAAATGACTTATTTACTAGAAACAAAGCAGCAAATGACAACTAATTACACCTGTCACATTATTATCCCCTATAAATGAGTCTTTCTAAATTGCCTTCATGTGTGTTCATTTGATAGGAAAACATCTCTTGGAAAATGGAAACCAGACAGGCAGTCCAAAAGTGAATCAGTTGATGCAAAATCAATCCATTCTCACATCTATTAAGATCCAACACAACAGCAATACACACCAGTATTAGTAACATTACTATATACCTAACATATATTGCCAAAACACGTTTTCCCATCCAATCATCTTCTACCCATCTATCCCGGTCAGGGTTGCAGGGTGGCCTGGAGCCTATACTAAGCAGCATACAGCTCAAGGCTGGGCTACATTATGGATGGCATTCAAATCAGTCTATATTTTTGTTTAACAAAATGTAAAACACATATAGTTGTCAAACAACTTTAAAAAAAGAATTCGAGTTTTAACTAAGACACAAATGTGACACTTTTCATCGCAAAGTTTTCTTATTTTAGAGAAGAAAGGATGAACTTAGGTCAATAAAATAGTTGCGCGCGTTCTAGTGTCGTCACCTGATACTCTAGGCATCGCAACTCTGCATGTTAACGACTGTCACGTTACCACATCTAGTTACGTATTATATTCTATCATATAAACATGGCGAGCTCTTAACGTTATCCGGGGAAAATGCAGCGCCGACTGTCGTAATACACTGTTGCAATTTGGACTATATCAAATGGTCAGTCGTAGTCTCTCATATTAAGTCTCTTTCTCAGTGCACTGCAGTCTGGGGATAACATGAGAGGGTTATAATATATTATTATAAGGATGCCAGCTTCGTTATAATTAGAATCTTCAACTGAAACACATTGGTTTTGTAAGTAGACTATGGTATAATATATAATAATATGCTTATCATAAAAGAAGCCGGTTCAGGTTGACGTGAGTTAATCCGCCCTATTACCTGAGGCGCAGTTCGTCTACTGAGATTTGTCATATATGCTAAATTGTCTTAATAAATCTATCACTCCCACTTTGCTTAATAGAATCTAATAACAACAGGTTGAAATGTTTGAATACATATATAAGAAAGTATACATCCCGCACATGTGTGGGATGAAATAGACTGATCGTATTTTTGATCAACGGATCGAAAGGTATATATTATGTGTTCCTTAACATGCCGTTTATTCTACATAAATGGTTTTCAAATCAGCGCTTAATTGCAGGTTAATAATACTCCTCTGCTAGAAAATAAATTGGCATTTATGGAAGAATTCGGTTATAAATACCGAGTAGAAAACGCAATGATACTTCATTCTTTTATCTATTATGTATGCCTTTGCTTTTACTTCAAAGAATGAATTTTAATTTAAAACATGCCTGTGCGGTTTTATGATGAGTATTAATCCCCGCACGACTGGCCAGCCCTTATACAGGGAAGAGAAAGGGAGAACATGACATCGAGATTATAATCAAATTTTAAATATGTGAGGATGGTGTGACAACATAGAGTCACTGACACCTTATTAGAAATATAACTGCGTTTATTTCGCAGCTCTTAACCTATAACACGGGGCAGTTGTTGAAATATAACATCCTTTTTCTATTATTGGTGCGCCGATCTGAAAACAGCCGAGTTATTAAGTGGTATGTTAATATTTTCTAGTGCATTTCATTTCTCTGTCGACTTAATGTCAACAATACGGCACTTAACGCGTTTCGGAGCTTGCAGCACCCAGAAGTGAACAGCAGGCGACCCGGAAGGTCTGAACTCCGATTGAAGGCAGGCAGAAAGAACATCTCAACCTTTTATAATATTCATTTCCAAGAGGAGAAATCTGCAGCGGAGTTGCCAGGTCGGTATGCAGATACGTTATTTACCCTCTATATGACAAGTTCTGCGTGGATGGGGGATTGTATTGCATTTTCAGGCAAGTTCTTTCGGTCCTTTTAGTCGCCAAAAAGTTGGAAATTGCAAAAATTACACATGCAAGCGCATGTTTGCAAAAGGCACGGTTGATGTGCATTTATGAGAATAATGACAACGTGTGCTGCTTGTAATACAAACATAAAAGGTTCGGCGATGGCCTCGTCATGAAATCAAAGCGCACATAACCGATCTCCTTTTGAATGCAGTTTATTTTTTGCAAGGCATGATTGTTGTAGGAAGTGTCTTTTTTTTTTTTTTTAAACCGGGCTATTCAAACCCGTATTTCTCCGTAAACAATCATTGATGCACTTAATGCAAATATCCCGGTGGCACGTAGACATGCTTATATTTAGTATGACTAGTGTCGTTTTATAAAGGCAATTTTGAAATTTTTTGATCTGCAGAATATGGCGTCCTATCCCTATAAAATAAGACGGGCTGCCATTTTTGTTTTTCTTTTGTCTGAAAATTTTAATAAAACTGTCTGAGAATGCGGTATAGGTGCTGGAGGCGATTCGAGTTTTCTTTGTCAGGGCAATCGCTGCATTTCTACGCTTTATGCAAATAGTGTTTTAATGTAAAACGAAGAAGGGAACTTATAGTTAGCCTAGCTAGGTAAAATAAAAGTTTGGTAACTTTTATTGTAGTTGTAATGCGTATGCGTTATATTATTTAACCGTTAGACAAATTCAACGCAAATTTTTATTTAAATGTTTTCAAATGTTAAGTGCCTTATCGTATATTGTTTCAATCGATTAATGAAACGTATAGCTAGTTAATATAACGTTGGGTTTAGTTAAATAGTTTCATATTTCTGAAATATTGACGAAGCGTTTTCAGCGTTGTCTGTTAAAGATGATAAATTTGTTCTGGCTAATTTTTGACCATATTGAAACCTTTTACTCTATTCCGTAATGAATTTGGTATAAATGTTTGAAAAATGAGAAAACAATACCTGATAGTTATTAAATGTACAGGCTGTTATTATACTGGCTCGAATTAGTTTCCACTGAATAAAGTGAGGGAATAATATTTATGGTTAAGTCCCAGGTTTAAGATCATTGTAAAACGATGAATTTGAAGAATTTTAAGCAGCCAAAATTTAGCGTATTAAGTCAAATGAAATAATGTTGAGAGCTTCCTTGATATATGTATTTTTAAAATTCAAGTGATTTTGTCCCATATTAATTGGGTTATTACATTTTTTTTATTCTCTACCTTTTTATTTAGTATCTGTTCTGAATAACTGTTCATATTTAATACAACTGTAATACAATCCCAATGTATCTTTTGTTGATTTTTAACCAGACAGTGTTACTTTAATGCATGCAGTAACAAATTTATTATTAATAAATCAATAAAATTAGTAAACACAATAACTGCAAATGTTTTTAACTTAAGAGTGATATACTTCATTTTAATTCCATTAACGATACAGGTGTCAGTGACATGTTGGGAAGTTTCCCTTCTTTTCTCTAAAATTATTGTTGCACACTGGTCTTTAGTTCCGACATCATTTAAACTTGTTTTTAACACAAGTATAAGTGTTTTTGCCTCTGTAGTTACACATTTTGACCTGCAAATTAAGTTTTTTTTAAGCAGTTCAACCTAATTCCCAAAAAATAGCCTAGTTACAGTTTGCCACAGATCTAACAAATGGCGCTTTAAGTCCTCTTCATGAGCCTGTATTGAGTCCTTAGTCTCGCCAGTCATTGTTTTAGTTTTTCCTCAATTATTGTAAGTATATTTTTAGATTTAAATCATTTGTAATATCCCAGTGGTTGTTTCTTCAAGGTATTCCTCCTGCATTATTTATTGGAACTTGAAGTAAATGAATTGCTTAATTAAATCTTCTTCATTCAGTGACTGTCTCAGGGCTGTTTAGTTTGCTCTAGGTTTCCCTGCAGAGGAGACTGGTATAATCTTGCATTTTATTAGTGGAGTTTGCCCTGTGTTGGACAGATATCTAGATACCTGTTCAATTTTGACAAATTTACCTTTTAATTTATCCAGTGTGATGTGCATTTGAGAACGCGGTCAGCGACTCCCTGGAACATTTGGGGGGGGGTGTTAAGGGCCTTGTTCAGGGGTCTAACAGTGATATCACTCTGCCAGCCCTGGGATTTGAACCAGCGACCTTCTGATCATGGGCACAGTGTTGTAACCCACTGAAATGACATGACATTATATAAGATGGGGGTGTCAGTCTAAATTATGGATGTATACATAACACACTGCTTATGTATATGTCCAAATTAAGAGTTTTTCCCCATCCTCCTTGCGTACTTGCAATGTTCTTGATATTTATTTTCAAATGTCGTAAGGGTTTTAATCAGTGTTCCGCGTCTGCTGTATACTGCAGTATTTTTACAGAAGAAATGCAGTAAAATGTCAAATCAGAAGCTGCTGATTACCAAACTGAGTAGGGAACGCGTTCTTGACTAGAACGTACATGGCGTTTTGGAAAGCAGTCAGTGAGAAACATCCAAGGGTAGGCGGAGTATGTTGGGATGGGTAACCTATTTCAGTGGATCACTGCGGTGTTTTAGGGTCGCCTTTCCGTTAGTGACCCTGAAGTGCATCCTACATTAAAAATATCTTAGCTAAAGGGTTTAAGGAATTGGGTGAACAAAAACCAGCACGCTGTAGCCCTTTATGAACTGGGATTCCCATCCCCTGCATTTCCCCAGGAGAGCCACAGAGGTGGGCAGTGTTTGGCCCCAGCCAGCTCCCAGCTTGCCTCGTGGTTTAAACACCCCTTTAGTACGCAGGCTTTCCGCTACAGCTGGGTAGCGGTTCTGGCTGAGCAGATGCTGCCACGCCCATCATGCAATTGTTCTAGTGTCAGCCAGTGAATCCTCTCTATTCGCCTTATAAAGCAGGCTACTTAGCCACTCTTTGAACATGATTGGGGTTTCCTGTGGCCTGCCCCCCCTCCAACTGGCACTACAACCCCCTCTCCCCATCCCCTCCCCCTGTTGGAGAGAATTTGGAAAGAAAAACAAAGAACGGTCTCCACTGGACTCTCTCCTCCAAAGCCTGCTGTTACCAGCTGCGTACAGTAAAGTCTGTCCTGCATTGTCCAACATCTGCCCCAGTTGTACTGCTAGTATAACACAATCTCCAACTTGTGTAAATATTTTTGGTCAGTTCAGCTAGGATCCCAATTGTTTTAACTGGCCATGTATGAAAAAACGAGTGCAAAACTGTGCTTTGAGTAATTATGCAGTTTTTTTTCCCCCTACTTTTCAAAAATGTTGTTATTCACATTTATGGGAAGGAAAAAATGGAAAGCTTTTATGTTTTGAAGAGACCACCAGTCATTTAATGGCCATTTTCGGCTTACTGCTGTCTGAGAAAAAATGAGGGGAGACAATGTTCTGCCAGGCAAAATGTTTCAGTGTGTTTTCATCTCAGAAATTAGGATTCTTATGAAGCAAAAGCTTCAGTGGTAGGGAAGGGGGGAATCTATTTATGTATGTATTTTATTTATTTATTGTGAAACGGCTGTGGATGGGTAAGTTTCTGAGCATTTCTGAAATAAGAGTGAGCGTGAAGAAGCATAATCACGGCCTTTGGAGACCTCGCAGCTCTCGAGAGCTGTCTTTGAAAGATCCAGAGTTGAGCGAACGGGATTCTGCCAGCACCTTTCATGCTGCCTCTGCACGGGGGTCCCCAGGGCTGTCCCACATGCGTGTGACTGCATCTAATTAGAGTACTCTTAAGGCTGATTTACACTTCCGCGTAGAATCTACACCGCAGGTAGCCACGCAGTTGTATACCCTACGCCTTAGCCTACGGAGTAACTTGACTGGCTTCTCCCCAGAAAAGTAACTACAGGCATCAGGCTACAACGTAGGTTACGGTGTAGGGTTTGCGGCTACCTGTGGCGTGGATTCTGTTCAGAAGTATAAATCAGCCTTTAGTCTATGTCAGCGTTTTGCAATCCAGTCCGCGTTTTTGCTCCCTGCCAGACAGTCCATGTTTTTGCTCCCTCCCAGCTCCCAGTAGAAATGTGGACCGTCTGGGGGTCCCGAGGGCCGGGTTGGGAAATACTGGTCTGTGTGATGTGAACGACCTGGTCATGAACTAAATGCTTGTTTTTTTAAAAAAAAAATAAAGGTAAGGTTGGGGGAATTGAACTTGTGTCTGAACTACTGAATAACAAAGGTTGACCAAACAGTTATTTATAATATTTTTGTTTGTTTTTGGTTGAAATGTGGGGAGGAATCAGTATAGGAATGTTCAGGCATGGCCATCCTGATATGCACACAGATGGACGTCCCTCTCCTTGTCTGAAAAATTCTTGTCTCCTTATGTCCCAGGATGGCGGAGCCTCGATTTAATAACCCCTATTTCTGGCCGCCACCTCCCTCTATGCCCGGCCAGGTGAGAATGCCCGTCTCCTGCTGCACTCTGAGAAATTTTTAAAAGCTTTTTTGTTATTGCAAATATTGTGATGGTGGTGCAGTGCTCTGCTGGTTCTTCCTCTCCGTATTATGTTTGAGTCCCAAGGATCCTTTTGCAGTATGGGATGCTTATGGGGGGGGGGGGGCAACCTCAATAGTGCTAAAGAGTGGTCATGCACTGAATCGGCAGGGCTATACTCTTGAACACCAAATCCCAGACATCAGTGACGTTTGGATTAATGTAACGCCTTGCATTGCGGAGGATAGGGGAGGTGCATAAGGAGTGATGTGTATCACCAAGTCAAAATAATGTGCATTTAGATGAGACAGTAATTACAATAAGGATTTTATTGTAAATACCTAAACAAGTTTGAATATTTTTTGTATGTTCTAGACACCTTAAAAAAAAAAAAAGTTTATTTGAAATGATATTTTTTTATGTTAAGTTAGATTTAGCTAATCGGTAATGGGAGTTACTGCATCATTTTATTGTTTTATTTTAATAAAAGCCGCCTTAGCCATACCGTGGTTTTAATTTTCGTTTGACTGCTGTGAGATTATGTTGGGATGTTGTTAATCGGCGTTTATTGTTTTTCTGAGTTAAGGCTTTATAGCTGGTCTGTCAGATAAATGATAAATCACCACATTTAATCCCAACCAGGGGCCTGTATGGATTTTGCATGTGCTTTTAACATGCATGTTTCCAAAAACATTTGGAATGGGAACCAGTAGATTATGGTTATGCTGTTCTCCTCCATTTAGGCAGATTTACTGGACACAAAGGTTTATGGTTTTCTTTTAGGTCTGGCTGCGTCACTGTTGCCTGATTTGGGATCACGGTGTAATCACCGCTCTCTGTTTTGCAGGAATGCAGTAGTACTGACATATAAATCATCTGTTACATTGTATTTGTCGTGAAATGCTACCTTGATTTTGTGAAGTACTCAGTCAGTATGTGATCCCATTATTTACTACCACAAATGTTTTTCCAGTTTTTCTAAAATTTTGCAATCACTGTCAGTGTGAATAGGCCAGGGCGCTTTTCCACCACACCATGTACCGTACCTTTGGTCCTGTACTTTTCCTTTTCTACTAATGTCTGGTTGAGAATCAGTACCAAAAGTTCCAGTACCTAAAATGCCAAACCAGCCAGGGTACTGTTTTGGTATTTTACGGTGGTGATATGATGTCATTCAGTGCCGGTACCAATTCCAGTGCCAGTGGAAAAACCAACACTTTGAAGTACCATCCTTTTGAGTAGCTGGTGCAGTGGGAAAGCGACACAGCGATCAATTTACTAAATGGCTATGAGCTTATATATGTAAAATGTATTGCATATGAAGTGGTTTTCTGTGATGAAATGATTTTATGTAGCTGCTCTCGTTTCTGTGCATATTCATCTCTGTACTTTATTTTTCTGCTGTTTGTTGACCTGCAGCTGGATAACATTGTGCTGATCAATAAGATAAAAGAGCAGCTCATGGCTGAGAAAATCAGGCCCCCACACCTGCCCCCCACTTCAGTTCCTTCCCAGGAGCCTTTGCTGGTCCCAGGCTCGCCATCGGAGGGCGGCCAGCACGCAATGTCCGCCCCCAAGCTACAGCAGGGCTCGTCGCTCCATTCCCACAGCCAGTCGCAGCCTGACATCGCCTTGCACGCCCGCCCCGCCTCCAGCACAGTGACAGGTATGAGATGGAGTCGTATTACTTTGGCACATAATATAATATGACTGCTGTCTTCTAGGATTTCCTTGTGTTTTAACATCTGAGTATTTTGTATTGTAAGGGGTACTTACAAGGTTTTCACTGCTGAAATGCTCAGTCTGCCATGATATCTTTGACCAGCTACCCTTAAGTGTCTGTTTTAAGTAAATTTCCCGCCTTTTTGCCATAGGCCTTATTCTTGGTGATGTAAATTTGAACCTGGATGACAAGTCAGCTGTGAAAGCCAAAGGTCTGAGAGAGGATTGGCATCTGCGTCAGATTGTAGACCAACCCTCTAGAGTCAATCATCTGTCAGGTAACCTGGAATTTTTACTTTAAAAATGCTGAAAATGCTATTATTCTTTATTCAGCTAACACATTGCTAGCATAACTTCATCACTGTTTGCCAAGCCCCCAGGTTGTTGCTGGGGATGTACCGTATTTCATCTTAATCCCCAAGACTTCTGCATCCAACTGTGAAGCAAAGGTCTTTCTAAGATACACACAGCAAATAAGTGTACTGGAAATAATATTTCTGCCTGTACTTTTTTTTTTTTTTTTTTTTTTTAAATAGTTCACGGCAGTTAGAGAGGTATTTCAGCTGGAAAAAAACATGCAATGCAATAAACCATGGTTTCTCGGCCTTTCCAACCATACTGTCTGGCTATTCATCATTTTGTCATGTCGGTGTCCGGGGGGGGTCCCCATCAGCAGATTTCACTGAGCAGTCCCCTCGTAGGGTGGGGTGATATGGCAAATTGTTTTATCACGATGATATTTTTCATATCAGTCAATATCGATCATTATCATGATATAATTCAGGTCATTATTTCTTTACTTCAGATCTCCATTTTTGCTTAAAATTGCCTTAGAATTGCATGGCTGCAGATTGAACATGATAATGATGCCCCTCCATAATTTAATAATTTCATTTTAATTTGATAAATCATAGTTTTTTTTGTTGCACCTTGTGACACTATAAAATGTTGATAGTATGATTTGTTGCTGGGTGTTTTTCTCGCTGCTCATTCCAGGGAATGGATTTGACATTTCTAGAGTTATCCATCTATACCGTAGTAAAAAGCAAAATGCCGTGTTCCATTTTTAACTAACATGGGACATCATTTGTCCGGTATTTCTTGAAAGTGGAAACCCTAACTGCTGTTGTTCGTGTCTGTAAGTGCTTTCGTTCTACTGTATATGTTCTACTGGAGGGCAATGCTTCAGGTGGTGAAATACGTTTGCAGTATTTCCAGTCTAGTTTTAGCAGAGTTTAGAGAACGGTCTTGCTACAATGTGTGATATCACACCGCGAATCTGTTCTAACATGGTTGATATATTAGTACCCAAGTCTAATATAACATGGAATCGCATTTTTATTTGCAAGATTTTCACTCGCAGAGAAAAGCACTACACAAACAACAGCACGATATGGTCCTGGTGAGAAACACTGCTTGCACGCAAAAACAGCTATCAAAGTTATCGATAGTTTTGTCTGATTCATGAACAAATCATTATTTTGAACCAGTTCTTTTTATTGGATAGTCAAACTGGTTTTCAAATCTCTAAGAATCATACTTTTTGTAAATCTATGTATTGCGTGGGTTACAGTCTTGTATTCCAAAAATCTAGAAATATTTGGGAAATTATCATATAAAAACACACAGCAACCTTTTTTCATTCACTTTTGTTTTCTGTCTGTAGCCGTGTGACCTTCAGTGGCCGTCCGCATTCCATAATCCGTCGTGTTTGTGCCGTGTGCGCGCCCGGCCGCATGGTGCCCCTCCGCATATCGTAATCCGTCGTGTTTGTGCCATGTGCACGCCCGGCCGCATGGTGCCCCTCCGCATACCGTAATCCGTCGTGTTTGTGCCATGTGCACGCCTGGCTGCTCACTACTCCCAACTCTCGTCAATGAACAGTTTTGCATGCTCGGTTGAAGTTACTAGGCAATTTTTATTAGACTCATAAGACCCATACGAGATGTTTATGATGTAATTTCTTAATATATTATAATTTCTTATTTAAAATGAATAGCATTAATGGCCAGTGGTATCGCTATTTTCAATATTTAATTCATTTGTTTGGCGTAACACTAGACGAGATTGTGTTAATTTTGTGTCTCTAGGAGCACCTTTGACCCACAGTGTCAGCTGTTAGTTATTTGCTGGTATTCCCTGTAACCCTGTTTTTCCCATTGGATGCGTGTATTTTGGTATGCAATTTTAGTGAGTGTGAGCTTTTTCAGGAATGCATTAGTTATATTGTAGCAGGACTGACTGTATACAGCACCATTCTGTTGCGTGTTGAACTTTAAATTGCAAAAAGTACAGCCGCACCACTGACGTCTTTTTACCATGTTTATCCACAATATCTCCTTTTTACAAAGATGATGTGGCTGCGGAGCTATCGCTTCCGTCCCCAACACTTAGATTCTCCTGAGATGAGTGCTCATCTTTTCCTTGATATTACCAAAACAGTAGCATGCGGCACGCTTCACTAACTCGGACAGCCGTCTTATGTCACCTAATGGGTTGACTGGCTCTGCTGATGAGCATTAAGAAAACCAGCTATATCACTATAACCCAGGTGTGTTGCTAGCATCTTAAGGGGTTTAGCCCAGACACATAATTGGTCCAAGGGCAATTGTATTGAATTCTCTCTCTTTGAAATTACAATGATCGTAGAATCACGAAGGTTCAGGGAAACGCAGTCCTGGACTAGGACTTTTGTATGGAATTCTTAAAATCAGAGCACGGTTGTTTAAAACATCCAAGCTAAGCAATCCTTGTGGGGCTTGTGCGCGTTCATTCGGGACTTGGGGGCTCGTTATGCGTCTACTATTGCCACACCACTATAGTGCTGCTGTAATGACTTAAGGATTTTTATTGCTGTGAGATTATTCACTTAACATTAATTTGAGGAAGTACATTTTACAGATTAATTGTCATATAGGTGAATATTTTAATGGTGAGGTTTAGTTCTTGTAATATTTATTACCTTATGTCTGATTATTAGATGTATTGGCATTTCTAGAAAATATCCATATGAAAAAAGGTACATTGAGTGATTATGTACATAGAAATGGGCCTATAGTATGAAAAGCTGGTATCCTGTCCAAGGGGTCC
The DNA here is from genome assembly GCA_026781065.1 of Mormyrops boulengeri. NCBI lineage: Eukaryota > Metazoa > Chordata > Actinopteri > Osteoglossiformes > Mormyridae > Mormyrops > Mormyrops boulengeri. Next base: position 3,363,322 of record JAODLD010000113.1, read on the forward strand.
TCTTTCCCAGGCTTGTGCTTCCTGGGGTAGGTTGGGCCTCACCACGACTGGAGAAGAAGTTGTATGGATGTTTCTATAGCACGCCTTGAGCTATTTTGTAACTAATTAATTACCAACCGATTAGTAATTTGGTAAACACAGACATTTTAATTACCTTGCCCGAAATAGTAAGTCTTGTCCTACATAGCGTTTTCTATTTTTTGTCGCTGGAATTAAGTTCGTCAAGAGCGGCTTTTCTCATACAGTGTTGTTCGCTGGCATCAAGAGCGAGTAGACATAAATAAAAGATAAAGAGACTGGAGACTCAAGCAGAATTGTTCATTGGTGAAGGGATTACTTTGAAGAGGGAAGCTTCAAGTGTAGACCTCAGCCACCGGTTCGGATATTAAGGTAACACATTTACGGTTAAGACTCCGTGATTCTTTGACCTTTTAGACAGTGTATGGTGACATGAGTGCTATAAGAATAGTAGTATATAAAACAGATGGTTATATTGTCTTTTGTGAACGAATTTGATTAGTTTACTAAAGATTTAGTTCACTTTTCAGGCCAAAAAAAGATTCATAGAAAAATATGACTTGAGTGACATCTGCAGATGCTAAATATTTTTACAATATGGTTTTAGACATCCTTCTGCGCTGCCATTTTGGATAAAGTTATACATTAGTGATTTGCTTGCTAGGAATGATAATATCACTCATTAATAATCAGTATTTACTTTGGGTTGCCTTTATAAAAATGTATAAGCCAGCGACGCGAACAAGTCATTCCTCGGCAAATTCGAGTAAAGTCTTGACTCAAAACATTGAAGTCCAATCTGAAGTCATTTGCCCTCGAGTCCAAGTCTTTCCATCATTTTTGCTGTCAAATCACAAGTCAATAACTTGTAACTCGAGTCCAAGTCGAGTTGAGTCATGTAATTTGAGTCAGTTTTTTTTAACCTTTAGTGATTATAACTAAAGTTGCAGCAAAAACCCACCGCGGTATCTATAGGCGGCCAGGTGGGATGAAGCGTGTCCAGTTACGGCTCCCCTATGCAGAGAGTGGTGCATCTTTCCAGCTGATTATTCCAGAAGACCTGGCATTCAACCAATTGAAAATGCAGACAGTTGAGAGTTAATCTACACTAAAATTATAAAAATAATGTCATGATATCCAGAGGAGGACTGGAACCTCAAGTCTTCTGGAGTCATAGGATCCAAGTCGGGTCCAAGTGTCAAGTCATTTGCCCTCAAGTCAAAGTCTTTCCATCAGTTTTGTGGAGTCGAGTCACGACTTCTGGTATAAGCCTTTTCCAGAACAGAATTCTTCTACAATTCTACCTCTTTTTTTTGGGGGGGGAGGGGTATCTATGCTGCAGAAGTATGTTAAGAACAGGAACAAGAGGTAGCAAGAACCCTGTTGTAAGGCTGTAGGAATCGGCTGCAATCGGGAATCTTTTCTGTTTGAGTGGTTTCCTTCCTAAACTACCATTCATGCAAGCAGCTTTGGCTTTTTTCCACAAAGCCAGATAGCTTAAGCCAAATATAAGGATTGTCCAATAAGAAATGTTGCTTACCTCCCTCCCTATTGGACAGTTTTCACGTTTGGCTTAATTTAACCAGCTAACTTGGAAATTCTGCTTTGTGGAATACCCCCCTGGACAGAGGTTCAGCAAGCTCAGAAGTGCTTTTGTTTACTGACATGAATTATTGATTATATTATTTACATTTTTGAGGTTCATCTACATTTTAAAGTTGTTTATTTTGATAATAACAGTTTAGGTCAATGTTTAGGTTAGTGCCCAATCTGGTCCTCAGGGACCCACAGACAGTCTACATTTTTGCTCACTGGGCCCAGCTCCATATGAGCAAAAATGTGGATTGTCTGGCAGGGAGCTGGAAGGGAGCGAAAATGTGGACCGTTTGCAGGTCCCAGAGGACTGGGTTGGGAAACACTAGTTTAGGTGGTCAGACTCTTAATAAGTCCATCCTTTATAGTGCTGCTGCAGTCAGTGTGCTGCTGTGTCAATATGCTATTTTTTGGTGTCTGACAGGTGTGGCTCTATCCTCTCGTGCTGGCAACCATAGCACGTCAGAGCCAATCAGCCCCACCACACCCACCTCCAGCAGCCAGAGCAGGATGGGCGGCGCTCCAACTCCAAATATAATTTCTGGATTGGCCAGCGGTCCGGGCATGGAACCAATCAAGAATGGTGGCCTGGCAGGGTTACTGGGGCCGCCACCCAAAATGGAACGTGGGCGCAAGAAGATCAAGGCAGAGAACCCTACTGGCCCCCTACTAGTGGTGCCCTACCCCATCCTCGCCTCAGGCACTGACCAATCAACAGTCACCATTGCAGCTAAGGAAGGAAAAACCTACAGGTTAGGATGCAGTGGGCCTGCTGGTATCACCTGTTGTACACCATAAAAACCGACAAAGATAAATTGAATAGACTTGCTTATTTTCCACTACACTGTTTGTTTACACTACTATATTGTTTAGACAGCTACAGTATATTGTTTTGGGAGCAGAAGTGGAATCTAAAAATCTGTGTCCGTGGTATGTGACCACTTAATCCGCACAGTCTCTTTTCAGTCTTTAATTTTAGGGTAAATGCTACATGAGGTCATTGCTTGATTGGATTCCTGGAGTACCTCCCATTCATTATGCACAAATGGAAGATGAACATTCATTACTGATGTGTATTGGCAGGTCGGTCCATCGTTGTGCAGCAATGCGGGAAAATGATTTAGAAAAGAGCATTTTTGGGGCTTGGACCTTTTTGGACCCTCCCCTGATCTGCCTTTGCTAGGCCAGGTAGCATTGTTAGGATATATAGGATAATAATGTCTAGTAGGTACTGAGATCCCAGAATAGGGAGTCTTAAAGCTGATCCTGTGACAGATTTGGAACAATGAGTCTTTAACATAGACTGATTTAGGGATTTAGACCTGGTGACTAACTTGCATGGGTGCATTTCTGACCCCTTGCGGTGTCTTGCAGGTGCAAGGTATGCCCACTGACCTTCTTCACGAAGTCGGACATGCAGATCCACTCCAAGTCGCACACCGAGGCCAAGCCACACAAGTGTCCCCACTGCACGCGCTCCTTCGCCAACGCATCCTACCTGGCCCAGCACCTGCGCATACACCTGGGCGTCAAGCCCTATCACTGCTCCTACTGTGAGAACTCCTTCCGTCAACTCTCACACCTGCAGCAACACACAAGGTGAGACCCCCCTCCCCCCGTCAACTCTCACACCTGCAGCAACACACAAGGTGAGACCCCCCCCTCCCCCCATCAACTCTCACACCTGTAGCAGCACACAAGGTGAGACCCCCCTCCCCCCATCAACTCTCACACCTGTAGCAGCACACACAAACACACACAGACACACAAACACACAGACACAAACACACACAGACACACACACACACAGACCCACACACACACACA
>JAODLD010000113.1:3381305-3395820 GCA_026781065.1 Mormyrops boulengeri
GTTGTTCCCAGAAACTTGAAGGTCTCCACCGTTGCCACAGGGCTGTTGGATATGGTGAGAGGAAGAAGTGCCTGATGGTGCCTCCTAAAGTCCACTGTCATCTCCACAGCCTTGAGTGTGTTAAGCTCCAGGTTGTTCTGACTGCACCAGAACACCAGCCGGACGTCTGTTTCCGGAAGAGCTAGACCACATCCTTTTCGCATATCTTGAGTGCGGCCTGTGTATCTGAGGTCGGAGGGGGCCTGCCAGAGGTGTGATGGAGGGTCTTGTTGCTAGGCTAGAGTGGGGTGTGAATTTGTTTCTCACTTCCTTAAAAACAGATGTTTTCACATCTCTTGTACATTAGATAAAACATTTGCCATTCCCATGTTGGGAATATTAGGAGATCTAAACAGGGCAGCGTGGTCGTGCAGGCGTTAGTACTGTCGCCTCACACATCTGGGGAGTTTGCATGTTCTCCTCATGTGGTCTTGGAGTCTCCTCCAGGTGCTCCAGTTTCCCCGCACAATCCAAAAACATGCTGTAGTTAATTGAAGTTACCAAATTGCCTGTGGGTGTGCATGTGTGTGTGGATGATGACTGACTGTGCCCTGTGATATGTTGATGCCCCATCCTGGGTTGTTCCCTGCCCTGTGACCCTGAATAGGACAAGCAGTTCCAGAACATGGATGGATGGAGGAAACCTGAAGTGTTTAGCTGTGTGTGTCCTCTTTCACCTGTACCCTGGTCCAAACCCACACCTGTTGTGTGCCCGAAAATTGTAGCATGCTCTTCTATATAAAGATAATATATCGTTTCTACAAATATCAAAATTATGTCTGGATTTACAGCGTTTAGTGGACACTCTTATCCAGAGCGACTTACATTTTTTCAAAATTCAGGGACAGTCCCCCTGGAGCAAGTTGGGGTTAAGGGTCTTGCTCAGGGACCCAATGATGGTAGCGCCAGAGGTGAAACTCAATTCTGCGATCTCTTGGTCTAGAGGCAAGTGTCCTAACCACTAGACCACCAACACCACACCACCACTGGATATTTCCCAGGTTCTGATTGCCTGTCAAAACCACAAAAGGTTGAATCACTGCCTCTACCCCGATTCCTCCTCTGCTTAAATACTAACCTTATGGACAAATGGTCATAGGAGTAGAACCCATAGGGGAAGACCTTAGGGTGACGTCCTATAATGACATAGGACACCCCCTACACATACCTCCATGACAAGTGGTAGAGTCAGGTCAGGTTGTTTGATCACTGAGCTAAAAAGCCTAGGAAGTGTTGCAGGTCCTTGAGAGATCTTGGTGGAACACAGCAGATGCCTTATTATCCTCCATGCAAGCTTCTTCTGTTCCTAAGCCCAGGAAGGATGGGGTACTTGTGTGAAACTCACATTTCTCCCCTTGTGGTGATATTGTGATCCTGGTGGGAGGCCATACTGAGAGAGTGCATGAGCACGCAAACCGATATACATTACCAGAAATGTATTTAGAATATCTCAGAAAATCACATTCGTAAACAATGGAAACACAGAAGAGGCATTAGTAAATTTATAAGACGTGACTAGATACTTGTAATACCCCTTGGTAATGCGGAGATCTAACTGGAAGATGGTGGCAGTCCATACCGGTTCCAAAGTGGCAGGGATCAGTGGAAGAAGTTACCAGAACCCAACAGTTGACTTGTTTAGAGTCCAATAATCAATGCATGATCAAAGTCCAGCATCCATTTCTCTCCACAAAGAATAATCCTGAAGCAACAGGGGACATTAATGACCAAACTACTAAGGTGAAGAACCCCTCTATAAACTGGCCCATGGCTTCTTATTCAAGTAGAAGGGATGTTCCAGGGAGCAGGTTGATGGCACAGTCCCATGGAAGGTGTGGTGGAAGAGCAGATGTCTGTGTCACTGAAGATGTCTTTGAAGTGCTGCTACTGGTGGCATGACGGGGAATACCCAAACACATTTAACAGACGGGGGAATACCCAAACACATTTAACAGACGCTTTTGTACAAAGCTTAATTACAGAATTACTCCCCCCATCACAGGATTTGAACCCATGACCTTCCAGACAGTGGAAGCCAATAATTCCTTGCGCAGCTAGGAACTCCCAGAATCATGTGACTGAACCAGGGGTCCCCAAGACCCAGGGGATCAATACAGGATGAAGTGATTTACAGCTGTTTGTCTTCATCATGAAGCACCCCCAAGTATAAATCATTTTGCTTGCCCCCAGTCTCTGGCCTAAACCCCAGATGTCTTCAGATACTAGTAACCACCCCACGGGATAAGGCAGACATCATACTCAGGATCAGGATAGTCCCCAGCCCTCCAAAAAATTGTAGTATGACACACAATACCTCACAAAGAAGTGTCAAGATTCAGAACCAGAAAAACTTGTTTTTAATTAATGAACAGGTGCAGGATCCCATAACCGGCTCTGAAACCTAGTGGAATGCACGTTGCTTTTTATGCGTGACTTTTCAAATATTACTTCCCGTTGGACAATCATTTCAGATCCATTTAAATCTGTCGGTTATGGGATAGCACTGTGAGAAATCTTATTTGTTTTTCAGGTATATACGATATTGTTAAATAATGACTGAAATTGTAATGTGATTTTGCATTTAGTGCTATTTTGGCTCAATCCACTGGAATAATGATATGATTGAATGTTAACTAAAGTAAAAGTCTGAAGTAATATGAATGATGAAATAAACATCTACGTTGTTTGGGTGCTCATCAACGTCGGAAGGCAAACAAGCAAATGAAAGAAAAATGTTTCTGGGCTACTGGAAAAAAATCCATGCAGTGGAAGAACAGGCAAACTAGGATTGGATAAAGACTATGCTAAATAAATGCATATCGATACAACTTTTTTGTCGCCTAAGTAACAAAGGGAAGCGGTTATGTGATTATCGTTGTTCATCTTGTATCGCTGTCCTTAAGCCACATGCTTGTGTTTACAATTCGAGAAGCGTTCTCTTAATTTCGGTGCCTGGGGTGACTCCTTTCTCGATAACTTAAACTTTGTTACAGGGATTCTGGAAGTTATACGTTGCAATTGTCGCGTAGGCTTGGCTATTTTATGTCTTGTCATTCAGACAACTAAGCGATTTGAATAAAGGACTCATTCGACTCCTTTTTGGACATGTTTCCGGTAAAAGCCAAACAAGTGACATCCAGTTTAAACCCATTCTGCTCAACATCCATGAACAAATACAAATACAAGTACAAATACACCTACATATATACATCTTTGCATTTGTACCATCAGTGCGTTTTGGGAGTAATGTTTATCCTATTTTTTTGTTCTGAAAAGACCCGCCCCGACCTTCAATGCCTACGTTTGGGATTCATTATAACGTGGGTCATGAAGGCGGATCGTAAAGCCGTTTTTCTCTCTCCTGCGTTAGAGTAAGTACTGCGACTTCTCCTGTATCTAATATAATGTGTTTAACTTTTATAAAGCGTTCATTAGTTTTAATCTCTAAAAAAACAATTACGATACACATAGGAGCAGTAGGCTATCGTGTTGTTTTTAACAAATGTCTAGTCGGGACAGAAGTATATTGTTTCATTTTTAATTTAGAACTTAGGTTTTAGACATTTTATATAAATACAACTTGTGCACGTTGGAGCCGGAAAGAATTACAAAGTAAATCATTGTATGACCTTGGGTGTGATTATCTGTCACGATTGATATGTGACCCTTCGCGTTAGATTTGTCAAGTGCGCTGTTTTCTGTCTGGAAAGCTTCACCTAATCGGACGTATCTGCACGAAGTTAATCCAAATTCACTGCTGATTTTTTTTTAGCGTGGTGTTTGTTTATGCTGATATCTTTTTGTTGAATTGGTTAATATTCGGAGTTTCGTGTTTGTTTTTTTTTTTGTGGCATTTTGTAGCTTTTAAGTATTTATATTAGAAGCAGGGGGTCATTGGTTTTGGGGAAGGATCAGTCAATCTGAGGGAAGTAAGAGAGGGATGGGGTGGATGGTGTGTGACGCGGTGCCCGGGGTCTGATAAATCGCCGGGTCAAGCCTCAGGGTCGGTGGAGTGATTTTACCCTTGGGTCATTGAGCAAAGCCCTTAAAACACAAGTACCCCAGTGACTGGATAATTCTGCTTCATTAATCCTGCTTTAATACGTAGTCTGGTCTATATGATCTGGTCTATACATAACACTCATACCATTAACCCCGATCGTTTACGGGGCGCCTAGGAAGGAACACCTCAGTATTTTTAAAAATCCTGGATATGGCCCTTGTGTAAAGCAACAATAGCTTTATGTTGATAAAAGCAGCTTCAGTGAACCAAATCATTGTATATCTCACTAAGCTAATAGACATCAATGTTTTTAAACCACCCAGTGAAGTGTGCTTCAACCTAGTCTTTCCAGTGATGCACGCTCTTGCAGATTCTCAGCAAAAAAATGGTTGAACACCTTTAACCGTTCAGAATGTGGCTTTGGCCTTCAAGAGCGATAAACTCATTTGTGTGACTGTATTCCTTGTTGGTATGTGGACTGTAAATTGGTGAAAAGTGAAAGAGGCAAGAATTTTAAAATACCTTGATTCGAATTTTCACCAAGATTTATTTTCATGGACCTAGGGAGGGGAAAGGGGGGGTTGTCATCCTATATTTCTCCTAGAGCTGTCAGGATTACATGATTAAACGCGATTGCTTGATTACTAAAGCCATCAATTAAAAATTTCCTTCCCCATTACTCAGCAGTATGGTGCAAGACAGATGCGCATCGTGTATGAGGGTCCAAATAATTTCATTCACATGAAAAGTGAATGAAAAAGCAGTCGTCTGTAACTTAAATATCACCATAGAACAATGAATGCAAGTACTGTAAATCTAAAAAGAAAACATTCGGGGAAAAAATATAAAACGTTGACTTAAATTATTTAGCTTAATTTACTTTTTCTATGCTTCCTGCCATAGTGTGCAAGCAATTTTTGGTTTATAATGGAATAATATTGATTTGCTGTAAGATATCATGCAGGAGCGTGAATCTGAAAGCACGAGTGTCACGCCAGATACATGAGTTGCCACCGTATAATACATAATTCATGCAGTGCTCCTCATCCTTTTCAAAATCATATAGTGCATATTAAAATTACATACAGCTTACAATACTTTGTCTCCAGTGACTGAGTTAAAAAAAAAAAAAAAAAAGTTTTACTGCAACATAGTGAAGCTTGAACCCAGCAGACTATCGCAGGTGAAGGCTGCATGTGCCTGAAATGCCTTGTTGATATTAACATCGCACGTTGCGCCATCCTGCTAGGGTGGCAGAATGGTGTTGCCGCACACTGCCGCTTTGTGTGTGTGGATTTTGCATGTTCACCCAGTGCAACTTAAATGAAATAATATGCTTAAACTGACTATATCCATATGCTGAGTGTGCACCCTGCAGTGGTTGGTTGATCCCTGCCTTGCACTAATTATATTATGTATAAACGATTATTCAATGAATCGTCGGGTTAATCAGCAGATTACTCGATTTTTGATATAATCAGTAGTGACAGCCCAAGTTTTTTTTAGATTGAAAGTGGCAACCATAGTGAGGATTAATAGTTCAATTCATATGATAAAATCAAATGTGCAGACAGCACAGTAGTCATTGGCCTGATCTCCAAAGTCAACGAGAAAGCCTCCCTAGATAAGTTTGACAATGTCAGGTTAACTGCCTCTTACTCACTATCTGTAGGACTAAGGAAATGGTGGTAGACTTTAGGCAAAAGCAGTCCAGTGCACACAGCCCTCTCGATATCAAAGTGGTCCTACTTGATTGGATGAACACCTTTAGATATCTCAGTCTGTATCTCCTGATGACCTCAGCTGGCCCAATCATGTAAAGACTTGGATATCTAACACCAGGCTTCAGCTGTAATATCTTAAGCAGCTGAGGAGGTTCAAGGTCTCACCAGCCATTTTTGGCGTCTTCTAATCTGGATCGTTACTTTTAATCCTTAATCCATATTCGTATAATTTATTTAACTCTGTGTGTGGACTCCAGGCCGCTCAGCATGCATAGCATACCTGGGGCAAGAAGAGATAAACTGCAAGTTAGGTAGTCGAAAACTGCGTATTTCTCTGAATGCATGTGATGGACTTTAAGCAGATGTTCCAACAGGTTGCTTGTGTTTCTGCCTTCACATGCAAAAGTCTTGCCGCACTTGTAGCAACAAGCATCATCAATGATCTGTTTATCGGAGTGATGGCTGCTGGAACAAAGCTGTCGTTAAATCTTTTCGTTCTACATTTTGAGACCACTATCGTTCGTTCGGAGGGAAGAAACTGAAACTCACGTGATTGAGCTAGCCAACTGGTAACTGTATGCTGGATTCAGCTGTGGCTCACCAATCAGCCTGTTAGACCATTTCACATCTGATTGAGTGAGTTTCTGTTCTTTACAGATAAATGTCCAAACCATGACACCAAGGAAAATGATAAAATAGATTCAATAAAAGCACGATAAAATAAAATAATCGTAGTCTTTTCAATGTGGAAACGAGAAAGCCTTCTTAGACATGAGAGTCTCTGGAGACCTTTTTTGCAACAACTTCACAGTTTGCTTCAAATTTTAGTTTTGAATCAATAGCTGTTCCAAGATATTTATAGGATTGAACACATTCCACCATCTGACCCTTAACGGAAGTGTCCTCCTGCGCATGGGTGCATGTTCTAAAGTCAATTGACATATGTTTTGTCTTAGATGTGTTTAATTGAAGGTAAGAATCATCACACCATTTCACAAAATCATCCAGGACTGGACTGTGGCTTTTCTCATTGTTCTGGAGCAGACTGACAATAACAGAGTCGTCTGCATACTTTAAAAGTAAGGTTTTCATACATGCTCTGACTCATATTTGTATACAGGATGAGTAATAAGGGTGAAAGCACGCATCCCTGCAGGGAGCCAGTTGAGGAGCAGACCCGGTTAGACAGGGTTCCATTTACCCAGACCATGTGAGTCCTGTCGGAAATCAAGAATCCAGCCCACAAGGTTTTTACTGAACTCAAACTGCTGTAAAAGCCTTCTGACTAAAATATGAGGTTGAAACGTATTAAAGGCTGAAGAAAAATCAACAAAGGGTAAACGAATGGCCCAATCATGGCCAATTGTTTAACAATCAGGTTCAACAGGGTCACTGTAGCAGCTTCACTCCTCTCCGAGATCTATAGGCAAACCGCATTGGGTCAAGCACATGTTCCGTTTGCCTCAAAATCTCTAACTTCGCCAGTTTTTCAAATACTTTCAATACAATTGCTGTCAGAGCCACCGGTCTAAGATCATTTAGACTTTTCACATAACGGGATTTAGGAACAGGCACTAAGACGGCATCTTTCCATGTGTTAGGTATGTGCTGTGTCTGCAAGGACTTCTTAAAAATGAAATGAAACACAGGACTCAATTGCTGGGCACAAGATTTGCGTAAGCGACCACAAATATGATCAGGACCATAAGACTTGTTTACTCTTGTAGAGTGAAAGGCCATTGCCACGTCCTTCTGATCAATGTTGAAATGCTGACCATGTTTTAAGTTACACTGCAGTTCCTGAATCTCATTACTAAAATCAATGGTATTAAAACGATTATAAAAACCAGTCCAAGCATTGGCTAACTCTGAGTGAGGATGAAAGTCGTCCGGAGTGACACGATTGCAGTTCCTTGGATCCCAGAGACCTGCTATTTCTTTTTCGTGCTGGTCCAGGCTGAACCAAGCTTATTTGCAGCCATTTTACTCTCCAGGTCTGATTTATATATCTGTTTGTTAGGATAGATTTTAACTGTCTTAGAGGGAATGATCATGTCTCTACAAAATGCAACATAAGAACAAATGACATCAGTAAGAGTGTCCAAATAATCTCCACAAGTCTCTTTAAACATGTCCCAATCCGTGCAGTCATAACACTCCTGCAGGCAGAGTACAGGTTCCTCTGTCCAGTCCTCTATGTCCTTCATCTATACTTTCTGACTTTTTAAAACCGTTTTATAAGTAGGCAGCAAGTGCACACAAGTGCAAGTTCTTGCTCCTACTCTGTTCAATGCTTGTATGGACTGGGTGTTGGGCAGGGTTGTGGGGTCCAGCAGCTGTGGGGAGTCTGTTGGTGAAGAAAGATTTACTGATCTTGACTTTGCCGACAATGCTGTGATCTTCACGGAGTCAATGCAGGCTCTGATCGGGGCTCTCGAGAAACTGAGTGAGGAGTCTGAGTGTCTGAGATTGTCAATGTCCTGGATAAAAACCAAGATCCAGGTTTTTAATGACTTCTTGGGCACAGCCATCAGTAGTGTGTCTGTCTGCGGGGAGAACGTCGACTTTGTCGAGAGGTTTACTACCTCCGCAGTGATATTCATGTCTCTGGTGACTCTTCCTTTGATGTCAGCAGATGGCCTGGTAGAGCATGGGAGGTCATGAGGTCGCTCAAAAGGGGTATGCGGCACTCCCGATATCTCTGCAAGAGGTCGAAGGTCCAAATCTTTTGCGTTCTGGAGCTCTCTGTATTGCTATATGGCTGAGAGACATGGACCCTATCCAGTGAGTTGAGACAAAGACCGGTCTCCTTCGGTACTGTGTATCTTCGGAGAATCCTTGGGTACCGCTGGTTTGACTTTGTGTCGAATGAACGGTTGCTTGGGGAGTCCCGAATGAGGCACATTACCTGCATTGTGAGAGAGCGTCAGTTACGCCAGTGTGTAACATCTGACTGTGGCAGATAAATGTCCATTTCTGGAGGGTGGATCTGGACCGTGTGTGGTTCGCCATCCGGGATCCTGAGGTGTTTGTCATGTGGTGGGTGTGGCAACATGCTGCATCAGTGCATGCTGTCTGACCTGACCTGATCTCACCTGGAATAGACTATGGTAGGAGTTAGACCGATGATCAGACATTGTTTAGTGAATGGTGTGAACGGTTCTGTGCTGCTGTGGATAGCATGGCCTGATATCCTTCAGAGACTGAACATTGGCAAACGAAGGAGTCTGTTTTTCACAAGATAATATTTAAAAAGTAACGATTTAAAAAAAGACACCGGAATAGATATTGAAATATACTGGTGTTTTATTTTATTAATAAGATGTTAAAAATTGAAAAACGATCATATCAGCAACTCATAAAATGAAGATGTGATGGGGTGGGATAGTGTAATTTGCATGGAGCAAATTGGCCTGTAAACCACAGAAATGCTCATTCAGTATATGGTCAGCCTGAGAGTAGGAACCTGCCCTCAGCCTCTTGGTGTTGGTCTTCAGGCTGCAGGTGTGATCGAAGCAGTTGTTGTTGGGGTGGGGGTGGGTTTCTCTGCACTGCCTCCTTTGGGTGCCCAGCAGGTAAGGGAGAGCAGACCCCCACAGCGCGTTCATCTGCTCCTCACTTTATGATGCTTTGACTTACAGTATGATATTGACATTCTTATGGCACGATAGTGCTGCATATTCAGTAGTCGGCTCTGAATTTTGATCTGTTCCTGTGTTAGCAGTATGCTGTGTACTTTCTACTGATGCTGGTCATTGGCAGCATCTACCCAACCGAGCTTCCAGGCTCTGGTGCTACTGCAAGCCTGCGATAAGTACCAGGCTCACTATGAAGCTGCACTGGATAAATTGTTGACGGATGCTGTGTGATGGCTAGGGATGGGTACAGACTGTAGTATCCGTAAGCTCCGATGTTACTGGTTTTATTTTCACTACTGAATAAATGAAGACAAAAGATTTCATATTTATCACTAGTCATTTCTTATCAGTTTTTATGTGCTCAACACGAATATGACAGTCAAAATGCAAAATTGGCTCTAGTTTTTTTGTAATCTTTTGCCATTCAACCACTGTGAAAGGTGTGTTGTACATATAGCACAGCATATATGCGGGCCCAAGGCTTGTCTTGGTCGCCAATCTTGCATGTGAAGTAAAGATGATATGACGACTTTTGAAATGATACTTTTCTTCTGGTTTTAGTGACAGTTCGTTGACTTCAATTTTCCAAACCGATGCATCATGGTTTTTTTTTTTTTTTTTTTTCTTCACTTTTTTTCTTGTAATTCTCATGCCTGTGGTTTGGTTTCTCTGATCGGAATCAGTTGATGAGTTTGAACTTTATAAATAACTTCCCCTCAGCTCGGGTTGCTTTGACACTAAGAACAACGCACACTACTGCACGCTACAAGGCACGTGAGATTGCTCAATTTGCTTAAGCCAGATGTGTCTGGTGGGGGCAAGAAAGTAGATACAGGAAGAAGGTCTTGTGATCTGGTCTATGCAGCTGAACATTTCTCAGTTTTATGTTGCCTCAGTGATTTTTACTTTCACACGGCACTGTTTGGTCAATCCTTTAGTCAAATCCTCTCTCTCCTTCAGCTGTTGACTGAACATTTTGAAAAAACCCTTAAATTTATTTTTATGAACTTACCTTTTTCATTTCTAAAATGTTTCAGTTCATTATAATTGTTTTGCTTCAATATCACTATGTAATTATGGGAGTAGTACAAATTATCACAAAACAAAAAGGTGCTTTGTACATTGTGCAGAGTTTTGTTGGCATAGCACAGTATCACTAGTGCCATCCACCTGCATCTAAAGAGGAAGCAGACAGGTGCTATTCTGGATAATGGAGCACCACAAAAGGCAAAACCACCATTAGTGTTGTCTATTCATGTTTATTAAACTGCCGTTAGTATGGGAAGCTTTTTATATGTTTTGTCCTCGTAGCTTCTAAATACTCCGAATATCAGAACCACAAGGTCGTCTGTGTGCTATATTAGAATTTACATTGAATTTGTTTTTGAGAACAAGTTTAGGTTAGAATCTGGGCTTATTTTATGCTGATTGATGGTGTCAGCGTGTGGGTTCGTGCACAGTGGGTTCGCCAGGACCAGTGTTATCATTACCAAACAAACAAAAACAGAAACAAATTAAAAACAATTAATAAAATGAAATAAAGATGAAAACTATGTTTAACAAAAAACTAAATGAAAACTGAATTGCACCATTTCAAAACTACCAATAAAAGGAATATTTATCATTTCAGTCTCGCTTTGTTTGTGTAGCATTTAAAAAAATAATAATAATAAAAATTGGGCCTCATTCTGCTCCTTTTGCTTCCTTTCGTTGTGTTCGTGCCACTCCGTACCTGCACCTCACATTCACTGATGTCCAAATACTTTTCTACCATGTATCATTGGCCGTTGGCTGCTGGTGTGAGCCCCCCCCCCCCATTTGGCTCGTTGAGTGTCTGCAGGTTACTGCGCTGCTACAGCTGCTTCTGCTACAGATTGCAGTTCTTTTCAGGGCTACTAATGAAACGAGCTTTTGTGGTTAAACCCGCCTCTCAAACTCCTTTCATAGCATGATATTCTTAAACTGGAGCACATATCTAACAGATGTTTGAGCCAGTGGGACATCGTGGGACCATTCTCTGAGACCTAACTTTTTTACTTTGATAAGGGGTTTAATAGAAACCTGGATTTCTTTAGGAGTTGTACTACTGACTTTTCAAATTAATTTTTTTTATTATGTTGGAGTTACCAGTGTTAACCTACAGTTTTGCACTTTAATATGTAAACCTTTGTTTACATTTTGTTTTGAGCTGCATTATACCCAAACGTACCGTGAAGTGCTGGGGATGTCACATTGGATCAGTTCCTCGAAGTGGGATAGACGAGTCTGCCCTTAGCGAAGGAGTTTTAGTACCTGAGGATCTCATTCGCAAGTGATTGGAATAGTGAGTGTGAGACTGAGAATCGGATGGTGAAGCACGAGTTAAATGGCCAGGCGAGGCTTGGAGATCATCAGTCAGCGTGCAGGAAGTTTAGAGATCCACATTTCTTAATAATTGGGGTTGTTGCTCCTTCAACTTTGAGAAGAGTCCGCTAAGGGGATGTTTTAATACAAGGCTTTCGTAGGAACAAACAGGCACGCTTAGGTTCGCTCAGAAATGTTTTACTAAAAGTGATACAAAGTTATGAAATATAATAAGCAATAGTAAGTTATCCCAATAATGATTACAAAATTATGCAATATAATAAGGCAAAGTTATGAAACGGCACAAACGTTGATAAGTAGTCCAAAGCGATACAGAATTAGGAAATATCATACTTGGAGGTAAATAGTCCCAATAATGATTAAAAGGCACCAGGGCTGCAAAGCTATTCACACTCGGACGTGCCATCATCACCCACCTTCACACACGGACTGGGGAGACCTTTTCGGTCCTGGCAGGAAACCAACACATGAGTCCCGAGAAAGTGCCGGGCGATGCGCGCTCTATCCCACGGCTGAGCTCCGGTCAGTACCGAGTTTTCCTTTATACTAAATTGGGAGCGGTACGCTTGCGGGCAGGGGGCGAGCTGGCCGGGCTCCGGGCTCCGTGGTGATGCGCTCTTCATTCTCCAGTTCCTGTCCAGGTGAGGCTGTTTGTGCTTGCGGTCAAGAAGCATTTTGGGCATCGCTTTCCCTTTTCCCCGGAGAGAGACGAGATAGGGGTCCGAGCTCTTTCTATGAGAACAAAACATTTTGAGCAACGCTTTCCCTTCTCTCCTGAGAGAGTCAAGATAAGCGTCCCTTTCCCCAGAGAGAGACAAGACAGGTGTCCTAACTCTTTCTGTGAGAAACAAATAATTCGTGAGAAACAAGGTATATAAGTGACCAGTGAAAAATATGTTTGTGCAGTTCAACCTTGGCACAATAATATTATGGGTGAATCATGGACGACGTATTAGAATTTCGGGATGATTAGTCCATAAACGATCAGAATCAAGCAATGCCTCAATCACCTCATATGTATGTCTGCTAGGTGAAGTTGAACAATCACAACTTGTCCAGAATATTACAGTATTAGTTCTATGCTATGACATTATTAGTTCTATGCTATGACTTTTGAATGCACCTCGTAACGCTGCACCCTCTGAATTGTGACACAGCCTGTGTCTGTTTGCTGGTCACACTGTGGCTGCTCAATGTTAGCAAGTGTGGAAGAAAAGTTATAAATCAACCTCTCTAATAACTCTAGTTAAGCCACTTAGAATAAACAACTCCGGACCTCTCGGTTGGTGCGCAAAGTTATTTCCTTTATTGAAGCGATCCAGCAAAGCGCTCCAGTCACACTCTGGCGCCAGGTACCCTGAGCACAAACAGCAACCAGTTGATAAACCATAACTCCCAATTCCCTATAAGGACTTCTAAGGTCTGATTGGTCACAAAACACCAACAAACCAAGCTCAAACGTACAACAAACTCAATTCTCCTGCTGTATTGGTTCACCTTGGTGGCAGGGTACATCCACCCATTTTGCTGAATTTCCCAAATCCATGTCTCGACCCCTAGACTCTACTTGAGATATGGATATAGACATTGATTTAATGTAAATACGTGGTAAACATATGATTAATGTGATAACTACTTATACTACCGCATAACATATTGCGTATGGCCTATTTCGACTACTTCATAACTACAGCGCTCTGTGCACCAGGTGGGCCAGCTTCGAATCCCTTCCTGCAGGTGGTTTCTCTCCACATTCTCTTCTTGCTTAAAGCCTAAGACATAACAGACCCGATATGCCTCCCCTCCCGGGCCTACCGATGTCCAATTTTCTTTCCACGCAAGCATGTGCATCACCACTGTGGACATGCAAGACTTGTGCATGGTCCAGAAAAAGAACTGTACTGTGAAAGGAAAAAAATGACTTTGTACAAATAGATTAGAACAGGGCTTTAAAAAAAGAGAGATTTGAGATATTTTGCAGTATTACTAAGAGATCTGTCAGTAAGCTGATTATTAACTAATTAATTGATTAGATTGGTGATTTTCAGCCACTGTGCCACGGCACAGTAGTGTGCTGTGAGAGATTGTAAAGTGTCCCGCGTGAAATTATCCAGTTTCACTTAATTGGTTTAAAAAACACTGCTGGGGAGCCGTTTTATGTTAGGGAACTAGAGATTAGGGCAGTCCCTGTCAATTATATCAATAACCTGTTAATCTGATGATTCATAGAGTAATTGTTTATATTATAATATAGGCTCTGGGCCCCCCGCGACCCCAGCTGGGATTAAGCAGTTACGATAATTGTTATATTATATATAATATAATATAATATAACATTACACCTGAGTGCATGGCTAGGTGCTTGATTTGGCTGTGGCAATGGGTCTGAATGAAACAACTGAACTCAATGGTTAAGAGGTGTGTCCCAAGTTCTGTTATCCATGTAATGTAGCTATTGTTACCTCTCTTACTATTGTGTACTGTTTCGTTATAACAGTCTCTATTTAATAGCAGTTAGTAAAACACAAAAAATCATTAATTATGAATCCAGATAAATCCATAGAATGCTGGTGTCTAAAGCAGTAGAGCACTTTTTCGTGAAGATTAATAATGCAGCGTATACCTGGCACCCACATGAAATTAAAAATGAAGCAGACTTTAAATGTATATGTGTATATGTTGATGCTTCCATGTCCTACTCCCGCCAGTGTGGGGAAGCAATAAAAAAGGCGAATAGGATGTTAGGT
>JAODLD010000113.1:3395920-3407925 GCA_026781065.1 Mormyrops boulengeri
AGTTAGGTTCTCCCCAAACGAGCTTGATGGGCCGAATGGCCTCCTCTCGTTTGTAAATTCCTTATGTTCTTATGTTCTTAAATGTGTGCTTATTTACTTGTGTTGCAATACTTTTTAGCATTGAAGTGAGAGATAAGGTTTTACTTCCTCAATGCTACTTTGACTGCATTGGTAGATAGTTTGGGAGTTGGAAAAAGTAACTTATTTTCTTTCCTTGTTTTGGTAGTTGTTCCTTCTCTGTTCATACGCCATTGTGAATGACGGTGCATCATTTGAATGCAGCGCGCACGTCAAAATCAGGTTAGTATGGGAGCAGTTTGGACCCATTAAAGTGCCGAAGAGAGTGTCTCGTATATCAAACCTCACATCTGTTGACATTGAGAAGTTTAATGGTTTGCTGGTTATTATGTTATTATGTACTAATGGGTTTCCTGAATTAACTGTTCTTCCAGGGACCTTCCCGCCCGAAGCAAATTCTCAGATCCTGGTTGAAGCAGGCAAGTAGGTGAGATTCTTTACACAAACCCCCCCCCCCCCAGAAAAACAATCTATTGATACCCCACACAAAATTACAGCATAAGTTTACTAAACAGGCGGTTGTATACCATAAACACAGCTGCTTTCCCTACCTCTTTCATAACCTCATATTATTTTATTTTTAATACTTCACATTGATGTTTTTTATCTATTTAACATAATCACACGCATTGAGTTTTATTGTAACTTCTTACAATGACAGTAAAGAAATTGTAATTCTGCGTGGTTTGAATGGAAAATGATCTAATTCTGCGGCTGATATACAAGGCAAGCAAGACAAAAACATTTGACTCTGACCTTGGGGGTGACAGAAGTGGTGCAAAGATCCTCCCCTCAGGTCGGGAACTGTAGATCGCCTTAAACTCTGCCTTTAAGAATTAAACGCATTCCAACTTAATCTGTCATGTAAATAGGACATATACACTAGTCACAATTTCCTAACCATCATGTCTCAAGTCATACTCAACTCAAGTCTGAGACTTAATCAAGCAAGTTATGGTCAATCTTTGAGTAATTTCACCATCAGTAGCTATGATCAATGTAATAACGATTAAATAAATGATTTAATACATTCAATAGTGATTCATTTAAAATGTGGTCAGTTTAATATTACTTTCATCTGCATTAATATTTGCATCTCCGTAAGTGAAGCGTTCCTGTAGTAAACAAAATACTGGGATGTCCTTTTTACTTAGAAATAGGCCTATTTGTGTTCAGCAATTCCAATCTAAAACAATTCTAATGAAAATACCGACTTTGACTTGCAGAAAACTGAAAAAATGTTTTGAATCTTAGTCGCACACACACTTTACTGGCCAAGAAGTGTTTAGCAGAATTGTCACTTAGCTGTAGCTGAATATTAAATCTGTAAATTTATGTTGATAAATTTATGTCTGTTAATAACAATTCGGACCTGGACTAGGATATTATTTTTTTCAGTATCATGGTACTTAAGAGGAGTGTATGGTTTAAAAAAGAAAAATAGCAAGCCCCCCACCTCCCTCCGCCCCCAGTCAGCATGTTTGCTGCATGTGTCACGTTGCACTTTTTTGAATGGTAAAAAAAACATTCTTTTCCACTCCTAGGGCCAAAGTCAAAATATGTTTCGCTTTGTGTGCAGCTGTGGTGATTTTTGTAGTTTTTTTCGGTCGCTACGCTATACGGTAAGCATGTGCATTTATTACCTTTATGAATATGTACTGCTCATTCATTGTACTGCTCCATTGCATGCCTTGACTTGTTTAGTATCTCTCAGTTCAGTTTCATTTCAGTTCAGTTCAATTTTATTTATATAGCACATTCACAGCATTACATTGTCTCGAAGCACTTTACATTATCCCTGGGCAAAGCCTGCAGTGAGCAAGCCAGAGGCAACAATGGCAAGGAAAAACTCCCTAGAAGGAAGAAACCTGAGGCGGAACCAGACCCAAAGGGGGAGCCCATCCTCCAGGGGCTGGCAGAGGAAGTCAAATTAGCAAAGTCTTGATTTATATGCACAAGTCCAAGCAGCAGGACAGGCAAGAGAGGCGTCGCAGGCAGCAGGTTAGGCAGGAAGAACGTCGCAGGTAGTAGGGGCGTCGCCAGCAGCAGGTTAGGCAGGAAGAACGTCGCAGGTAGTAGGGGCGTCGCCAGCAGCAGGTTAGGCAGGATGTCTCCAGGCAGCACTCCCCAGGGGGGGTGGGGAGGTGCATCAGCCAAAGTAGGGAAGACTAGAGGCAGTGCAAACAGTTAGGTGAGTGTAATATGTAAGCTACGGCAGATATGGCGACGGCAGCATAAGTAGGAGGGAGGGGGACGTGGGAACGCAGGCATGGGGAGTCCCTGAACGTCAGCACTGCAATTCCACAGGGGGGTGTGAAGCTAGAGCAGGGGTGGGCAATCTTACCCGCAGAGGGCCGGTGTGTGTGCAGGTTTTTGGGGTAACCTTTAGGTCAGCTGTTCAAACCCAGGTGCAGGACTCTTCAGCCAATCAGTCCTCTAATTAGTAATCTAATTAGGGAGCTGCAGCGAAAACCCGCACACACAGCGGCCCTTTCTGGATAAGGTTGCCCATCCCTGAGCTAGAGTGACAGCACTGACAGTTCAGCTCATCCAAAGCCCTCCCAGCTCTACACCTCACACTATTGGTCTAACTGGGAGTGAGTAGTTAGCTAGAGCTGGAATTAAAGTCCCTATAAGCTAAAACGGAACAAGTGTGTTTTTAGTCTAACATTGAGAGTGAGCCTGAATCTCGCACATCCGCTGGAAGACGTTTTCCACAGCTGAGGAGCTCTGTAATAGAATGCTCTGCAGCCTGCCGTACATCTTGCTGGTCTTGCTAGTGATAGATATCCCGCTCCTTGTATGGATGCCTGTTTCTACCACATGGGGGATAAAAAAAAAAATAGTTCGCTTAATTGTGACTTTATTTCTCAGAATTCTGACTTTATTTCTCGCAGTTGCATTTTTATTTGTTGTACTTCTGACTTCTTTCTCACAATTCTTACTTTTTTTCTTGTAATTCTGAGTTCTTTTCTAATAACAGCCAACAAGCACCCAGAGGCACCGTTTCTGCTTTAATGGCTCAATGCAATGAGCGTAAAGTAGCAGACAGGCACTTATCGAGAGATAATGGAGGGATTCTTAGACAGATTTTTTTTCTTAATGGGGCGGAAATGGGCTTCCATTATCCTTAAGACCGAAAGTAGGCAAGGAAGGTTGCATGAGACAGTTATATCTCTATGATATTCTGATGTAAAGCCGTTCAGTGCTTTATACGTTAATTACAGTATCTTGTATATTGTAAACAGTCTGAGAATTGCAGTAGATATCTACAGTGTAAATGGAAGCCAGTGAAGGGAGCATAGGACAGGGCTAATGTGGTCTTTTCTAATATGCAAATTTTTTTCTGTGTGTGGCAATGGTTCGCATGCATAGCAGATTTACACCTGCAGTTTAAAACCATGCAGTTGGGTGAATAGGTGTCTTTAAATTATTTTGTGCTTGTATGTGTGAGCTCATGTGCCCTGGGTGTTTCCCTGCTTTGTTTCTTGTGCTGCTTCCGGCTTGCTTTGTGCTGGAAGACTAATGAATTAATAATGCCAAAATAATTATGAACATGAGTGTACAGGTAATTTACATCAGTCATCTGTTGCGAGAATGCATAATTAATGTTCTTAAATACAGGGTTTTTCAAGAACTCTATGCCATGGGGAAATGCCCATTAAAGTACAATGAGAAGTTAAAGTCTCAGAATGAGTTGGACAGCTCACTGGATCTCTGGTAAGTCAGTTGGCATCCTGATACTAATGCAACCACCATAATGAAAATTTCAGTTTTTACCCATGCAATAAAGGAATCTTACTGAAATCTCCTTCGGTGGAACATCATATTTCTTATTCTTCATTGATGATCTTGACCTGTTAGCTGCTTTGGACAAGTAATAATTGTTCATCGTCTCCCTAAAGCAGGGGTGGGGAACCTGATCCATGGAAAGCCGGTGCGGGTTTTCGGGATGGCCTCTCAATCGGCTAATCACAGTGGGTCTCCAAGATTGGGGTTCAGAACTACCATTTTATTATTGGCTGATTGAGAGGCCATCCCAAAAACAAATTAACAAATTAATTTTTGTGTAGCGCGTTTTCACAACATCACATTGTCTCAAAGCGCTTTACAGCATCCCCACCCAAAGCCCCCAGTAAGTAAGCCAGAGGCAACAGTGGCAAGGAAAAACTTCCTAGAAGGAAGAAACCTTGGGAGGGACCAGACCCAAAGGGGGAGCCCATTCTCCTGGGGCCGGCAGGGAAAGTCAAATCGGGGAGATGGCTAAGTGCCAAGTCACACTGTCTACAGTAAGTCATAAAATGTGAGTCACAACCGGGCAGCAGGGAGGTGATGACATGCCGGTGTTAGCGCTCCTTCAGATCGTCGGGCAACTAGTAGTAAGGCAGCCGGGCATACATGGAGGACGACACAGATGGAGGGGCGTAAGGCAGCCGGGCATACGTGGAGGACGACACAGGCGGAGGGGCGTAAGGCAGCCGGGCATACGTGGAGGACGACACAGGCGGAGGGGCGTAAGGCAGCCGGGCATACGTGGAGGACGACACAGGCGGAGGGGCGAGCTGGACAGAAGGACATCATGCGTAGTGGAGACGTCGCATATAGCAGAGTGTGCAGGATATCTTGATAAATCTTGATCTGGGTTCTGAAACCCGCACCCACACCGGCCCTCCATAGATCAGGTTCCCCACCCCTGCCTTAAAGGAAGGAAAGCATCACTTCTGCCTTGTTTACATTTTTTTCCCCTCTTCACAAAGGTCCAGAGTAGATGTTCAGACATGCACAAAATGGGGAGCACCTATTATGTGGGAGGGGACGTTTGATCCAGAAGTTTTCGACCGACACCACATACAGAAGCACACCTCTGTGGCACTGACTGTATTTGCTATTGGAAGGTTGGTGTGGATTGTCCAACGTCTGAGAACGTTATGCTATTAGTATTGCATGTGAAATTATTAAGCAGTACTTTAAGGAATAATACTTGTAATATATTGGTTCCAATATCAGATTAGAGGTCTGTTGTCAGCGACCAGACTGTCTTGCTGTTGCATGGGATGCTGGTATTGAAATGTACTGCAGTCCTGCATTTTTGAAAGCCGTTTGGTATTACATTTGTTTAGTACTTGTACTAATTACTACTACAGACACTGCTAATGGTATATTCCCATGCAAATAATTGTATGCATCATGCATCCAACGAACTAGCAAATTTGAGTTACCTGCTTTAAGTGCTCTGCATGAAAAGACACGAGGCTACTAAAATGCCAGCTAGTTAAATATGATCTCCCTATCTACAAGCCAGTGATTTATGTAAAGGATCTTATAATATAGCAACATCTTATAGTATAGCAAACAGGCTACATAAACACCATCAAATTAGCATTTCTTGGTGATGTTTTTAACAGCTCAGGGCTTCACATGTTCCTGTCCCTCAAATCCAGTCAATATATTCTTTATACCTGTTTTTTCCTTTTACCTACTGCTGAGGTCAGTACTCAGAGCATGCTGAGTTTCTTTCTCCGCACCTCTTCCTCCTCTTCCTCTCCATCCACTGTGTTCCTTAGCCACATCCCATTCCCTCAGATCTAGAGCTGTGTCTAGCCTCTACTCCCTCCTTCGCAAGTCCACTAGTAAACCTATCCCCATTAAATCTAATTGGCAGACAGATTCAACTAAATACATTTTTATATAGCGCCTTTCACAGCAGTCACCCCAAAGCACTTTACATGGGTGTGTAGAGATACATTACAATATCTTTCCCCAACCTCGATGTTATCCTGGAATGTCCTTTTTCAAAATATCAAACACTGTTCCGAAAATCCTAAACTTAACCATTCAAAAATGGCTTGATGCCTTGCAGCAGGCACAGAGTTGGTTGGATGTTGGTGGGCGAAGCACTTTTTGTTTTCTTCTCTCTCTCTGTCTATCTCTCTCTCTCTCTGTGCTCACTGACAACTCTGCTTGTCTTCAGCTGTCTCATGGTAGGGCTGAGTAGGAGGGATGGGGGGTGGCGGTCAAGACGGGTGGGGGGGAGGTGTTGTACGTAGTGAAAATTTACTAAAAAAAAGTACTAGCGCCTGCTTTTCAGTGACATAGGGAGCACTAGCGCCTGCTTTTCAGTGACATAGGGAGCACTAGCGCCTGCTTTTCAGTGACATAGGGAGCACTAGCACCTGCTTTTTTGGTCTAAAAGTACTAACCCGCGACAAGTTTATAATTCATTAATAAATCTAGCTGGCAGATGTTTTAATTTTCCACATAAAAAATAATGTAATGTCATTTCACTAATCTGCATCAGCAAGTCCCTGTTTTTTTTAATTTACTGTTCAGTAGTTGGACTTTTAACAGTTTACACAGGCTCGTTCTCCCTGTTTAATAATAAAAAATAATGTTCTGAGATTCTACTTTGTTTGCATTTTCTTAATAATTAATTTCATTAATGTGTAATTAAGTTCCCATGATATTTGTGAATATTTTCAGCCAAGTTAAAGTTTTGAGTTTAGGTTATCAAAATAATCAAACAATCAATTCATGAAATTGAATCGTGACAGAAATGAAAAATTTTGTATGCATCGCCGCCTTGCGGTCCACGCTTTTTACCCCTAGTACAGTCCCATCTTATATTACCATTTTGCAGTAGATATTATTGCTTTTTGGCTCCATTTCCGCTTTACTAAATTCACCAGTGTGTATTACCTTTGTGCTTTTTTGCAGATATTTGGAAGTTTACCTCAAGGAATTCCTTAAATCTGCTGAGCAGCACTTCATGGTGGGGTTACATGTGACATATTACATCTTCACAGACATCCCAGAATTTGTACCTAAAGTTAAGCTTATGAAGGAGCGGCACATGAAGGTCATTCAGATCAAAAGGCAGAAACGCTGGCAGGACATCTCCATGCTGCGTATGAAGACCATTGCGGACTTCATTGACTCGCACATCCAGCACTGGCACCAGTACATCTTCTGTTTCGACGTGGATCAGGTCTTCGTGGGTCGCTTCGGCTCAGAAGCTCTTGGAGAAACAGTGGGCCTGCTGCATGCATTTTACTACCGCAGTCATGTGAAGGACTATACCTATGACCACAACCCTGAATCTGCAGCGTTCATGATGACTGGGGACTTCTACTACCATGCGGCCATCTTTGGGGGCACGTGGCAAGGGGTGAAGAACATAACAGAGTTCTGCCATCAGGGCATCATGAAGGACAAAGAGAAAAACACTGAGGCCTTGTGGCATGACGAGAGTCACCTCAACAAGTACTTCTGGCTTCACAAGCCCAGCAAAGTGCTTTCCCCAGAGTACTGCTGGTCCACAATCATTGGGTTCCGCTTTGACATCCGAATTCATCGTCTTCTTTGGGCAACAAAGTTCTATGACATACTGAGAACTTAAGCAAAACCCTGAACTAAGGGCAAGAGAGTATAACTTATAATACTAAAGTTTTGGTGTGATCTTGGTTTCATTATCTTGCAGATTGTACTTTGATGGTGTCTTATGGTAGTGTTGTACCTGCCACTCAGACATGGTGTTCTGATCCAAACTGCCCTAATGTCTGCATCACCTTGAACTGTGTGAAACAATGTGCTCAAAACTCGCACGTATCAGTCTTTAAAAGTTCATCATTTCCCATAGACTTTGTGTACATGAAGAGAATCTCTCCAATTAATAACGAGGGGGAGAAATATCTCCTGAGGGGGGGGCACAAATTAAATATATCAATTTAAATGATGAAAATGGGTGTCTGGTTTATGTGTCGTGAATGTATGGTGTCCAGTAAAATGAACTATTCAGGTCGTCATATTGTGGTACGCTGTGGGACTCTCATCTACATTAAAGTACCGTCTGAGAGCCTACAAGGGCCAGGCTGCTATTAAGGGGATCGCTTGCAGTGCAGAGTCGGGCTGAATGGCTGTTGACCTTTAGTTAACCAACGAGGAGCAACTACAACGATAGTGCTGCAGTGGTCACACATTGCTCTGTGCTTCTGATCATATTTTGAACTCAAACTCACAATCTGAAAAACACACATGCATCTATGTATTTCACTAATTTTCTGCAGTTTTATATGTTTTGATAAATTACTGCAGTGTAATGCAATGAGTCCTTGCAATGTAGTACAAACACCATACTTAATCATTGATGAAAGACTAAAAAGCCTGAACAAACAAGTTCTTTGTCTCCTACACTCGATGAGACAATATACTAAAATGCTGTACTCAGCTGTAAGTATTATAGTGCTCCATTGTGGAAGGGTTGTAACGCAGCAGTTAGCGCAGTAACTTTAATTACATAAACCATTGACCAGATACAAATTATACATTATATGAGAGAAAGATCCTTAATAAATGGCAAATCTTGTATGTCACTGAAGTATTATGAAGGTATTAAAGAATTACCTTTAACATTCTGTATCAAAAATAGTAACAAAATATACCTGAAAGGCAGGAGCAACATTTAGTAAACATAGTTCTCCCATTTTGGATGTTCATTATTATTGCTGAATTACTTTTGCTCTAATCGGATTATTGTGCTGTGGCACACATTCCATAGTCTGCCATGCAAGTGGTGACACGACTGAGCAACACAAGGGGCAGTTCCACTGATATGCTTCCCATTTATAATAATACTTGCATTTCGCCCCTCAATTTGGTGTGATATTTGCACAACCCACTTAACTGTCGTTACACATTAAATGTGTAACACATAGTACAATCCACACCTCTCAAAATGATTCACCACTAACTTCTCCTACAAGAACAAGCAGTCTTAATTTTTTAAACATAACGTAGCTGATCGTTCCAGCTCTGGGCATAGTGGTAACCTGGCGGAGTCAAACACTCAGTTTTCCAGGCTTCTTCCAATAAATTAGCTGCTACCATAATCTTGATACCATGGAGGTATGGTAACGTACCATTCACCTTTGGTCTTAAACATGCAGGCACCACACAAAAGGCACTGTACAAGCAAGTATGGTGACCTTTGTCATGAACAGAAATTCCAGGTTTCGTCAGGCATTTCAGCCACTCCAATGTTGGGCTTTCTGCTACGAACACAATGCAACATGAAACATGTTTAACAGCTACCCCGCTGGGATCTGAATGTCGCAATGTGCTGCAATCTGTTCAGATCTCAGCATCAAAAACATTGAGTCACATCCTCTGGTTTTTTTCTGCCGTGAACAAAATGATTTGTTTTTTTTTTGTGGAGTTAATCTCACATTATCTCCCCACACCTCAGCTATGATGTAACACAGGTGTGTGCACAGACACACGGACGACCTACCGTTCTTTTACCTACATAATACTATAATCTAGTTCTCATTAAACTAGTTAAAGAAAACTGCCGTACTACTGCAGTATCTCTAAGGAGGCCTAAGCATGACAGAAAATTGTCATTACCCTGAGTACAATGTATCAGGCCACCCCCCAACTTGTCTGTTGTAGTACCTGCCACTGATCTATCGGTTAAAACCAGGATTCCTTTAAGGAAGTGTGTTTGTATGCAGTTTTTTTCCCCTCAAGGCAAAACAGGATGACCATGTCCTTTTTTTTTGGGACACCCGCCTGCAGGCAGGTGTCACACCTCGTCACTGCCCAAACTCAGACTCTCCTCTGGGTCATTCCCGCTGACTGGAGCCACAGGGGACGTCACATTCAAGTAGCCGATTTCGGAGGCAGGGGTGCCCGCAGCGGACATGGCAGACGGGGTGGCCTCCATTCGTGAGCCTGCTTTCACCATCTGGATGGCATCTAGAATTCCTAGCGTGTCACACACACCGGGCATGCTACAGGAGAAACAAAACCAGTTAACAGAAACTGGGAAGGACTTTTAGTTTTCTCAAAATATCAAATCTTAAACATTGAAAGTCATTTTCAAGAAATGTCTGCATATCAACAGTATATGTATTCAGACCTTTTCATCCCCAAAATATATCCAGAAGGAAAAAAGTAACTTGCTTCCCAAGATATATCTATAAATAAACCATTCCACAAACCTGTACCTTAGTTGAGAAGTGTCCAGAAAACTCCCCTGCAGACTTTCAGGAGGAAATATCTTCTTGACATCCTTGGAGCAGAAGTAAGTGGGGAAAACGAATGACAGATTTTACATTTACATATTTACATAGCAGAGCTAGCTGCATAATTCAATATTTTCAAAGATCCGTTTTGTAGCATTTTGCAGCAAAATGTAGCATTTACACCGATCAGCCATAACATTAAACCACCTGCCTAATATTATGTAATGCCATCAGGGAATACTGTTGAAGGGAAGTACTTAGTCTACCACAATGTTTGGGTAGGTAGTATGCGTTAAAGTAACATCCAAATGAATGCCAGGACCAAAGGTTTCCCAGCAGAACATTGCCCAGAGCATCACACTGCCATCACGGCTTGCTTTCTTCCCATAGTGCATCCTGGTGCCATCTCTTCCCCGGGTAAACGACGCACATGCAGCCAGCCGTCCACATGATGTAACAGAAAACATGACTCATCAGACCAGGCCACCGTCTTCCATTGCTCCATGGTCCAGTTCTGACACTCGCGGGCCCATTGTAACCACACTTGGCAATGGACAGGGGTCAACATGGGTACTCTGGCTGGTCTGTGGCTACACAACAATGCAATTTACTGTGTTCTGACACCTTTTTATCATGGCCAGCATTAATTTTTTCAGCAGTTTGGGCTACAGTACTTCTCCTGTAGGCACGAAGTACAGTACCAGACCTTCCATACGCTCATTATCGACTACGATAATTCTCGACCAAGTGAAAATTAACTTGGGCAGGTAACAGTGAACATGGAGAAATTGTTTCACAGCACTCTGGATCTTATAGCTCCATCTATAGAACATAAACCATAAAGATATGAAACCTGCCCCCTGGTAACTCTAATCATACATGTAAACTTAAACAGGCTTCATGAAAGTTAGAGCACAAATGGCACTCAACTAAACTAGAAGTTTTCAGGTCTGCCTGGAAAGAGAGCTTCACTAAGTATAAACAAACACTACTGACTGCGAGGTCTGTGTCTCCCTCCAAACTAATAGAAGGGAACAAAGACAATCCTAAATTCCTGTTCGAATCTGTCTAGGTTAACACAGAATTCTGTTAAACTCACAAGTCCCACAAGCTCTTAGGAGTGATGACTTTATTACATTTTTAATGGTAAGATAACTAAGATTAGACTGACCATCTGGAGCATGACTGTAGGTACGTACGGCTACTAGTCTTCCGCTGGTCCTGTTAGTAGGGGTGTAACGATATACTCAGCCCAGGAGCTGAGACATGATATTGGGTTCACGAGAAGGAGACGAGACGATATTTTAACGGCCTTTTAAGAAAAACTTCAAAGAGGAAATATATTACTGGAAAGCAGCCTTTGATTTGATTTATCTGAAAGACAAAAAATGCTAAATAATGCAGATGTATGGTGAAATCTCACCGATACCCCAGATTTTCTACTACAGAAAATGGTCTCATGTTGGCTGCAATGAAAATGCCGATATCCTTTGTTATTGCCGTTGCTCTAGCGCTTGACTGTGAAAGCTGGGGTGCAAACACATTTGTAAGCGTTGTCTAGCATTTTAATGTTTTCTTCACCTGAGCAGTGGATTTAAGTAAAGATCTATGACGGTGCTGCAAATGGCTTTGCATAGTAGTAGCGTTAGCCGCTGTGTACGTCGTTATTTCCCTACAATGCTTACAGATGGTTCGTGTTTTGTCTGTCACCCTTTCACCGTTTATATTTTCCACCGAGTTCCCAAAATGCTGCCACACAAATGATTTAAAAGTGTCTGGGGCATCTACTATAGTATGGTAAAATAATGCTAATGAATTATATCAGTCTGGCTTTAAACCAAACCAAAGCACAGAAACAGCTTTAATCAAAGTAATGAATGATTTGCTTATGGCTTCTGATATATA
>JAODLD010000113.1:3408032-3457275 GCA_026781065.1 Mormyrops boulengeri
TGTTCAGTTCTGTAGCGATAGTCTTCATTCTCACCCAAGTTCGTTTGGCTCTGCAGTCATCTGCCCTTCACTCTCCACTTCCCTACTGTAACTGTGCTGACCGAGCAGTGCAAAATGTCCTCACCACTCCGAACTCAGCTGGCTTTAATATGAAAATCGGAGAAAATATAATAATTGTACAAAGATCTGAGAAGGCGTGGTGACGATTTACTACGAAAAGTATATGAAAGAATTAGGAATCCCAATAAACTTAATAAGCCTACATCGAGTCGAGGTACCCATCTGACAGTTTTGAAGCTGAACCTACCATTCAAAATACCTTTTTCTTTGTTCATAATTTTCCCGGAGTTGCCATTCAACTCAACACGCATTAATGACATCAAAAAAATTAGTCACGTTATAATGAATTCCCATTGACGCGCTATTATTGCGTTAACTTTGACAGTCCTGATATATATATCTGTTAAACCAGATGATGTACCCCGTCTGTCTGACTTAGAAGACTGTCTACTAGATCGGGTGTTGGATGGCATCTTGTTCATTTGACTTCCTCTGCTGGCCCCTGGATGGGGTTTTTCCTTAGCACTGTCCCCTCTGGCTTGCTCAATTGGGGCTTTGGGCAGGCATAATTTAAAGCGATTTGAGACAATGTAATGTTGTGAAAATGTGCTATACAGATAAAATTGAATTGAATAGGACCAGACAGACTATACTTCACTCCCCACACATCAATGAGCCTTGGGCACCCATGACCCCATCGCTGGTTCACCAGTTGGCCTTCCTTGAACCACTTTTGGTAGGTACTGACCACAAGACCTGCTGTTTCGGAGATGCTCTGAACCAGTCATCTAGCCATAACAATTTAACCCTAGTCAAAGTCGCTGAGATCCTTATGCGTGCCCATTTCTCCTGCTTTCAACACATCAACTCCAATAACTGACTGTTCCACTTGCCAAATATATAATGAGACCATTCACAGGTGCCACTGTAATGAGAAAATCAATGTTATTCACTTCAGCTGTCAGTGGTTTTAATGTTACAGCTGATGAGTGTATATGTCCATAATATTCCCTAGGACAGCATTTTTATTTGCATGTGATGCTAAACTATGGATGGCAGAGGTTTCACACTACCAGCCTACGAAATGGTTTTATATGGCATATTTTAAATTGTTTTTACATGTAAAGGTCAAAAGTTGTCATTTTTAGATTCAAATATTGCAAATACACTGACTTCTGTAAATTTCGTATTATCTTCATACGTAGATACGTGCATTTTAAATATCACCATATATAGCAAAACATTTTTAAAAGAAGCATAATAGTGATGCAGTAAAGGTTTAGAAAGTTCTTGAGTCCATGACATAAACATTTCCATACCTCTGCGGTGTAGGGTGACTGGACTTTCTTCAGGGTTCGTTCCAGTGCCCCCACTTGGCTGAACAGCATAAGCACTCTTTCCTGAAGCTGCTTGTTCTCAGTTTCCATGAAATTCATTCTGTCCAGAAAAAAAGGGCAACCCCTAAAGTGTTTCTCAACCCGATCATCACGTTTTTGCTCCCTCACAGACAATCCACATTTTCGTTCCCTCTTGCCAGGACCTGGGATCGAGCAAAAATGTGAACCGTCTGGAAGTCCCCAAGGACTGGGTCGAGAAGCGCTGCCTTACAGCTCACGTGCAGCAGAATGCCTTGCATGGCTGAACTGAAGCACTTTTTGCAATGTTTCCTATTTTTTTTTTACTGCGTCAGCAACATCGCATTGATGACACAGCACATTCCAACAATGCAGCTATTTTAGCACAGAAGTCAGCTAAGGAAAGCCTGAGGAAACTGCAGCTATATAAAAGTAATCCAGAAGGGCAGTTATGGAAGCTGCAAAGCCGCTAATTGACACAGGGTGCCTTGCACGATGATGAAATCAAAATGCAATTTAGTCAATGAGACTAATAACAGCAAAGATTAACGACCGCTGTGCTCAAATACTAAGCTGGAGCTCACCAGTTGGTGTCATTAGAGCAGGGCTGTCAAACGTCAGTCCTGGAGGGCAGAAGCCCTGCATATTATTAGGTTTCCCCTTATAAAAAACACCTGGTTCAACTCCTTGTGCTAATAAGACAGTGATCCATTTGGGTTTGAGCAGAGCAAAGAAAGACCACAGAAAGGAAAACGCATCCCTCAGTGCTTCCAAGAAGCAGCGTCAGGCTCATCTCTTTCAGGAATATCACTGTGAAGAGAAGTCATGTTTTTGCCACTGCTTTGTTGAATGGTAAACATAAACACAATCCATCCATCCTTCTTCCATAACTGCTTATCGTATTCAGGGTCGCGGGGGGTCCCGGGCCTATCCTAAAGACTGCGGGCGCAACCCAGGGTGGGGCGCCAACCTATCGCGGGGCACACTCACGCCCCAATTCACGCACACATGCACACCTGCAGGCAATTTGGTAACTCCAATTAACCTCAGCATGTTTTTGGATTTTGGGGATAACCGGAGTACCTGGAGGAAACCCCACAATGACATGGGGAGAACATGCAAACTCCACACACACGGAACAGAGACTTCAGAGAATCCAGGTCCCAGAGGTGTGAGGCAACAGTGCTAACCACTGCACCACCATGCCACCCCCCATAAATACAACATAAATGAAGTGAAGCCTGGCTGCAGAATATGAAAGGCCGCACCTCTGCAGGGCGGTGGAGGCGGTGCGCCTGCTGTTGCTGCTCATCTCTTCTGCCTCATTCAGCCTCTTCAGAAGGTCCCTCACCTCCAGCAGAAGGTTCTCATTCTCCTCCACCACCTTCTTCGCGCAGTCCTGCTCCTGTCCACCGGGAGGACACCGAGCCCCACCCCAGTCAGAGGCGGACGCCACACAGGAGCTTTCCATTCCGGAAGTGTCCGGTGGGCGTGCACCCACCTTTTCAGACAGGCTCTGAGCCAGGGCCAAATCGTTCTCCAGCTGCTGGACGCGGATGTCCAGCAGCGCTGCTTCCTTCCGGAAGGCCTGCTTGGCTCTGTGCAGCTTCACTTTATCCTGTGACCGCTTCTCATTGTACTTTCTGGGAGCGGCGGACAAGATGACATGCTGTGTGGATGGTGGTTCCAGAGGAGGAGGAGGGCCTGATGAAGGTGCGCCTGGCTTACCTGATCTGGCCGTCAAGCTGCTGAAGCAGCAGCTGTAACTCTTCCTTGAGTCTCTCAGCCTCCTGCTGGCTGGAGGTCAGCTGGTCCTGGAGCTTGTAGCAGGCAGACCGGCTGAGCCGCAGCTGCAGAACAAGATGATGTTAAAATTGCCGGATAAAACACGTCAGCCCACTAAACAGCATCCAAATCCTCCTCGTCCAGTAACCCTACTGACAGGCCCCTGTCGGTAAAACAGGCTAGGCTACATGCCAACCATGGGTGTGTGCTGAACAGGATGCTGACACAATTTCAAGGGGGGTTCACTCCAGCTATTTCAATATTTGACTACGTGCCTGGCCTTGCTGGGAGGGTAAACAGGCAACTTAATATCTGCATCTGTACTTGACATCTGCAATAAGTCATTTGTTCATTGTCTCCCAACTGTGGGGCCACAACACAAAAGTACTGACGGTTATTGCCTTAGTTTTGGATTCTCCCAGTGCCGTGAATGTGCTTCCACATCACCAAACAGCAGTTCTCGGAAACATCTAACTTTTCTTATAGACAGCATGCTGCTCCCCATCTGCTATCAGACCCAAGCCCTGCGTTCTCAATTTCTGGATAAATGCATCTGCTAGCTAAGAAAAAATGTAAATGTAAAAAAATGTAAATGGAATATAAATGAAGGCTGGGTCTCCTGTACTTTTGCTCTCTCTCTCGTGGCTGTACATCAATTCCCTAGAGAAAGTGTTCCGCCTCCCTGGGCCAGGACAAGAAGGTGATATGATGAGCTGCTTGTAGGCCCACCTCCTCCGAGGTGGTGCTATGCTCTCCCTCCAGGACCCCCAGGCGAGTCTCCAGCTGCTGCAGGCGGCGGCCCAGCTCCACGTTGGCACAGTTAAAGGCGGCCTCGGTAGCACGCAACATGCGGATGTTGTCCTGCAGCTCACCCCCCTTCTGCTCCAGCACTTTCCTGTTGATATGAGAGGATGTGGGAAGTGTGGACAGAGCACGAACAACAACATGGCCAAGTTCCATGAAAACAGACCGTCAGGATACACTCAACAGGGAAAGGGCATAAGAAAAACAGGGATGGGCGAAAGCGAGGAACGAAAAGAAAGTATCATTCAAAAGTGACGACTGGCAGCAAGACATGTGGATGGTCGCAATGTCAAACCACCGTCTGTTAAGTATACGATGGGAACCCCGTATCTGGTTTTCTGCCAAAAAAGAAATAAAAAATAGAATAAATTCCAGGATAACTATGGGAAGCCGTGTGGGACTTAAAGCATGCACATACACACATAATCTATAGGTCCCACTGAAAGACGTGCACACACACATTTAATCTATAGGTCCCCAACACTGAACACACTTACACACATACACTGATGAGGTGCACTATATCTTGTTAACACTCGATACACATACTGTCGCTACTTGCATCACATCTCAAACACCCATACACTGTCACCATTTGTGAGGTGTATAATACTTTTAAACTGCTGTCATGTCAACACAGCCTCTTGAATTACAAGCTGAATTCAGGGGGAGGAAAGATATGAATGGATGAGGAGAGCAGATGAAACAGGGGAGAGAGTGAATTTTCAGTGCGCCCAGAAGCCTTTTCAGTGTTACCGGAAGGTTCATTATTACCGGAAACTAGAGCACGTCAGCAAGTTCAGCACGTACGTCGGCAGCTTCCGGTTTAAAAAAAAAACATGCTCAAATTATTTGTAATATGTTTTATGATCTGCAGCCAACTGTTAAGTGTTATTGCAACCACGGATGATGTTGATATTCTGGCGCCCGATCTGTTTGCAAATGCTCGCGCTTCTTGCCCGATTTCCACCCACGCCAATATTGCAGCATATGCGCGTTACCCACCTTCCAGTAACACCGAAAAGGCTTCCGGGCGCATTGAAAATTCACTCACTCCCCTGTTTAATCAAATGTGTGTGTGCGCACATAAAAAACAGTTCATAAGTTTCAAACTGCAGGCCAAGCAGTTACAAGCTGGCTACCCAGTCACATCCAGTACATGACTCATCTCCCTTTGTCCCCGTACCCGTGCTTCCTCCCAGAACTCTCATCCATCCTGCCTCCAGCTCGCATTCATCATAAGCGAAATTCCATTATATGCGAGTCCGCTATATCTGATGCTTTTTCTGCATGTTCAGAAAGGCGCACGGCCAGGACCAGCGGACCTGGTCCCTTATAGACCGTATTCCATTATAAGCGAGTCCACTATAACGGGATTATACTGTACTGTATTTAATATCGGTAATGACTTACGGTGCATAATTTATCAGTTGAGTTTTACCGTATAGTTACACGAAAATCACGTTATACATGAGGAGCGCAGATGGTTGGCTATTATCCACGGTTTCGGCTATCTGCGGTAGGTCTTGGAACGTATCACCTGCGGATACGGGGAGACTACTGTATGATATGCTCCTGTCCTATGACACAACATTTCCACAGGGTCAGAGGCACATGGTGGTCCTGTTCCTTCCAGCCCCACCTCTGCAGCTGCTCCTCATGGAGTTTGGCCCTCAGCTGGGCCAGGGTGTCCGACATCTCCCTGCTGTGCTTCTCCAGCTCGCTGGCCTCTGCTGAGCGGGCCTCCTCCAGCCTGAGCTGATGCAGGGTGTTCTTCAGCTGCTGCTGGAGCTCTTGAACCTGCAAACAAAGCAGCACCCAACAACTTTAAGGTGCAACATAAACCAGTTGATTTGACAATCTGCACCTGGGGCTAATGAATTCTTTCAAACCCTGGCACTGTTCGATACAAGTCAGCACAGCAATTCTAATTATAGGGTCCAATGGAATGATAACCATGTAACTCAAGCCAGCAAGTGTAACCAACGTGCTATTTGATCCCTTTTTCGCATAAACTAGATGGCGCTTCTTTTCTGCTTCCTTGTAAGCTTGTTTGTTTATGATAATAATAATAATAATAATACATTTTATTTATATAGCGCTTTTACATGAACTCAAAGACGCTTACAGAGAAAGTACAAAAAACACATAACACATTACGCATTGGGAAGGTTAAATACCTTAGCAAAAGAAAAGGTTTTAAGCTTGGTTTTAAAATCTGAAACAGTGGTCGATAAACAAATGGCAGTGGGGAGTGAGTTCCAAAGGCAGGGAGCTAAACGGGAGAATGCACGGTCACCATAACTATGTAATTTGGACGGGGGATGAGGAGAGAGCCAGTAGAGGAAGATCTAAGAATGCGGGGAGGCTGGTAGGGTAGAAGCAGTTCAGTAAGGTGCAGCATTTTAAAGTGGATGTGGTCTTTTATAGGGAGCCAGTGCAGGCTCTGCAGAACGGGTGTGATGTGTTGGTAGGAACGAGTGTGAGTAAGGAGGCGGGCAGCAGAATTCTGAACTATCTGAAGTTTATGGAGAGATTTAGCAGAGATACCAGCGAGTAGTGAGTTGCAGTAGTCAAGACGGCTAGAGATAAAGGCATGAATGAGGGACTCGGCAGCAGAGTTTGAATGGTATGGCCTGATACGGGCGATGTTACGGAGGTGAAAGGTGTAGCCTGATACGGGCGAGGTTACGGAGGGGAAAGGTGTGACCTGATACGGGCGATGTTACGGAGGTGAAAGGTGTGGCCTGATACGGGCGATGTTACGGAGGTGAAAGGTGTGGCCTGATACAGGCGAGGTTAAGGAGGTGAAAGTAAGCTGTTTTTACTACGGCACGTAGGTGTGCGTCAAATGAGAGGGTCAAAGGTGACACCAAGGTTTCGAACCAGAGGAGAGTCTCTGGATAAGAATGGCGTGTGAGACTGAATCAAAGGCTATGCTTAAATCGAGCAAGAGAAGGAGGTTTATGGCACCAGTATCAGTTGGAACTAATAGTTCATTTAGAACTTTAACTGAAGCGGTTTCTGTGCTGTGGAATTGGCGGAAACCGGACTGAAGGGGTTCAAGGAGGCTATTGTTTTGCAAAAAGGAAAGGAGCTGAGAGTAAACTAAACATTCCAGTGTTTAAAAAAGAAAGGAAGATTACAGATTGGGCGATAGTTAGCAAGGTTAAATGGGTCAAGGCCGGGCTTTTTAAGGATGGGGGTGACCGCCACTACTTTGAAAGCAGTGGGAATTTGACTGTGGGCTAGGGATAAATTGAACAGGGTGGTCAGGAGGGGAGCAAGCACCGAGAGACATTTCTTAGTTTGAGGTGTAGGAAGAGGGTCTAGTGAACAAGAGTTAGCAGCAGAGATTATGTCATGGACCTCAGCCACACTGATAGTCGAAAAGTTAGTCAGAGAGCTAGCTGGAGCAGGGACACTGGGAGGAGATAGGAAGACTGGATCAGCATTTGAGTGGTAGCATATGACTACACCTATGATGCCACCTTTTTGTCAGCAGCATTGAGACGCGCCCGTTCGGCGTTCAGCTCCTCCTGCAGACCGGTGTGAGTCTGCTGGGCCTGACTGTTCCGGATCACCTCCAGCTCGAGCTCACGGGCCCTCTGCTGAAGTCGCTCTACCTCAGCTGTCTGGGTGGCCGCATTCTGCTCCATCTGAATTCCCTTGGTTTGGGCGTGCTTCAGCTCAGCGCACAGCTGTAGGGAACACATGTTGGGGTGGGTCACACTCGTACCACAGTCGGTGGGCAGGAATGGTCGATTTGGTTAGGTATTGTAAAAAATGCTCAAGACTACGTTTTCCAACAAAGTACACTTATTCACCCATCCATCCATCCATCCATCCTCCATAACTGCTTAGCCAATAAAAGTGAACATGCTTGAGAAGCATGAATTACACAGAACATGTTCAGCCAAACACCAACAGATTATGGGGACTGTAGAAGCTCCTGGCTTCATGCAGGTCCACATTAACACATGAGGAGCCCAGAGCACCTTGATCTTCTCTTGGTCCAAGAGTGCATTGTGCCTCTTGAGATCCAGGTTCTTCTCCCTCTCATAGCGCAGCTCACGCTCAGCAGAGCTGAAGAGGCTCTGGGCCCTCTGAAAGTCTTTCCGCAGCTGCCGGATCTCCTCTGTCTTCTGCTGAAGCGAGGTCTCCTGGCACTTAAGGGGTAAAGGAAACGTCACTGATGGGAGGCCGGAGGAGGTGACTGGTCCCTTTGACTCTGGAAGCAACAGGTGACTGCTCACCTTAGCCCTGGCTTGTGACTCGGTGACCTGGGCCAGGAGGGCCTGCTGGTGCTGGCTAGCTAGCAGCCTCTCCTCCTCCAGGGTGGACTGCAGGCAGCTGATCTGGACCCTCAGAGACACCAGCTGATTGAAGGAACAGCCAACAGAGCTGTTGAGGTGGAACTTTTCTCCCCTGATAATCATTCTCCAATCGACAAGGTAGCATGTTCTTAAAATGCTATGAGCACACAGAATACACAGCTTCCCAAACAGATAACGAATGCCTTTAAAACTTAGATTTACAAAATTTTGAATTACACATTTGAAGTTGTTGCTCTGGCAAGACACATACTTGGTTGTCACTGTCATCCAAGCATCCGTCTGCAACTGGGGCGTGGCTGAGTGTGGGCTCCGCCTCTGACTCCACCCCTATAACCAGCTGCTGCTCCTGAACTGTGGGATTCAGCTGACCACTCAGCTCCACCACACAGCTGTGCTCCTTCGCCAGCTCCTCCCTGCATGCGGAGCTTCATTTATGGTAATGAAAACTTTCACTTAAATAAATATGAAATAAATCCAACATAGGCTGGCCCCCCATCCTGGGTTGTTCCCCGCCTCATGCCCATAGTTTCCGGGATAGGCTCCGGACTCCCCGCGACCCAATGGGATAAGCGGTTTGGAAAATGGATGGATGGATGGATGGATGGATAAATCCAACATAAAATGGAACAAACAATATAATCTACTCAAATGATATGGGGGGGCTGGGTTTGGCATAGCCTTTCCAGTAGGATTCATGACATTTTAATTTAGTTAACACTACATTAACCAAACACCTGATATTCAGAGGTGGAAAATTCAGGTCCAGAAAATAACACTCTAGATAAAGAACCTTTAACAGTCTGATATAATAAAGCTTCACCCTAATCTGCATTGAGAGCAGCTGAAGAAAAGAATTTTCCAGGGAAACACTGGCAGTGCCACAGGAAAATATTAATAAAAAGTGTCTTGTTTTTTATGTTGACGTCTGCCATATTCAGCAAGGCGGCAATAACAAAAGGATTTGCTCTTCACTTTGAAATATCCCCTTTAAACGTTTATTCCTGTAAATATCCATCTAAAATTAACCTCAATGTCTGCTGTTGAGAGTTAAATGAAAGCCATGGCGGAAGAGAGCGTATCCACCTTAAATAGCCAGCCTTAAGTGTAACCATTTCCTCTAAAGCGACCTTCTTGGCCTTGACTTGCGTAAAGCTCCCGTTCAGATACTCGGCATCCTCTCGTGATGCCTTCAGGATGCCTGGATCTTTCTGGAGCTCCTGCATGCACAGAGGAAGACATCATGCAATGGAGTGGGAAAGACAGAGCGTGAACTCTCAGCGCCACTCTCAGGTATTTGTTTACATATTAATTCCCATGACGATCCTGTAAGTGTCTCCACGTGGTAGTGATGGACAAAATGATGCTTCACGAACCATTTACTGTATTTTCTGACCCCACTAGATGCTGCTCTCTTTTGAAAATAGTGCACACAGTATGTCCCAAAGCTACCCAAGAGCACCATCTACTGGAGTCAAAGAGTATAGGAAATGGTTCAGGAAGCGTCACATTGTCCATCACTAGCACACGGTGCTCATCTCTTGCTCAATGGTACCTCTTTGGTCCTCTTCAGAGCTTCCTGTGCCCTCGCCAGCTCCAGCTCCAGCTGTTTTCTCCATTTCTTTTCCTCCACCAGATGACTCTGCAGCAACTCCACCTTCTCCTGTGTGGGACAAGCGATAACATTTATAGGGGCAGCTCACTCTAAAACTGAAAAAAACTTAAATATTTGTTTTAGGGGGGGCTTTTATGCTATCTATCCATGTAGGTCGTTCTGCTGGGAGGCGCCCCCACAAACTACTTCCATCGCTTTTCCCGCACTTCTGTGTAACTTCCAAGTTGGCGCCAGTACTTGTAGTCAACCAATAAGCAAAATTTATAAGCCCCACCCAGTAGTTTCTGGCCGAGAGAAATGTACCTACTCCAGAGTAGGGACTAGAAAAGGTTCAGGAATGACCTCCCAGGAACTATAATTGGACCAATTGCCTGCGGTGGGAACATGACAGAAGTTCTTGGTTCCTGAAAAAGTTCCTGGTTTGTTAAAAAAGTTTCTGTGGTGAGATCAGGCCTAGTGAGGCTATCAGTTCATCCAGCATTTAAAGAAATCAGACTTTTTAAGAAAAGCTGCATAAAATTAGCATAATATACAATAATCAAATTCCAAAAGTTCCAAGTCAGGGGTGTCTCTGGTTGGTGTCATCAGTACAGACTTAGGAACCAGGAGGGGTACTGAGAAGCTTCACTGCTCTGGTAACCTTCTTTGGGTCACTGAAGGCCTCTTGTGGCTCACCTGTAAGAGGCAAACTTCCGATTCCTGGCCAGAATTCCCATTTTTCTCTGGAGACTCTGTGGAAGCTGCCTTAGCCAGCTGGACCTCCAGACATTTGATCTGCAGGGAGCAGACTGTATTTCTTAATTGATGTCGATGCAGTGCTACACAGACGCTCATTAGGGGCTTAAACTGTATCTGCACACATGGGCTTGGACTGAACATGTCACCTGGCTGTCAGAAGCTCACTTTTAGACAATAAGGGACTTAATGTTTAAAATGAGTGAATCTTAATTTACACATTAATGCAATGACTGTTAGCATTGTAATAGTATCTCATAGTAATTAACTGGACAGTCAATTAATCATCACATCCAGGAAAATTCCAGTCTTTTCCATGTGGTGGCGCTCTCTCCTGGGGCCCCACCCACCTTCTTGTGAAGCCCCTCAGCCTCGCACTCATGCCGCTCGCGCTCCGCCTTGCTCTGGTTCTGGGCCTCGCCCAACAGGGCCTCCAGCTCCTCATTTCTCTCCACCAGCTCCTCCTGCTCATCCAGCTGCTTCTGCAGGCGTCGCTGCAGCTCACGCAGCTGACAGTCCTTGTCCTCCAGCTCCTGAAGGCATCTGCGCAGACGCAGCCAGCTGTCGAGTCAAACCGCCTGCGCCTTGCTGCTGACGGGTCGCTTCGGCAAAGCAAACCTTGATACTGTCAAGTTAACTAACACCAGGGGTGGAACAGCAAGAAAACTACTGGAATTAACTAGCAACTAAGTTACCTATCTGGGTGCTGTAGGTTAACCCAGCTGGTCACTTACCTGCAGCTCCTATTCAAAGTGACTTGAATTTTACCCATTTATACAGATGGATATTTTAACATGAGCAGTTCAACTCAAGTGCCTTGCCTAATAGTAAAACAGCAAAGGCCTTCCTGTGATCTGAACTGACAGCCGATACCGCCATTCAAAGGCAAAATACTGTAACTGCATCCATTACCAAAACTCAGTTAGGACCAAAAACACGTCTCCTAGGCTCCGTTTTATCTCATGACAAAATATTTTAGTTTAGCTATGCTCAGTTTTGAAGAGAACACTATCACTTACCTACCTACTACTAATGATGGACAAAACAACGCTTCAAGAACCATTTGCTGTATTTCTTGACCCCACTAGATGGTGCTCTTGGTGTTCTTTGTGGCATGCATTGTGCCCTTTTTGAACAGACACTACCTTCTACACATGTGGGTGGACAGTCAAAAAAAAAATCTTTTAAGCCCTTTTTCTGAGTTTTGGTGCCAGTGTAGTCACTTTGTTTTGCCTTTGTGGGGCAGTACAGGTCACCCTGTCTTTATTTGCTAGGCTTCTGTCCTGCTACCTTTTATGGAGAAGCTTCTCATCCACAGCTGACGGGGTTGTCCCAGGCACAGTGGGCGGGTCGGCCGAGCTCACGGCACCCTGCCCCTGATGAAAGGGGGGGGAGAGAGAGATTCAATGACGAGCTGCGGTGTGAGCAGCAGGGGGCATCCCGCTGACAGGCTGCCCAGACCCACCTGACACAGGCCGGCCACTGGCTCCTCTCTCGCCGCTTTCTTTGGGTCGTCAATGATGTTCTCAACCTACACGGGGGTGGATCACAGTAACGTCTACCAACAGCATCACCAGTGTAGCACCTAGCTGACAAATTACAACTTTCAGTTGGGGAGCAAGACTGCCTTTCATGTGGTGCAGCCTGTTTGGGGCTCGAAGCAGACCTGAACTAGATCACAATACATTTTGCCAAGCCGGAGTAGATCTCCCAAGCACCCAACGGTCAGCCCATGCACCCCACACTGGTCCACCGGGACAAAGCCCATTATGCCAGGTGGCAAGCCTAGGTCTGGTTTGAAAGTCATCAGAGTTAAATAGATCCAGCAATCCACCAAATAACCATGATATATAGAGATACCACCGATACACATCTACAGTTACATTAGTTTCAGGATAGGATTCAGCTGCTTAACTAGTGTTTTTAGTCCAAAAAGCTTGTCGATTTTCACAGCTGAACATTTCATGAGTTATTCAGGCTGCGTAAGCAGACCAAGAAGAGCAGACCATCCTTCAAATTTTAAGTCCATTACCACTCTTCACACACACACGCCGATAGGTGATTTTACTGAGGGTGCAATTGCGCCCTCTACTGGGCAGAGGGAAATGCTACTTGACCATCATAAGAATACATTGCAAAGTTATACCTGTATTTGAAAATGTAGCTTATGTTAGTTATATCAATGTGTAATAATTTATTGTAAATGTATGATTTTTTTAACAGATTTATCGGCATGAATCGACTTTACTATAAAGATGGAGCCATGGGTAGAACCCTCAGTACAGCGCTCTCACGTACTTTTACTATTTTTGTGTATTTCTTTAATTTACAGCTCTTTCTCCCTCATCACATAGAGCAGAGAGGATCTTTTACACATCCGACAATCCACTTGTTAAACTTTTTCACCGGCAGCAGCCCTCTACGGCACTACAAGGAGACGCCAGCGAGGGAAGCAAGCCAGAGTGCTTGTTAAACTGCGCCAGCGGGGATTTCAGACTGCACTCCCTTAAATACACCTGGCGAATGTCCAATCGCTGGCCAATAATATGGATGAACTGCTGCTTCTCAACGGAACAAACACGGACTTTTCCAGGTCTGCTGCCCTGAAACCCGTACTGCTGAGCATATCGCCGATAGCTCGTTATACCTGCCGAACTCCCAAATCCTCCGAGCGGACTGCGTCACGGAGCGAGAAGGCGGAATCTGCTTCTATATAAACGAAAGTTGGTGTACAGACATCATAGTGTTCAAGAAATTATGCAGTCCTCACTAAGAGACTTTTTTAATTAACTAAACCGTTTTGTTCACAGCGAGTTTTTTTGTTGTTTATTCTGATCGGTGTTTACATCCCACATCAAGCCTGTGTTAGAGAGGCACTACAACACCTGGCTGAGCAGATAACGAACACAGAGCACAAAAACCTGGACTCCCTC
Source organism: Mormyrops boulengeri (assembly GCA_026781065.1). Classification (NCBI taxonomy): domain Eukaryota; kingdom Metazoa; phylum Chordata; class Actinopteri; order Osteoglossiformes; family Mormyridae; genus Mormyrops; species Mormyrops boulengeri. The sequence goes on from JAODLD010000113.1 coordinate 3,421,654, forward strand.
CTCATTATTCCAGGGGAAACCTCAGCTGAGATCTAAAAAAAATACAGAGAGCACATGAAGTGTCCTACCAGGGACAAAAGCACATTGGATCACTGCTACAGCACAGTAAAGGACGTCCATCGCGCTGTTGTGCTTGGGACTCTCTGACCACTGTAGCTACACCTCTCCTACTTAGAAGCAGAAGCTAAAATCTGCAAAGCTGGGAGTAATGCGAGTGAGGAGATGGACCAAAGAGGCCAACCTGGAACTAAAGGGCTGCTTCGACTGCACTGACTGCACTGACTGCAGTGTTTTTGAGGCTGCAGCTGCAGACCTGTACGTTCTCATTGACACGGTGACATCTTAGATCAGCTTTTGTGAGGACATGTGTGTGCCAAGTAAAACGTTCCGGTCATGCAGCAGGATGCTGATCCAGGAAACCGCAGACCCATCACACACTGGTCACAACCTGTTCAAACTCCTCCCCTCCGGCAAGAGCTGCAGAACACTGTACGCCAAAACAGCCACACACACGGACAGCTTCTTTCCACAGGCCGTCGCTCTGATGAACACTTAAGTGTCAAAGACAATACTTGTGCAATAACCTGCTATAACAAAGTATCCACTGTACCTCATGTATATACTAACCAGCACTATGGCCCTCTGGCTTAAGTCTCTACTGTACAGTACTTAATTGTTTGTTTTTCGTAGTCCCGTTTTTTGCTGCATGTCTGTCCTGTTTAAGTACACCAAGAGCGATGAAAATCCAGAAACAGATTCCTTGTACGTGTAAACATACTTGTCCAATAAGGCTGATTCTGACTAGCTGGGCTCTCTCACCGTGGAAGATTCTCTCACCCCTGGGAGAAAAAGTCTAGAGTCGTCTATGTGTCTGTCCCTCCCTCCGCCTCATAAGCCTGACTACATACCATATCGAAAAGAATATTTTTCTCGGAGTCCAGAGTGCGCATCCTCATCGTCAAGGCCCTGTTCTCCAGCTGGAGTCTCTCGTTCTGCTCCTTGACCTTCGCCAGCTCTGTGTCACCTGGGGGGGGGGAACAGGACAGAGGGGCGGGGCATTGGTGCCGAGCTGAAAGCATGCAGCGTTCTGGGGGGGCTGGACCTTATGGATTTGGCCGAGACGCCGCTATCACTCACCACTCTCTCTCAGCTGCTCCAGTTCCTGCTGAAGCTGCTCTGCTTCACGTGAGGCCCACAGAAGCTCGGGTTCTGGGGAGGGGTGTTTGGGGACGTGGGACAGTTTTAGTTACTAAAACGCTGTTTGTTGGCTGCTCGCCGGCCGCCCTCTCAACGCTACCAGTCGCCAGGCACAGCAGTAGGAGGATTTACAGTCAAGAGCCACCAACAACCAACTAAGCTAATGCATTCTTAACAACGTACAAGTGAGGCAAATTACAGTGCATTACAAACATGGAGGCTGAGCTTCCAGTGAACGTCCAGATGCAAGAGTAAGCAGGACTGGAGCTGGAGCTACATAATATCTTCCAAAAATGGCAAGTACCTAATAGACTACTACTCAATGACTAGAAAGTATAACATTAAGATCATTCAGGGAACCTAGAGTGGTGTCAGGCTAGTAGAGAACTTATTGAGGCGTTTCTTGAAGACGGGAGAGGGCATCTGATGAACGGAAGTGAATCTGCAGGTCATTCCACCACCGGAGAACCACGCGATGGTTTGAGGTTAAACGGCTCAAGTGCGGCTTAGGTAAGGGACAGGACACCGCGGCCTGCGAGCAGAGCTCACCTTGCTGGTCCTGCGTCTTCCTGGCGGAGTCCAGCTCGTCGGTGAGCCGTCGGATCTCCTGGTGTGCCATGGCCAGCCTGCGGGACGCCTCATCCAGGTCTCGCCGTAGCCGGCACAGTTCAGAGCGCTCCCCTTCCCGTGGGTCCTCGGTCCCGGCCTATGGGGTGGGGGCAGGAAAGCAGCTGCAGGTGACGGTCAGACCGGGAGCAAGAGGGGGCCCAGCGACAGCTGAGAAGCAGGGCCCGTCTGATGGAATGTAAGCGGTGTGCCTCGGAGAACCAATGTGGGGAAAGCATGCATGTAACCGCAGCAACGAGGCGCTAGGGAAGCCGTCCTTGGTCTGCGGGGACACGTCCACTCTTAGCACTGTCATATGCATCAGAACAGTGGCGCCCCAAGCTTGACACGTGATCATCTGGCATCCTCTACATATGCTGGCATACTTTGGGAGTGACCTACATTCCCCCAGCAGGGGTTGGAACTCCCCCTGAAACCCTGCAGTATGCCCGAGAAAGGTGGGGGATCCACAGACACCATCCACGGGGCGTCTCTCAATACGCGTACTTGACCGTACTTGTGTTCTCGTGTACCCATTTTACATCATCTTCCATTGCCAAAGACTAGTTCCAATACTCAAGAACAGATCCAGATGTACAGAGGACAGTAAAAATCCCCGGATGTCATTCTTGCCCCGCCCCAAATATCAAGGATACATCGGTTGCATCCTCTCCAAATGAGACCAATCCCATGATTCATTTCGCCCCAAGTTTGTTCTTGGAGGCAAGTTAGCAAGACCACTGTTGCCAAGACGACAAGTATGATCTTTGTATTCTTGCTATTGAGAAACACCCCCTGTTTCCGTAGTGTCAAAGGGGTTAATACGACACAGTGGGTGGCATGTCAAACCGAGCTTCATCGTTAAAGGATGGCTCATCTTCACGAGACAAACCTCACGTAATCTGTTGAATTTTAGGCAAATGTTTCTTTGGGGGGGAAGGGCATGGTGATGATAAATGCAAAAACTGACAGTCATACTCACCAAACCCAATACTTTACCACTGCTAAACTACTCCTAGTCATAAATAAAATAAAATACTAAAGACAACATCGGTGTGCTTTGATGGCGCAACAGATAAAATATTTGTAGAAGGCAAAAAACATTTTGTCCTTTTTGCATATTGACCAGAATACAAAGAGATTCAACTGGAGATAGAACACTGTAAGAGTTTGTCTCATTGTAAGAGTGTAGAGTATAGCTGCCATCATTACTCTCCTTCTCTGAGTGATGCGCTTGCAGCCTCAGATATAATGTCCCCAGCGCAAGGCGGTGGGAGGAACATGCATGTTGGCCTGGAGGGGAAACAGTTACCAAGAGATTGACATCAGCGCAACAGATCACATGCTTAAAAGGTGTCAATACACAGGGCGACTTCTGAGCAATGCTGCTGACCAACGCTACTCAGGAACTTTCCCATTGATATCGGACAACAAATTTCTATTTGAAAAACTTTGATCATCCAGATCCAGATAAGTTGCCCTTTGTCCCACCTGCCTGGCAATTGTCCGAAAATACTGCTCAAAAAGTTGCCCTGTGTATCGGCACCTTAAGGGTGGAAGCTTCAGAAAAATCCCAGCATGCCGTGTTGTCTTCCACACACCCATGCAGAGGGGGTTGTATAGAAAATGCGATCAGTTGGGGGGGCGGGTCAGGGGGATCGGGGACGGACATACGGAGGCACGCATTTTTGGGCCTTTGGAAGTCTTGCGAACTCCAAAGAGCTTCTTCCAGGGACTCTGGTCCGAGGGCAGCTTCTCCTTGTGGGGAAAACAACGTGGACAGGATCACGCCACCAGGCTCAACACCACGGCATTGGCACCAGCCTTTTCAGTGTGGGCCACCCCCAGGGCAGGACAGACCTGGGACAGAATCTCCTCACCTTACTCTCACTGTCCTTGGTGTCCCGGGAGAACCCCAGCTGCTTCAGCTGCTCCAGCTGCTTCAGCTGCTTCTTCGAGAGCTGAAATGCACACACAGGTCCACCAACAAACAGATTGGGAGACCAGGCTAATTTATTGGTTTTAAACAAAAATCATAACTTAATTTATTTATTTACAAATATATATGTGTGTGTGTGTGTGTGTGTGTGTGTGTATGTCACATTAGAAACAACCTGAAGTTTTAAAAGTAAAACATTACTTTCAAGTAGTAATAAACTGAAACCCAAATTATAGTTCTAAAAGAGTGTTCTGAGTTAAAAAGTTCATTGATAAGCAGTCTGTTTGGATGATTTTTAATTAGTGACACATTTGCCGTAACGTAAAACACCAGAAATTTGGGTTTAGTATCGCTTGGGGAGCCTGAGATTACAATTGCAATTAATAGCGAAATCGCAAAAACATGAAAAAAAATATTAGGATGCTTAATAAGAAGAAAATGTCTGTGTGGACGATATGTGCAGATACGTTAAACATCGCTTGTTGATTGACTTTTGTTATGAAATCAGTAAATCTTATTATTACAGAATCATGCAAACGTCCCAAGATTTTCTGTGAGCACTGTGTGTTTCATGTGCTATTGACGATTGTTTTAGTTAATAAGACAGGACAAATAATCTGATGTACATTAGAGCTCTCGAAAATTATACAAAGCTGATTGCTCGATGTTCTGCTATTTAGCGAATGATGGACATTTACTTAGGAACAGAGGTAGAGATTTCAGGTCCAGAGAGTACAAATCCAGGCCAAGATTTTGTTTCAACCAAGCAGTTGAGCATAAAGAGTCACAGTCACAGAGTACTCAGCTGGTGGGTTGAAACAAAATCCTGGCCTGGATTTGTACTCTCTGGATCTGAAATCTCCACCTCTGCTTAAGGAAGCCCAGCAAACTTGCCTGGCAGCCAGGAGTGTCTGGAGGCCGGTCTGGTACCTGCAGGGGTACCTCCTGCAGGCTGTCAGGGAGGCTCTCGTCATCCAGCTTCCTATCATTGGCTTCCAACTTCTCCAGCAGCGTGGCTCTCTCCACCAGCAGGTACGCCACCTGCTCACTAGGGCTGCTGTGGCTGATCTCAGCCAGGCCCTCTTGCTCCAGCATCTCTGCCAGCTCCTTCAGCTGGATGTCTGCATGTGGAGGACAGTGACCAGAGAAGTGCTCTAGTGGTGAGCGGCGCCACCTACAGGGGGGCCAAACCCACTGCGACGCACACCAGCCGCGGCGCTCACCCTGCTGGACCACAAGCTCCCGTAAATGGGCGCGGAGCTGCTCATTCTCCTGCTCGTAGACGGCAGCCAGTGACTCCCGGTCATCCAGCATGTTCCGGATGTGTTCGACATAGTTCTCCACCTGTGAGAAGACGCGGCCGTCAAACCCCAGGTTCTCTTTTGGTTCTCAGTGCATTTACTTTTCAGCCAGAACAGGCTATGAATTTCTATATACTGGGGAAAAAATAACTTTTTTTTCCAAAGACCCTAAAATAAAACTGGATAAATTTCATTTTTCAAACATCAACCAAATCACACCAAATTTTCTCTTCTAATTGCTGACCTTAAACCAGCCCTAAAGCCTCTCGCATCACAAAAGACTCACCTCCTCCATCTCATCAGCCCGCTGGGCCTGTAGCCTCTGTAACTCCCTGACAGAGAACAGCCGGTTCTCCTCGCTGCGTTGGAGGGCCCTCCACAGGTGGCGTTGGCGTTCCTCTGCGGACGCCTCAGCCGACACTCCGTCCTCTTGCAGGCACCGATCGATCTTCTCCATCTCTTTTTCCTCCTGAGCAAAAAGACATTCTGACTAAAATTTTGCGAGATTCAAATCCCTTGACAAACTTCTTGCTAGAAATCTGCTGTGAAAGTTCCACACCCGGATTAGAGTGAGTTTAAAAAAAAACACACACAAAGTGTTAGGCTGACTAACAGTCAGACAGAACGCAGGAATTTTATCAGCACTATATAAAATCACAAAACGGCTCCAGATCAATTCTGCACTGCCATCAGCTTTGCCCTAATGGGGGTGGGACGGCACCTCCTTACCTTACTTGTGCTCTCCTCAGTGTCCTGCGAGTTCCCCTCTGGCACCTCTGTAACACGGCAGCCATGATGCACCTCCTCCTGAATGGGAGAGGTACCATTAATCCCAAGAGGGGCACTTAATACTTTTTAAAAGAAATTCCAAGCATTTCACTTATTCTACCTGAAAGTCACCACCTACAATACAATATACACTAAATTAATTTTCTAGCAGATAACACCACACATGATATATTAACTAGCCAATATAATACATTTAATTTCAGGATAAGGTCAGTCCTAAACACACCACAGCTTGGTGTGACTTTGGTGCATTTTCTGCCAGTGTGTATAACAAGAAAGGGCCAGTAATGATTAAGCAGGACTACTTCCCAGATTTTTATATGAAGTCAGTCAACCTGAGCTGCTGGTACCCGACATCTTCCACACAATAGGAGAGGATCCCCTCCTTTTGTGGGAGCTCAGACAGCAGCTCTCCACTTTGCTCCTTCCCTCCACATCCTGAGAATCCCAGTCCAGCACCCCTGTCACACAGCAGCTGAGAGGCCTCCTCTCAAAGGGGAGGGGCCACAGGGGAGGCGCAGTTCAGCACGTACACCGACGCCCACATGGTCACCACCATCCAGGGTTTCTCCCAGTGTCCCTAACAGACCATCAACAACTGCTATTAAATCCACTCATCATGCTCTCCCTACACCCATGTTAAGTGTTACACATTAGGGAAGGTTGTATTATAAAAAACAAAATTAAACTCTCACTTTAAATAATTATTTCCTGATTTAAGTAATTCAACTATCCCTATCAGCACTCGGGGATTTTCACAAGAGATCGATGAACCATAAATCTCTTGTGACCTGTCCTCATAACCTCAGTGACCTGCCGCACATGCTGCCGCTTGAGTAACAGCACAGGAATCTCCCTCCGCTGGGCATGCTGCCACGTGGAACTTTGGCACTGCTCGGGGGGGCCCTAGGGCATAAACCCTTCTCTCAGCAAGCAATGATTTCTTTCCTCCAGCTCCTTTCTTCTCCTGGACAAACCAAGACACATTGATCATAAAGCAGGAGACTGAACCCTCTGGTTTTAGGCATTCATAAACTCATTGTAAACAAAAACACTTGCCCAAAAGGGGGCAGCAACGAGCAATAAAGATAATTCTCAGGTCTTTCTTGAACTTCTAGAAGTAAATAAAGAAAAACATTCACGGTGTAGCAGTGACCTCTATAATTCAAATTAAAATACGTATATTTATTATGCAATGAAATATTCTCATTCCCATGGCAGATGCCAACCCCCATATCTAATTTACTTAAGCAATTCCACCCAAGTACCTTATTTAAGACTCAAATTAGTCTTAGGGTGTTGGTGGTCTAGTGGTTAGAATGCTTTCCACTGGACCAAAAAATCATGGGTTTGAGTCCCACCTCTGGCGCTACCATCATTAGATCCCTAAGCAAGATCCTTACCCCCAACTTGCTCCAGGGGGACTGTACCTGAATTTAGAACAAATGTAAGTCGCTCTGGATAAGACCGTCCGCTAAATGCTGTAAATGTAAAAATGTAAGAGTACAACGCTACATCTTACCCAAAGAGTTTTAAACGGTACCATTCATGCCAAAACTCCTTAGTCGCAACTCTACCATCAGTTTTACAAACGACTATTTAGTCAGTTAAGCAGTCATCAACAGTTGTTGATATCTGGAATGGAAGCTAGCCTACAGTTGAGAAATTGTACTTAATCTAGACAGATCAATAAAAAGGAACACCCTGGATGTTTGGAATACAAACTCAGAAACTGATGACAAACCTGAATGAATTTACTAACTGCTGGTGTGCATCTTGTAGACCTATTTTCACTGGTGTTCAACTGCCCAAAAGACTTTTTGGGGAAATGCTGTTTGATCTACTGACAGAAACAAAAAAAAAAGGTCTGAGCCCCCCAACTGGGTTTCCTTGGCAACACGTCTTTAGCCCCTCAAAACAGGGAGGGACCGTTTCCAGTGTGGGCATGTCCACATTCTCTGAAAGTTTCACTTTACTGCGAACTAAATTAGTGCAACATTCAGAGGTCCAAACTAATGTGAACACAGCTGAACTATAGAATGAAAACTATTCCATGTACTGCCCACCTGCTATGGCCAACAGCTGCTGGAAATCTCACACCCCTCCTTAATACTTGATATGGCCTGAGCCCCTATCAGCACTAAACCACTAATACTTGACACCGGGCACACAGATGCAACAGACGGTTAGCTGAAACAAACGACATTACGGCCCAAGCGTTACACTTATTGTTTCAAGGTGTGAAGACCTCACAACCTACTGGTGATGGATTAAACATGAGGACGTACTGAAAGTCCTGTCTTATTAACCAAAACAATCGCCAAGTACAGCAATGAGCAGAAATGGAGTTTGAGTGTGGTGGTGGCGCGCCTGTTTACCTCCTGGCACTCCATGCCCCTTGACTCGGCCTGGGACACAGACTAAACTCCGGGGTGCATTTGGGGCGACTTGATGTCTGGGCTTCGATCCGGTCGCCAAATGTTACTGTGCCGTCAGCGACGATGTAGCGTTAAAAATCGCACCGACAAATCCGCTGAGAGAGCCACTTGCGAGAGCCCGCTGGCGCTTTCTGTTTTCCCCGACGGCGTGTGGATCAGAACCCTCGGTCCGAGCCCGGCCGCGGTGCCGATCGATGGGATCCATCCCCCTCCGTAACACCATCGGCGTCACGGACACGGCGGCGCCCGAGAGGGATGCGCTTTGTCGCCCGAGGAGTGCATGGATTAACGCGTCCACCCTTTAACCGATGCGAGAGTCTGAGGTCCAGTGGCCCAAAAAGGGTTGGAAAATCGCTCTCATTCCTGCTTCACCATAATCTAATTGCATGTGGAGCCCGCGTCTTCACACAAGATGTCTTCGAGATGCTGGTTTAAGCCGCAAATTCCATTCCCATTCAAGGGGACCGAGTTCTGTTTCAAAATAAAACACCTCGGGTTTTCTTCAAAATGTCCGACCCAGAACAAAATGCTGTATTCCAGCCGGTACAAAAGCGATTACCTAACCTTATAGGTATCCCACATGGCTTTCCCGCTATCTGGACGGTAAAGTACAGAACTATGGTACTAACTGTCAGCAAATGTGCTGTACTTGTTACTTAGATGCAACTAACTGGATGTTTTACTAGTTTCGGTTCCGAAGCCACTGCATAGAAGTACATAATAGTCTTGGAATGTAATTATTTAGTTACAGTTAGAAAACATTGGGTCGTACGAATAATTACAGATTAAATAAAACTTTCATCAGACATTGTTAGAAGGTGGTAACTAGCAACAGATAAAATACAGCACGACTTGTTTTTAGAAGCCTGTACAGAATCCGGTCTATCCGGTGCTAAACGCCATATGGCTTTAAAAGTTTCAAATGAACTTCTAAAAAACACATGCGACACCCAAAGTACTTCTGCTCTTCAGTGCTTGATCCGCCGTATATTGCACATGACTATATGATCAATAGCGACATTATAATACGTCCGATTAATTCCGAAACGAACCCGTTATTTTCAGGCAGCTAACAGCTAAAAGGTGGGATTAAGCACGAAACCATAATGCCATCACCACCCAGGCAACGATTCTGTATCAGCAGCTCTAGTCAGGCTGTTTTCCTGATGAAATGCACTATATATTATTTCCCACAATCAATCTTAGGAAACAGTAACTATCCATATAAGTAGCGGCTTGTCCTTATAGTATTAACCACAGATGCACCTCAGCGCGATCCCATGCAGTCCCGGAAAATGGCTCGCAGAAGCCGCACGCTACCTTGACAACGGGAGAAACCATGTGTGTACTCGCTGGGGGGTGAGTGCCAGTGAGTGGGTGGGTTGGGCAAAAGAGGTACCCCTGACAGACCATCGTATCATAACATACATTTTATTTATGTAAAAATGATCTTCAGTATTAATCCTGTTTCCATTATTAGTCAGATTATTTGAGCTTCTTCTTCTCTTTTAACTTGTAGGTTTTCTAACTGACATATTGTTGTGAAACTGGCGTCCCACCCAGGGTGTACCCCAGCTTTGTGCCTTATTCTGCCTCGGAAAGGGTTTAGACTCCCCCTAAACCCTGACCAGGATAAGTGGTGAATGATGGAAGGTTGGATGGTTGATTAAATGATAAATAACGTCTGTAGGTGTTTGCCAAAAATTCAACAGTTGCCTCATCAGAACCAAATATCCCCGAGGTAAACATACATTCTCGAACATAGATGTTTGAACAATTCATTCGAAATAAATATTAAAATGTACCACAGCTGGTGTATTTCTCTATGTGATTTGTTTAATCAGATCGCGCACGGCTATTATTGAGGACTTAGATAAAATACACTCAGTGAGTATGTATGAGTTAGTATGATTTTCCGTTAGGTACCTCAGCTTCCTCCTGCAATACAAAAACACAGTTATAGGTGAGCTGGATTTGTGCATTTTATGGGTTTGTGTGGTCTGTAGTTGACTGGCAGCCAATCCAGAATGTCCCCTGTTTTTGCGCTGTCCAAACAGGAATAGGCTCCAGGTTAACCCTATCCCTGTAATGCCTAAGCAGTTATAGGCAATTGATGGTTGCACAGATCAGTAGCAGTTTATGCACGATTCCAGACAAGTTTGTTAACTTGTACACAGGTGAACTTGTGTATGTACTCCGAAATAATAGCCTTCACCTTTTTGGTTGAGTATTAGTAAACTAAACACAGTAATGCAGTATTTTTGCATTACTACAGTAGACAATGTTTAAATTAGGGCACTTCTGCTCCTTGAATAGTCTCATTAGGTTCCTGCTCATTTAGAAGTTGCTGTGTAATTGTTGGTGTGTAGCTCTTGCTCCAGGAATGCTTACCCTTGTACCTGGGCATTCACTGTAAGCTCTACCTAGCCACATCTATGCCTAGTTGACACCTTGACATCGCATGTTTTTAATGTGCTATTTGCCACATTTGTATAAATAAAGGTAATGACTAATTATTTAGGGTAACCAGATAATTAATATCAGGGAGGACACTTTGAGTTATTTCCGATCTTACAAACTGCTTTAAAACTGTAAGGCTCCTTTGATTGGCTAAATAGTTCAGTTCTTCTTGTGCCTTGACTGGTTTGTTTCCTTGATTGATAGACTCATCCAGCTGTCACTTTAACATTAGTGACACATGCATGATTATAGGAGACTGACCAATCAACACACGGCAAGAATTCAGTGCTCCATTGAAATTCAGGTCCTTTAAATTGAAATGGTAGTTTACAAGTCCTGCCAAATGCTCAAAGTGGCCTCCCTGACACGGATTATCTGGTCACCCTAAATTATTACTGTGTGCTTCACATAAATTTAAAAGGCACAGAAATACATGCATATGAAAACATAAAATCCAGGCCACACAAAGTATAAATAATATTTCATTATAAGGTTTCATTTTAATGCTGACATTTCCTTCATCACTTGAAATGGCACATCTGATCTGTCTGGATCCCTCCGGTTCATGCTTCTCTCCCAAATATCACTTCACCTGACCCCCACCTATCACTTTGCCATTTTGGAATGACACCACCCAGCTTACATGGGTGGCCGGCCATTGCGTGCTCACCAAAGAGCCCCACCCCTAGCTTGCAGTGATGGGTCCTTTTAGCCTCATTCCTGTCAGGCTACTCTGTTATTGTTGGCATTTTTCGTGGGGATCACACTTCTCAAGCTCCCTGTGAAAACCAGTGCCAGGGTACTGATGGTCGAATCCAGGTTTCATGAGGAACAACGTCAGCCTAGCTCTGGGGCAGCTCCTCTTCCTCGGACAGCTGTGTGATGGTTCTTGGTAGTTTCCTAACACAGTTTCCATGTGCACTGTGGATCTGGAGAATACGTATGACCATACGCCCAGCGCATTCTATGGGCAGTGCTAAGAAGTATGGGAAATTGGGGCTGGTACTGTATGCTGTTCAGTCCCTGTATGAATGCAGTAAGAGTTGCATCTGCAGCCTTGGCACAAAATGACACAAGGTAAATCAAGGCAATTTAAAGTGGGTATTGGCTCCATCAAGGGTGTGATTTGTCTTTACCTCTGTTTGTGATTTTCATGTGTCCCCCAGATCTTAAGTAAGGGAGTTTTGATCTGACCTTCTTAGTATGTTGCCAGTACAACCATCACCAGGAAACCAGTATAAGAAGAAGATGATGATGACTTGATTCAACAATAGCATTGTTATAAGTCCGTTGTGTGTACGTTTTCATAGTTTCCATAGCGATCGTTTCCAGTCATTGCAGACGGTTCAGAAGGCCTCTAGGTGGCGACAAACCTCTCATTCTACAGTACGTACGTCATATTTGGAGTAAGTATGCAGCATTCGTGTTTCACAGTGGTTTGTAACTTTGTATATAACTTGGCAGCTCAGTCCCACGACTAAAACATATTACACTTACCTGGCATGCTGCTGCTGCGTAATATGTTTCATCATAAAACTGCAGAACACAGAAATGAATTGTTTTCATGTAAAGAAAGCTCTCAGTCTTCTCATTGTTGATCATGAGTAAATATAAACACGTCCGAAACAAAGAAACATATAAAAGTGCAAATTTTTGATTCTGCTTGTGTTTGATTTTTTTTTTTAATTTCTGCAAATAAACAGATAAATAGCTTTGCGAATGAAATTGCGCAGCGCAATTAATACTGCCATCATACGGTATTACACAGTGGCATGTGAGAGTGCTTACTTCTCGGCCACCGTACTTACCCCACTAGGGAGAACAAGACAAACAGTTGGAAGATATATTATGATCAATTAATAAAATTTTCAAATCATCAGATCCATTTCTAGAAAACTTGGAAAATGGAACATTTATATTAGCCTATAAAGATCATAAAGTGAATTAGATTTGATTCTGAAGTAAATTAAACTGCTTGAATTGCTATGATACAGAGAGTTAGTAGTCTGTTCTGATTTGGACTGAGCTAGCCTTTATAGGTACATCTTCTCTTTGGACTTGAAGTGCTAATTTGATATCTTGTATAACATTAAACATGTCTATCCATCATCCATCCATCTTCTAATCACTTATCTGGATTAGGGTCACAAGTTTGTTTGCACATAGTGTGTGTGTATGCATGCATGTGTATGTAAGTTGGTTATGTATATATTGCATTGTTGGGACCAAATGTAACCAAATGTCCCCACAATGTGATAAAAACCTAAAAATGCCAAATGTCCAACATGCATTTTGTTTGGTTGCTTGTGGTTAAGATTGAGTAAGGGTTAGGATTATCATTGTTGGGATTAGAATTTTTTCCATAGAAATCAATGGAAGGTCCCTACAAAGATATGAATAGAACCGTGTGTGTGTATGTGTGTACCGTGTGAGTTACTGGCATCCTGTCCAATGTTTACCCCAGCCTTATGCCCTGTAGTATCTGAGAGGAGATAAAAACATGTTCCCTTTGATATAATAAATGTTCAGTGTCTTTTATTTTTAATGTCACTTAAACCTACAGTACATAAATATTTATTCTGAAATTCTCACCATTTTGGTTGTGGGTGGTCAGGATTACAAAGCCAAAGGGATCAAAATTGGGCTCTAATGGGCAGAAACTGGATGGTTTCAAAAGATCCTGCTAGATGTTACAGGATAGCAGAAGTAATTACGCAAGAACAAAGTCTATACTCCCAAATTGTTTTTAAGTTTGTCCATTGTATAAATTTCAGTTCATACATTTTTAATCACGTACATACTTTAATTTATAAGATTTATTCAACTTTTGAACTAGGTCTTTTGATCTAATTGGCTTCCTTTTCCCTTTAAAGTTTGCACACCGCAACAAATAAGCTTTTGGTCAGAGCACTTATGTTGATTATTATACTACTTGAGGTACTTAATCTCTTCCTGTGTTGATAACTGGTGACCATCATATTCAGACTTATGCCATATTTATGTTTAAACGGCTGTAGTTTGTCGATTGAATAAGAGCCAAGTTTTGTGGCCAGAGGGCGATTAAAGTAATATTAGTAGCATGAGAAGACGCTGAGCAATAACGGGAAACAGTGTGAGTTCAGAGGTACCAGCAAGGCTTGGGGAGATACCGTCCCGGGAGATACCGTGCTGTTTTACCCCCGATAAAAAGTTATTAACTTGAAAAGGGTGAAAATTTGTATGATGTATGATATATTTTATGCTCTAAATACCACTCTCTTGGGACAAGCGGGTATAGAAAATGGATGGATAGATGGATGAGGGGATGGATAGATGGATAAATGGAGGGGTGCGCCAAAGAGAAATGGAGAATCACCTTGCAGTTAGTTGTTTTCCCATGAAATAGTAACAATACTGACATCAATGGCAAGTTGGGAGGGGGGTGTCACAAAGTACAATTTTCGTATTCTGTGTTTAAAAATAAGCTATTTCATACAAGAGCACAACTCGTTTTAATGACAAGCACATTTATATTCACATAAAGACATCGTCTCCGGCTGTCTTTGATACGAGTTTAAGGAAAGCAAAGACGGAATTGAATGAAAAGGAAGTGGGTGGGAAGAGTTTCCCCTAAAAATATTCTGCATTCCTCTCCTTCTCTGTACCTCTTTTTCTATGCTGGGCATTTAAAGGGGGGGGGGGGGTGGAGAGACAGAGAGGGGAGTGTCTTGATTGTAAGAAGGACCACGAAAGCAGAGACAGAGAGTGTCGCTCGGAGATTTATTGTTTTTGGAGCTGAAATCAATAACGTGAGGTGAGCTGCTATTTTTTGAATATTTTGTTGCGTCGCCTCTGTGAAAATCATACTTATTCCGTTTCAGTTTTTAAATATCTATAAATATATAACTATAATGCTTATTTAAGCAGGACAGCATCAGTTCCATGGTTTGCCACTTATGAATCATTTTCCTGTGTTTTTGTTATTTGTTGTTCTATTTTTAAACAAAATTTATTAAGGAAACTTAAGGATAATATAATGAAGCACAACTGAGCACTTTCTCAGAGTTAGTGTGATGTACGGTGCTATGATATTTTAGCAGTGAAACTTCTTCAGGAACTGTGGTGCAATATTGTGACCACTTAAAATCTTAAAAGTTCCCGTTTTTGGTTACTGGTGCATGTGATAAGTTTTTTCCATACCAGGTTATGAGTGCTCCCCCTTAAAGTAAAAACCAATTGGAGCCATGAGTTGACAAAATAACTAACAAAACAGTACACTCATTCTGTAAACTGTAAGCAACGATTTTTCATTTCTCACTGTGAATCTTCATTGGACATGTATCAAATTATTTTATAGTAGTAAATCAAATTATTCGAGTATAATACACTATAAGTCAGCTAATTTAAGAGGTGTGTTGTTATCATTGCTAACAGACCTTCTCTATGTGGAGTTTAGACACACAGAGTCAGTTAACGCACTCAACTTTACAAACGCATCATAGCCGTGTTGTTTTGTACACAGCTGCCAGTGACAGAAGTACGCACCACAATGGGCTTCTTGCTTGTGTTTGTCACCCTCCTGCACCTGATAACACTCACCATTTTATTCATTGCCACCACTGAAAAGGTGAGCCACTGCCAACATTTACTCCAGGAACTTGCAGTCAACATTTGTTTTTTGAACTTCTGAATATTCGTAATTATTCTAAAGGCACAGTCTGCACGTCAGCAGGTGGCCATGAACTACGCTGCCGTACAAAGGCACTGTAACTGTACACTGTAACTACACTGTAACTGCATGTCTTACCAAAAGTGAGTTGTGACCAGCATTGGGTCTCTTTGGTTCTGTTTTATCTTGTGAAAAGATACTGTAGTGTAGCTATGCTCAGTTCTGTAGAACGCACTATAATTAACCTACCTACTACACAAATGAGCAGTCGGTGAAATACTTAGAAGTCTCCTCCCTCACTTTCATTGTCAGCATAATCAGTGTTTTGTCTTTCTGGGCCAGTAGGGGTCTCAGAGACTCCTATGATGTGCTAGTCTGTTTGGGTTACGGTTAGGGTTAGGGGTTAATGTACTTGCCCACCACCAACATCTCCTTACTCCCACCTCTCTTTCAACCAGTCCTGGTGGGTGTGGAGCGGTGAGGAGAACTCAGACCTCTGGTATCACTGCCAGCTCGACAACATCACAGGAGCCTGGCTGTGCACGTCTTCCAAGGAAAGTGGTAAGAACTTTGTTCATCGCAGATCCTTGGATCTTATGTAATGAAATTATTTGACTTTTGGTGGCAGGAGGCAGCTAAGGGATCTTACAGTACATGATGGAATCTTGTCCCTGTCATTTCTCCATTCTCAGAGTGGCTCCATGCTGTGCAGGCCCTCATGGTCCTCTCCGTCGTCTTCTCCTCCGTTGCTTTTTTGATCTTTCTTGCCCAACTCTTCAAAATGTCCAAAGGAGGCCTCTTTTACATCACTGGACTATGCCAGGTCTTTGCAGGTATTATACCAAAGAATTGTCGGCTAGACACTACCTGCATCATTATCTTTTAATCTATGTACAATACTGCATGCCTTTGCTTAGATCACACTGTTAAGTTTCACTCAACTAAAAAACTGTGCAATTTTTACAAATTTACCACAATGAAGCTGAACCATTATATGCCCCGATTCATTTATCACGTTACTCAAATCAAAACAAAATTTCCCCTTGTTTACATGTAAATAATCAGTTATCTGGCAAAAGAATGCTATACTTATTAATTGTATTATTTTATCCATAGTAACTCAATGTTTTAACACATTAATATTGTCGGAGAATTTCTTGCAGCAATTCAGGGTCAGTTATTCAAAGGTCCGTGTTCTTTTCACGACCTGCTGGCCTAATTAAAATTGTAATGTACTCTCCCTTTTCGTGTCACTCTCATGTGCTCCTTTCAGGCCTCACAGATTTTTCGGCTGTGATCATCTACACACTGCACCGCACCGAAATCCTCCAGGATCCCAGCCAGCGGCTTTCTGGTTCCTATGGGTACTGCTATGTTTTGGGCTGGCTCTGTGTTCCCATGCTCCTGGCCAGTGGCATCATCTATATCCACCTGCGCAAGAAAGAGTGACACGAGCTCCCAGCCGTGCACGACTGGTGTATCTTTTTCATTCCTGAGCTTTAATGGGGTTGCCCTACTTCATGACTGAATGAAAACTGAAATTCACATTGCTGGATACATCATAATGTATAACAGCATGAACAGAAAACCCATCTTGCCTTGATCTCAAAGAAAGTTTCCAAAGAATTCTCCTCTCAAGTAAAATCACATTTTATACTGAAATCTAAAATGTTATTAATGATTAACAACGAGATAAAGAACAATATTTTTTTCTATCAATGTATTAAGATAATACCACATTTCACATTTGATATAAAACATCAAAGGTCCTCAATCATTTCCTTGAGGAACCTCAGCCATTCCATAGTGGTCATATCTTGACTTTGGCATTAAGCAATTCAGTGAATGATGAGTTTAGATTAACCAGATTGCCTTCTAGGATATCAGTGAGTACAGTCAATATTTGGGAATCACTGCTTCAAATTGATGTAACCAGAAACACATGCATCCATCTTGTTTTCAGCTTAGCTGAGCTCACGTCATTACATTACAGCTTACGACAAAAGGTATTTTGCAGCTGCAAATTTTGGACACTGACTGGACAGAATGTTTGTTACTTAAACATATAATCATAATTTCTTCATATTTAAACTAGCTTCAATTGCAAAAAGATGGGTGACAATGTAATTAAATGTTTCCAGATATTATTTGTATGTCAATAGCTTTTACTCTTTGTATTTTTTTATATCAATAGCTTCTACATATTATTGTTTACTTATGGTATATCCACCATAGTATTTTGAAAAATTACACCTATCGTCAGAGATTTAGATGACAATGGTAAATTATAAACAGATGAAACGACTCTTATTTTTCATACTTGACATTCAGTAGATTAAGGAACCAGCAACAAACAAACAAATAAGCAAAACTTACTCTAATACTGGAATATTATATGGAAAAAAATTGCAAATATACAGCTTTCTTGTTTTTGCTGTACTATTTTCCATATATATATAGAATATTTGTGTGGTGGTGTGTCAGATGTTACAAAATGACTGTCAAGGTGGCTTGTCTAGTTCACAGGATTCTTTTTGGGTTTATTCTTAATGGACCAGCCTTATTCCATCATCAAGTGACTTTTGCAAAATTGTTTGACCTTGTCAATGCATATTTTAAGCATAAAGTAATCTATAAAATATAAAGTTGTTTTAATATGGTAGGCGAATGCATCACACTGACTCACCAGAACACTGACCTGGTCCACCTGCATTAGCTGCCCTTTCGTTATGGTCTTTTGGAAATATTGCATGGTCTTGCATTTTCCACTTGTCTAGTGGAAACCTGGTCCTCATAGTATTTTGATTGGAATGGTTCTTCTGTTCTTAGCGTGATTTGTAATACACTGTATAACTCATGCATTGTTGCTAACTTGTTCTTGTCATTGATTGGAAGCTCAGCCTAATTATAGTTGGCTCCTTGAGAGCTGCATGCTTGTGATGTATTATCTCCCACACTTGTACATAACTTCGGGTAAAATGTAAATCTACGTATTTATAGGAACATATTTAGCAGATGATGTTCCCCAATGCGGCACACATGTGAGGAAAACTTGAGGAGAGAGAGCTAGCGGTGCCGACGGGGCAGATGCGGTTATGGCCGGCGGTCAGCCGCCCTAATGGTGACATAATTCCTCTGCTGACCACAATAGAATAAAGTTGGACGTTTTGTTTTTTCACTTCAGTGATTTCTTAGACAGTTCTTGTTTTCGTCTGCGTTTCGTTGCGGCATATCCTGGGTTTTGAAACTACGAAGTATACAAACAGGCATGCGGTTTGGATATGATTGTATACGTATACCACTAATACTACTACTACTACTAATAATAATAATAATAAGTTTTACTTAAATTGTTTAATTAAATTGCTAGTCAGAAGTGACCTGTGCTGTAATTCTCATATTTTTATTATGGGCGGCTCCCCAGAGTACTTGCTAAGCGGAAGGAATGACGGAAATATATTTTTGTGGACAAAAAGGGAAGCGAACAAAGAATATTTCTTGTTAGATCTGCAGGGATTTTGCTAAATAAAGATGAAGAGATGAAGAGATTCTTGCACTAACCTTACCCATTATCCAGACACATTTGTTGATATCAGCTATAAAGAACCACCTTTCTGTCTGTAATAGTTAATTAGTAATTTCAGATTATTCTCCTTTTAGCCTTCATCCACTAGCCTGTGTGATTGCTTATTTCATCTTGGTGGATTTAATATAGGTTTCTAATTGTTACGGTGACAATAACACTGATCCACGTGGTGGCGTTTATGAAAACGGAATTACGTTCGTCGAAGTTTTAGCCTATTATTCCATCAATGTACAGCTAGCAAACAAAATGCATTCTGAAAAGCAGTCTTTAAAAATGTTCATAGGTTTTCATCAAATATACGTCACCGTCAGAACCCATATACCTTTCAACAGCAGCGGCAGTTTCCATGGGAACGCTCCCACGCTTCGGTAACATTTTAACAGTTGGCTGCATGCGAAACTCCCCAGTGAGGTTTCGCATTTTTCACGGAGACCTTGTTACGAAATAACAATAATTCAAAGCATTAGCGACAATTTCAGACATCGCTCATACAGCCCAGGTAGCTTTCACTGTTTGGAAACATGCCATCGACGATCAATCCCCTCGCAAACCCAAAAGGAAGCAAGAAAGTGTGCGAGCTGTGTCAGAAACCAGCGCACATTCAATGCACTGGCTGCCGGCTGACCTTTTACTGGTGAGTAGATTCACGTCCGCGAATTTAGTATTTTAGTTGCCTGATTATCTAGGCTACATATTTTCACCTTTGCATTTGGTTTTGCGGCTGTTTTTCAGTTATGACAAACGTCGAAAAGCTATTTTGAAATAGTCAAATAAAAAGTCAAATTGTCAAATGACTAAAAATAGTAACAAAACTAAAACCTATAGGTAGGGCGCCGTTCAGTTTGAAATTCAAAATGAAGACGTGTCATACGCCTCAGACACACCATTACTGTTTCCATTATGTTGATTTATAGAAAGAGTAATTTGTGGTTGGTTATTAATATATTTCGAGGTTCTTGCGATACTTGACTAGGTGTTTCATGAGACGCCAGCAGATGGCGGTATGTAAAAAGGCAAAGTAATCCAGATGGTCAGGAGAGCAGAGGAAGCCAAAAAGGAGTCTGGCTTCGGAAGGGAGGGTTCGTTGAGTTCAAACAGCTGGAGAGCAATTTATCAAGAAGGAAAGTTTGAGTTATACTGTAGAACTGTTTTTGCAAGAAACACGCGGCGTTATTAACCTAAACTTGTTTTGAGGCATCGACTTATTGAAAAATAGGAGTACATTGGCGGCTCAGTTTGACAAACTTGAGTCGAGCAAATATGCAGCAGTTTTATTGGTTCCGTTTTCCCAAATGGTTCAGGCTAAAACCAGTAATTGCGTGATGTTACGCGCTTTCAACGTGCCTTACCACGACATCCCTACTAAGGCAAATTAAATGGCAAAATCTGCAGAATATAAGGCGATTTTTTATTTTAAAAACAATGCAATGTAGGTTGAAATGAAATATTGCGGAACGTAGTATATATGAAAACGGATTTTCTAAATCGTAATCGTCGTCTCGTGACTCGGCGACCGCAGTCCACGCTCGCTGAGCCGAAACTGGAGGCAGCCAGCTGGAGGCGCGCTCCCTTCGCTCCGCGTGCACGCAGCCGCACTCCGCCGGCTCGCTGCCGCCCGGATCTCGTGACCCAGCTCAGGCTCGCTCAAGACGTGGCTGCTGTCCTTTGGCAGCGACCCAGGCCGCTGCGCAGAGATCCTGCGCAACCAAGTGCGCACGTTTCTGTGGGCTGCGGCGACTGGGAAACGAAGAACCAACGAACGAATATAGGGGCACAACTGTATATAATTTTTCAATCGGTAGAAAAAGTTGAATGAGAATGAGAGATGTTGCTTTCTATGATTCAGCAGTAATTATAGCTTTCTGTAGGTATTTTCCAGAAATGTGGGATCTGTTCAGCTGAATAATTGCTGGAAACTTTCTTGAAATGCCAGCGTGGTGTCCGCACTACTAGTTCTTTAGTATTAAAACAAATACTAACTGTTTGGTTATATGATCAGTCAGTTCTTTATACAAGCTACGTATGTGGCATAAGTGGCAAAGAGTCATTAATCATGTTGTATCATATCTGCTGCACAGGTGTTCACCCCCCTTTGGTTCAGTGTTATAAGAGAATAAGCTATATGTAATGATTTGTATTCCCTGTGTTTTTGTGTGGTCTGCAGAATGGTTTCATTCATGTTTTTTAAGGACCTTCTTTCAATACTTCATGAATATTTTATGAGTAGATGTATTTTAATATTTAAAATATGTTAAAGTATTTTTCTTAACACTTGATTATAAAAAAAATGAAACTGGTGAGTGCGTAAGTGAAACTTAAGTCACTGATTGTCTTGACACTTTCAGTGGGTTAAACCAAGCAGTAACTGACAGTTTGCGGTAATCCCTCCTACCTCATTGCAGATTTTGATACCTCACTCCTATCTTTGAAACTTGCTACTTATCTTTGAGACTCGAGGACCGCAGAGTTTCAAACACACAGCCACCATTTTTATGCTTTGTTCGTAGCAAAGCCGGATTTGGCTCTGACTTCCTGTCCTCTCACCACAGCGATGCAGAGCACCAGCAGGCTGACTGGGCTGGGATCCACCAGAAGGTGTGTCAGCTGCTGGTCCCCCTGCGCACCCCCATCCCTTTCCATGTCCTGAAGGCAGAAAGGGAGCATCACAGAGCCCAGAGACTACAGAGACAGGTAGCCCGGGCCGATACACACATGCACTGTGACTGTTACAGGTGCCGATTCTGCCTCCCTTTACACTTATGAGAAGCCACACATAGGAGGCACCTGCATTCATGTGACAGAGTATTAAAAAAATGTCTATCACCTGATTTCTGCTAAGACAGAAACACGAACATTAAGTCATCAGTCACTCGGCTAAGTTCATGTATTTGTTTATCATGTATCATCTCCTGTCGCATCAGATGATGTTCGGTGTATTGCATAAGGCACTGTGCATGGTGTCTCTGGGACAGTGGCCATATGGGGCTTGTGGGTACATTTTAAGACACGTACTTAGTGTTTCATTTGAGTAATTGTATGTGGAATGCTGCGGTCTGTATATATGATGCCTGGCTGTGTGTTGACGGTGGGAGCGACAGGAGCAGCTGATTGAGATCTCGCAGGCAACGGCTCAAAGGAAGCTCTTTGAGAAGAACCACTGGGAGGCTTTGCCGGCTGCCCAGCTGTGCCTGTACTCTGCCACGGATGTTTATGGCGCCGGCGCCGTGCAGCTCGTCCCTGCCTACCTGCTATTGGCGGAAGCTAACATTGGTCAGTCCACACCCTTAAAATACGCAGCTGGGGTAGCTTGGTGGCTATGGATAGGGAAGATTCTGCTCTTGTATCATTGACTGAAGTTCTTCATAATGATAATAGCATCTTTAATAGATTAGAATGGAGCTCAGAGTGCTCCAGGTTAAATATGAGTGCATTATATAGGAATGAAAAGAACCATAATCAAAATCAATGAAATATCACAAAAAAACTGTCATATATCGGTATGACCATAAATATTAAGTAAATGCAAGATAAATATGAGGAGAACAGACATCTTTCATATTTGTGGTGATGTTCTCCAAAGCTTAAGTGTATATAAAATTAATGGCTGCCAACTATTTTTATAATCGGAGAAGTCAGTGTTATGTATACTCAGATGCTGCACCATTAGTATGTTTAAAAACCAAAGATGTAAAACGTCTTCTAAGGTTTACTGGCAGTTAATGAAAATGGATAATACAGATGCTCCTCTACTTACGATTGAGTTACGTTACTAGTACAAAGATCTAGGATGCTGGGAGTATGCACACTATGCTGCTGGCGCAGCAGAAGTAGCGGCCAGAAGTCGTACTAGGCAGAATTGGCGCGCAGAAAGAAAAAAATTGATCTTGCGGATAAGAAACGGGAGCCCAAGGAACACAATTTGGACTTACAGTCCTCTTCGTTCATATGTCTGAAAGTTGAAAGTTTGTAAGTAGAGGAGCGTCTGTGTATTTATTTTTGTTAATGCATGAAGGTCAAGATGATGAATGTAACGACGTGGCCAAGGAATGGGCAGAGTATAACAGTTTATTCTGGGATGTTTTTTTTCATTTGCAGACTTCACAGGTTTAGATGAGGATGGGTTTAATAAAACACAAAGAAATAAACATGAAAAAGCCAATAAATGTGAGAAAACAAACAAAAAATATCTTGGGTGTAGCAAAACTATGGCCTGGGATTGAGATTGTGGCTGGAGTTACTCGCGGCAGAAAAATCCATACAGCTGGCCTTATATTTTGTGAGAATGTGGGACAGGTGGAGCAAATTAACTGCCTGGTCACCTGACTAGGATCAAACAGGCACCACAGCTTTCTTATGGTTGACCTATAAATCTTTGTGTAAGCCTCTCTGTGCATGCTTTTGAAAAACTCATGATAACAGCTGTCATCTATAATGCATTATAAATACCTCTATAATGCATTATAATGGTTGGTATAACAATTAATAAAGCATTATAGCATCTTCTATTGACAATCATAGTGTTGATTATAATACTTAATAATGCCAATTAAGCTCTCATCTGCTCTATAGATACGCACTATAGATACCTTCATAATGCATTATAATGGTCAATATAAGAATTAAGGATGCTTTGTACCGCATTATGAAGGTATCTATATAGTTAATTATAGATGAGAGCATCATAAAGTATACATAATGCATAATAAACATGACTATAACGTGTTATTCCTTTTTATAAATATTTATGGCCATGTTCATAATGCTTTATGAATGTATTATGTTATGAATGTGTTCATAGATTCTTATAGACAATGCATTCACAAAAACCAAACTCATTTTTTTTCCCAAATTGCCAAATAGTTAAATGGTACAGGTAGTGGTGGTGACATCTAGTGTGTACAACTGTGACTAGAAAATACTCAAAGTCAACATTGAAAAAAGTAGCGGTCCCAGAATAGATCCATGTGGAACACAATTTTTCTGTCTCACAGAGAAGAACCTGAAGCCAACTTTGCAATTCTCTGGACAGACCACTATGATTTCTGAGGTCTAGCATACATAAGTACTGCTGGGTTGATAGTATGAAAGACAGCATTAAAATCAAAATGTTCATAAACCAAAATGGAACATCTCAGGAAAGTTATTGTTATTCAGAAACTCATATATATTTTAAAATGTTACCTTTTCCAAATCCCACTGCGGAACGTTAGGTGTATGCAGTGCAGGCTTTCTCTTTTCATGGTTTACGCAGGGATGGGGGCAGCATAAAGGTAGAGGAAACTTGAAAAAACAAAAAAACATTTCTGTTGAAAGAGGAATCGACTACATTGTACCATGCGTGTCAGGGAACAGAGACATATTGTGACAAGAATCAGCACGGCTCTGGTTGTGTTTACTGTGTCCAAGAAATAATAATGTGCATTAAATTATATTACTCATAGTTAGTCATAAATGAGGGACAGGCAGCAAAAACTGACACAAACAAGCCCACTTGCCTCTCGCTCTGCATTTAGCTACCCTTCCCTTTCACCCTGCCAATCTGTAAGTAAACCTTAAAAGAAAATGGTGTAAACCACATACAGTAGAGAGCGCTTTATTTTGTACTGTCTCGGTCTTTCTTCAAATAGTCAAAAACAGCTATGGGAGACTTTAACATTTAGAAGTTTATCTATATATTTTATGTTTACATATTTAAATATTTATATTTTAGGATTGTTCTTAAGAGTGATCATTTTGAAAAGCATAACCATCTGCTTTTATTTATGATTGTAGCAGGATTATTTTTATTGCAGTGTTCTAACGATTATGCAGTTTAATCTCCATTTGTCAGAATATCTCATTTGTTTATCTAGCTGCTTATCTGACACTTATATGCAGAGGAACTTTCCTTCTGACCAGTTAATATAGCTGGATATTTAACTGGAAAAATTCAAGTTAGGTGCTTTGTGCAAGAGTGTTTCGGGTTTAAATGCTCTTTAACCACTACAGTGTTTGGTGCAATGTGAAATCCATGCTTAAGTTCCCAGAGAAAGTATTTTTATTTCTGCACTGCTGTCTCATTCAGCAGCAGTGACGGCGAATGGCCTTTCACGTGGCACCTTACACCACACGGCCAAGCTAATGTTTCCAAAAAGAAGCGAAGAGGACGATCAAACCGAGGACATTATTTAGCCTCAGCTGTAACTTGTGTTTGATCATAAGATGCTTTGTATATAACTGTCAGTCAGGCAATGGGAAGATAATAAGGATTTTAATGTTCAGTCACAGCCACAGCCCAGTGCTCCAGGAAACTCAAGGTAAACCAATCTCTTTGGATCTTTTTTTGTTCACTTCTTCTCTTCCCCATGATTAGGAAACAACTCATTTACACAACCGTGGCACCTTTTCTGCAGCTGTTTTCTAAGTACTGGGGCTGCCTGCGCACAATACTTATTTTAAGTGCAAAATGGCAACACCCTTCACTTCAACTCATGACCCCCCTATGTTGATACCTGGACTCCGGCTCACTCTGGCATATGACTGCTTTAAAGTGACAAAGAACAGAGACTCCTTGGTTATGTAACTCACTTTTCCAGAGTGATTTATAATGAAGGCGTACTGACACAGTCAGTTTAGTAGCAACCGAAGCAAAATAAGGAAGCCCTGCGTACCCTACTATACCCTACCTCAGATCAGTGGGAATGTGAATAGAGAAATCCCCAGTCTTTGGGGACATTCAGTTTGTCATTTCACTTTAGCGTGTTATTGAAGGGTGGCAGAAGAATGGGGATTGCTGGGATTTCTGCGGTGAGCAGCTATAGAAAATGAGGGCCTGATAGGGATGTGGAAGGATACACTATAGATTTACAAACATTTGTGAAAGAATGGGTCATTCTGAAGAGTTCAACTGAGATACTGTCATAGGATGCCACCAATGCGATATCAATTTGTGAAATTTCTTCCCTGCTACATATTCCAGTGTCAACTGTAAGTGGTATTATTGCAAAGCGGAAGCATTTAGGAACAACAGAAACTCAGTCACAAAGTGGCACCATGTAAAGTAACAGAGTGGGGTCACCAAGTGCTGAGGTGCGTAGTGCGTAAAAGTCACCAGCGCTCTGTTGAGTCAGTAAGTGCAGAGTTGCATACTTACTCTGGAATTAACCCCAGCACAAAAACTGTGAGCTTCATGGAGTGGGCTTCCATGACTGAACAGCTGCATGCAAGCCTCACATGACCAAGCGCAATGCCAAGCGTCAGATGGAGTGTAAAGCACGCCGCTAGATGCTGAAGCAGTGGAAACGTGTTCCGTGGAGCGACGAATCACACCTCTTTGTCTGCCAGTCTGATTGATAAGTCTGGGTTTTATGGATGCCAGAGGATAAAGTTACCTGCATGACTGCATTGTGCCATCTGTAAAGTTTGATGGAGGAGAGATAACTGTGGGGACAGTTTGGGGAAGTGCCCCAGTGCACAGAGGCCTGACCTCAATCCCATCAAACACCTTTGGGATGAATTAGAACGGAGATTGTGAGCCAGGCCTTCACGTCCAACATCAGGGCTTGTCCCCACAAATGCTGGTCTTGAAGGGGCAAAAATTGCTGCAGACACACTCCAAAATCTTGTGTAAAGCCTTCCTGGAAGAGTGGCAGCTGGTATAGCTGCAAAGAGAGACCAATTCAATATTGATGCCTATGGATTTAGAATGGGGTGTCATAAAAGTTCCTGCGGGTGTAATGGTCAGGTGTCTCAATGCTTTTGTCCATATAGTGTAGCTGCATTAATGTTAATGTGTGCTGTCACTGCACCAGGTCTTGGTAGGTTTTCCCAGGCAGAGGAGTACTTGGCCCAGGCAGAGTGGACGGTAATGAAGGCACCGGAGTGCAGTCTGGTGGTCCGTCACCAGCTCCACCGCAGCCTGGGTCGGCTGCATGCTGCCACAGAAAATTTTGAAGAGGCCCTGTTTCACCTCGCTAATGATGTGAGTTAACATACAGGGGCCAAAAAACCATTCATGTGCACAAAAACCCTGTGAGGTTGATGAAACTTTTAATGAGCTTGTCCATATTTTATACCGTGTTGTTTTATCGTACAGGTTTACTACGCAAGTGAAGAATTTGGTTTGGACAACACTGTGACTTGTGGTGGCTACATTCTAATGGCAAATATATTTTTCAAGCAAAAGAAATTTGATATTGCAATGTCCTTGTGCAATGAGGTAAGAGATGGATGTTATAATAGATTAGAACCACTACATTTAGGCTTTTCTTAAAAAATATTTGATCTGTTTATTCACCATGACCATGAAATGATGATGGATGGATATTCATATATTTTTATCATTGAAAATACAGGTGTGTGTATTTTCTTTTTTGCTCACAGTGGTTTAATGGGAGTTATTGTGTTTCTTTGTGGTCTGAGAGTGTAGGTGGCCAATACTTGGCACTCTCACCTGTACAGAATCCTGGACAGTCACATTCAGAACAGTTCACTTCACAATGCAATTGGTGGGTGAGATCTATACAAACGTTTCATGAGTAAATGTAATGATTTTTGTGCTTTAGCTGTACCAGTAACATTAACTAATACTAAGCATTTTTTAAATGAAAAAATACATAATTTCAGTTGTGGAATTTGAAGGCATTTGTGAAATTCTACCTTTTAAAATTCTAAGCATTATCACCTTCTGGTAATTGCCTGTATATCCTTTGGAATAAGTTCCACCACAGGACACTATGTATTTTTCTCCAAGCTGGGAGCAGAGATTTGAGCTCACACACAGATGGGTGACTAAGCCGGCTGATGATGGCTCACTGCGGCCCACAGCACGGCTGCATTTCTGTCATCTGCTCTCTGCTTCGCTGAGGGGAAAAGCTCATTAAATGCGAAGTGACCTTTAATGCCTGCACTTTAACTGGACCGTATGCTGACTCACAGACACCTGGTCCAGCCGGTTCTTTCGGGCTGGACTGACAGAGTGCTGTGCGGTAATGTTCCGGGTCCTGTATTGTTTTAAGATGAATACATTTTTATTGTGTGGTGGAATGTGATTTGCATCATGTGTTTGTTCCCAATAGAATATGCCGATGTAGTCATGTTCATGTACGTTGGTTGGCATACTGTGGTCAGTCACAGTAAAATTAGCCTGTAAATATGCATTGCAGTTATATGTTTGGGGAATGACGCAGCTAATTGTGTGACGCAGATGAGACCCAGCAGGCTGAAGCTGATGGGACACTGCAGTGTGTTTTGGAGTTGGAGGAGCAGATACCCAAACGGCTCCCCTGCTTGATGGCACTAACTTGCCACACCCTGGCCATGCTCTGGCTTTTAGGCAACGATTTTGCTAAGGTATTAACGGCACAGTCGGCAGCACACTACCTCCTGTGCGCTCATGTGGGATTAGCGCTAATTGCTAAAGCTCAAAGGTAGGAAATCCCAGCTGCATCGTGAGGTTTTCATGGGCCGACCTCGTAAATCTGTCAATCTGTCGGTGCTCTGACTAGTGTTTGCGATCTCCATACAACATTCTTAAGCTCCACACGTTCTTCACACGATAATGGTACAGCACGGGCGTAAAACTTGCATGAATATTCTTTATATTTGATTAATAACCCTGTGATTACTTTAGTCACCATGTGATGTAGTTTGGAACTAAGCAGTGAAATGTCTTTGCATCCAAGCTGACAAACGGTGACATTAAAAGAAAGATTCTCCTCATAGAGTCCACACTGCATTTAACTGTCCCTAGAAACAATTACATGATTCTGACATGAGATGATCCATGTTTCATTCGCAGTGCGGATCCCATTGGGGCCGAATGTTGGTTGATTCTTGTCTGTGCAAATATAAGCTGGATCCCTTTTGAGAAGTGCATTGGCAAAGTTCTTCTTTTCAGTTTCCACATCTACATGTCAGTGACAGATGTGGACTTATATTCCATCATACCCTTGTGTTTGATGCCAGGCAACAGAGTTTGGTAGGAGGGCCCTGGCTTCGAGCCAGCTGGAGCCGGATTGTGGCCTTACTGAGCCCATCCAAAGACTGCTGAAGATGTCTGAGGCAGGAGGTGGCCTGGAAGCAACTGGCATAAGCTGATCATCAGAGACCAGTGCCGTATTTGCAGAAATGAGCACCATTTACTCATGGATCTCATTATCTAACACGGTAATACTGTTCTTTGTAATTATACCCTAGATCTCCTTAGGCTTTCTACTGTTATTACTCAGTTAAAGTCTTTAATACTGAGACTCCATGAGGTGAAAAGCATCAAATGTAGGTATATGTAGCAAAATCCATTAACGTCTTTTATTAACGTATTTATATTTTATGAAAGCGTTACAATGCATTATGAAGGTATCTATAATGAATTACGCATGACTGCTTTAAGTGTTATCAAAGATTTAATGTAATGTTTACATTGTAATACAGGCCTAAAGTAAACATTTTACTATACAGTCAGGGAAATAATTATTTGACCCCCTGTTGAATTCCTAACTAGACCCATTTATAAAGAAATGAGAAGTCTATCATTTCACTGGTAGGTTTATTTTAACACCAGAAGATAGATTTTCAACAAAACAAAAAAAAATATCATTATGTAACAGGTACAAATCAATTTGTCATTTATCTAGAGAAATAATTATTTGATCCCCTACAAGCCAGCACAAAATTAGTTTACTGTAAGTACTAACACAACACAAGTAGTACTTAATTAAGTATTGACAGATACCAAGCCAGCATTGTCATTTAATGGCATTAGTTTGTTAAACATTATTCTTGGGTCACTAGCCTGTCTACATTGTCAACCTTATCACCATGGGAAATATCAAAGAGCTGTCTAAGGACATCAGAGACAAGACTGTTGACCTTCACAAAGGTGGAATGGGCTACATGACCATCAGCAAGCAGCTTGGTGAGAAAGTGACAACTGTTGGTAAATTATTCACAAATGGAAGAAAGACCAAATAATTGTCAATTACCCTCAGTCTGGGGCCCCAAGGATGATCTCATCTCATGTGGCATCAATCTTAAGAATGGTGAGGGCTAATCCCAGAACTACATGGGAGGAGCTCGTTAAAGATCTCAAAGCATCAGGGACCACAGTCAACAAGAAAACCATCAGTAACACATCATGCCGTTACGATTTTAAATCCTGCATTGCTTGCAAAGTACCACTGTTCAAGAAGGCCCATGTTCAGGCCCTTCTGAAGTATGCCAGTGAACACCTGCTCAAGAAGGCCCATGTTCAGGCCCTTCTGAAGTATGCCAGTGAACACCTGCTCAAGAGGGTCCATGTTCAGGCCCTTCCGAAGTTTGCCAGTGAACACCTGCTCAAGAGGGTCCATGTTCAGGCCCCTCTGAAGTATGCCAGTGAACACCTGCTTAAGAGGGTCCATGTTCAGGCCCTTCTGAACTATGCCAGTGAACACCTGCTCAAGAAGGCCCATGTTCAGGCCCTTCTGAAGTTTGCCAGTGAACACCTGCTCAAGAGCGTCCATGTTCAGGCCCTTCGGAAGTTTGCCAGTGAACACCTGCTCAAGAGGGTCCATGTTCAGGCCCTTCTGAAGTATGCCAGTGAACACCTGCTCAAGAGGCTCCATGTTCAGGCCCTTCTGAAGTATGCCAGTGAACACCTGCTCAAGAGGGCCCATGTTCAGGCCCTTCTGAAGTATGCCAGTGAACACCTGAATAATTCCAATGAGGCTTGAAGGAATGTCCTGTGGTCAGATGAGACCAAAATCAAGCTGTTTGGCATCAACTCTACTGGCCATGTTTGGAGGGAAAAGAATGCTGACTATAACCCCAGGAACACCATCCCTACCGTCAGTCATGGAGGTGGAAGCATTATGCTTTGGGGGTGTTTTTCTGCCAAGGGTGCAGGACGGCTGCACCGCATCGAAGGAAAGATGGACGGGGCCATGTACTGTAAAATCTTGGATGAGAACCTCCTTCCTTCAGCCAGGGCATGGAAAATGCATTGCGGCTGGGTCTTCTAACAAGACAAGGACCCCAGGCATATGGCTAAGGCAACAAAGGAGTGATTCAAGAAGAAGCACATTAAGGTCATGGAGTGCCCTAGCCAGTCTCTGGATTTTAATTCCATAGAAAACCTGTGGAGGGAACTCAAGCTTCGTCTATCCAAGTGACAGCCTAAAAACCTTAAAGATTTGGAAGAGATCTGCAAAGAGGAGTGGATACAAACTCCTGATGATCTACATGAAGTCCTGGTGACCAACTACATGAAACGTTTGACAGCTGTGCTTCAAAACAATGGTTATTCCACCAAGCACTATAGCATGTGTTCCAAGGGATCAAATACTTATTTCCTGAGATGAATTACAAATTGGTTTGCAACTGTTACATGGTGATATTTTATTGCTTGTTTTGTTGATAATAAACCTACCAGTGAAACTATAGACTTCTCATTTATTTATTAATGGGTCAACCTAAGAATTCAGCAGGGGGTCAAATGATTATTTCCCTCACTGGATATCCCATATTTTACTGTACATTCCATTTATTTTATTTAGTAGTCACATCATTTAGTTGTGTAGCAAAACTTTACTGCTTCATTAAGATACTGATGAGCTCAAATCTACCCCTATCATCCATCCAAAGCACCACCAAGGCAAATTCCTTGTATGGAAACATACTTGGCTAATAAAAGGATTCTGATCCATCCATTTTCCAAACCGCTTATCCTTCTGGGCGGCAAGGGGGTCCAGAGCCTATCCTGGAAGCACTGGGCACTACCCAGGATGGGGGGCCAGCCCATTGCAGGGCACGTGCACGCACACAAACACACACACACACACACTGTAGTAACTCCAGTTAGCCTCAGCATGTTTTTGGACTGTGGAGGAAACTGGAGGAAACCCCATGACGACATGGGGAGAACATGCAAACTCCACACACATAGAACCCAGGCGGAGACTTGAACCCTGATCCCAGAGGTGTTAGGCAACAGTGCTAACCACTACACCACCTGCCCCTATCATATCATATAGAGCCAAAATATTATCAAATTGAATTTCTCATGTAAATATACTGTATGTAGTATATGTTGACATGGGATATCCTGATTATTTTGTCTTACGTATGTCAGTGGAGTTTCATTTCATTATGTCAATCCTAACCAATATCCCATGTTTCGATAACAGCTGTGGCCGTCCAGATTGTCCTTTTCCCTTATGCCAGAGTCACGTTACGCCACTCATTCACACCACGCCAAGCAACACTGAATTAGGAAGCAGCTTCTGCACTGTACGTGCACTGCCAGTGTAGAGTGATTGGGTACACTGAACAGTAGTGTGATGTACTATTCATTTGAGTAGGCTCCAGTAAAGCATACAGCTGTATAAAAAAGGCTGAAGTAGTTACATTATCTCAGTAGCTACTATTAAATCTATACTATGCTAAACCAAAAGGCTAAAAGCTAATGTTGAGTCGTATTCCACATTAGAACAATAATTGGGGGAAAAAAACACACATATTCTGCTTTCGCTTTCATCAGTATGGCATTTTTATTTAGTCTAAAAAAGAAGGGTGTATTTACATACTTCGGCACAAATTAATCATTAAATAAAACCAGATATGGAATCCAGTTTGTAACACCATCAGTATTCTTAACATTGCATTGAGGATGAATAATTTAATCAATCTGTTACACCAGCGCCTGGAATGAATATTGCATTTCAACTTAATGACTAAGCCAAACGTCCATGTCATGGAGGCCTAATGAATAGGGCCGTCACGCTTGTGATGATGTGTCCCGGCTGACAAATGGAACCTCAAACTTAGTCTTATTCCCTCCAAACTTCAGTTCAGAGTAATATGTACAACTGGCTGTGAAACTGACTATATACTATATATAAATCATGTTGAAAAATAATTTACTGTAATATAATACTACTAGAGTATTTGGTGATTTTCGAAAGGTTTTTGGTAATTTAGAGTACTAACTGAAATTCAGCACAAACTGATTCATTTATATAAAATCAGTTCTTATGTAAATACATAGATACTTATGCTAATTTACCAAAAACAGAAACCTGTACAAATCCAGATGTTACTGGACCCATTTCTAACACATTCAAAAAAAAACTATGTACTCTGACTGAAAATGTTTGTTACACACTCAAAAAAGTTAAAACAACATTACAGGAATGTTAACATGTTAATAAATACAAAATGCATGTATTCTTGGCAAACGAAGAGTCTCCCCAAACACTTTAAATGAAAAACTGTGAACCCCATAGGCAAGCCTCTCTTAAATTCCCTTTTAACGTGTCTGTAGTTGTTATGATTTGTACAAGAATAAACTAGCAATGGTTAATGGGAAATATGCACTATTCTCCCATTATCTGTGGGAACAAAGGATAGATTCGACCTTCCACGCTGGATGATGTGTCACCAATTACTCTGAACAAGCCACCATCATTAGGGCATTCTACTTTTCATGCAATTCCAGACCTGGCTGCACTTACAAATAAATGGAATCTAGACACATGGGAAATTTCTTAATCATTGCAGCACCTGCAGAAAAAAAGTAACAGTTAAGCATCAATCTAAGGATTATCCATAGACGATGTTTCAACATGTTTAAAAAAGCCCTAACAAAGGAAGGAAGAAACTTAAGACCACATTTAACACCACAAGGGTGAGAGATAAATCCATGAATGTGGCTTGTGACACATAAGTTACAGCCAATGTTGCTGTTCAGATGGCCCCTCCCCCACTGTGGATTCTGTGCATGTTGGCTCAAATCCTTTGTGTGCGTCACAACAATGGCGAGAACCACACTTTCTTTTCCAAACCATAAGCGTGGCTATGAGCAGCCACCGCCTACATGTGACCGCACTGTGAACACACCGTCGTAATCCAGAAAGCCGGCGTGTGTTTGATGACTACCTTTGAGGCTTGCACTGCATCAGAGGGAGATAAAGCAATCCCACAAAATTTCAGCTGGAATGTCTCAGTCTGAGACTGTACTGCACACATGTGGATAACCATTAAAAATGTACACCATAAATTAAACCAAAAAAAAAAAATTAGACAAAAATGCATGTTAACGAATGTGGTACACCGCATCTTTTTCAGAGACTGTTTGCACATTTGTGAATATTTTTTTTAAGCAGATCTCTACCTATAGTGGACACGTCACATGCCTTGGGGGTTGGGAAGGGAGATCCAGGCTGCTTCCCCTGAGCTCAGTCCATGAACAAACAGCATAAGAAAGTCCTCCCAATTTTCAACAGTATACAGACCCTATGTAAGCTGCAAACATCTTGTGACAGTCAAGTGATTAAGTAACATGAAGTGTGACTGCTCACAAAGTCCATTCTGTTGGTTTATTGTGCCAGTTTTGGCTAAGAGGCCATAAATAGATGCCTCACAGGTATTGACAACAATGATATCCACTTGTCCAGACAAACAGGAAGTATTTTAGTGTAATGGCAGTTGAGGTTGACCACTGATGAGCTTCTTTTGTTGATGAAAATCTTTTGCCAAGAACTAACAAATGAAAATGTAGAAGTGGGACCCACTTGCAGTAATGTAAGAATTAGGAGTAACAAAACCATATTTTGTTTACATTTTTATTTGCACAATAAGACCTGGTCAGTAAAAAAAAACACGTAGTTCCTCAATGAGATTTATACTTGGCCAAATAATCACATGGGACAAATGAATTAAAAAAAACCCTTAGTTGACACTTAAGTTCTTTTTGCGCAGTGAGGATTTCTGTGTCTTAGCCAATGGCTAAAATTAGTTAGAGAATGCTGGCCATCAATTCAGGCAGCTTTGAACACTGCCCAGTAACATGAAGATAATTTGCATGATAACAACGTCCACCCCCATGCCTCAATGAGGCAGCAGCAGCTCAGGCTTGTGTGATTAAGAACATTTTAGTCCTTTAAATGTATCTCCTGGTGAATCAGTAAGGCAGTGAAAATTTAACTGAGGTATATGACCATAAGAACTGGTTTAGTAAAATTTCATATGAACATATCATGGCTGGTCTCTACATCCCTATCTGACAGTTACGTTTTGATAAAAGTTCTTGCAAATCATTTACCTTAAAGTGCTTGCAATAAAAAGATGAGGAGCAGTTTCCGATGACTGACAGCTAAAGAGTGATGGGAACTATTTCCTTTCAAAGTTACGTTAAGTGTGTCATCTTGGTGGATTTAAGCCATTTCAAGCAATTTCTACTCAAGCTGTCTGCTAAAAGAAGAAAGATAAAAGGGAGGAGGAATGAGG
Organism: Mormyrops boulengeri; assembly: GCA_026781065.1. NCBI lineage: Eukaryota > Metazoa > Chordata > Actinopteri > Osteoglossiformes > Mormyridae > Mormyrops > Mormyrops boulengeri. The sequence goes on from JAODLD010000113.1 coordinate 3,456,860, forward strand.
CAGTGATCATTCCTTCCTGTCATCCCGTCACTATCTGGATGTGGATGTATCATTAGCTGGGACTTTCAGGAGTCCTATAGGGGGCGCTGTCTATGTCGCTCTCTGTGAGTCCCCCCTCCTCTCGCTGGAGGCCACGTGCAGCACAGGGGAGCGGAGCCAGCCTTCTGGGGGGGGGGGTCATGCCACATTCAGGCACAGGGAAAGGCCATCAGAAAGCATTGCATTCCCACTCCAACAGAACCGCGCTTCCCGCCTGATTCCGGGCGTGTTTGGCACAGATCGGGGCCATTCCACTTCCGCCTCCCGTCCTGAAACCATCCCCGACCTCAGAGATCACCTTCACAAGCCACTGAATTTAAATGCCAGTCAAGAGAACTAGTCTATACAAAGTCCATGGGGGGCATTTTACCAGGGAT
>JAODLD010000113.1:3457375-3471925 GCA_026781065.1 Mormyrops boulengeri
CCCCCCCCCCCCCCCCCCCCCCCCCCCCCCCCCCCCCCCCCCCCCCCCCCCCCCCCCGCCCCGGGCCCCCGCCCCACCTCCTGTTGCGGGGGGGGAGGGGGGGGGGCAGATATGTCAGACAGAATGCACATGCGTGCTTGTGTACAGCATGCGTGTGTGTGTGTTTGTGTATTCGAGTTTGTCACCACGTTTTGCTGGGGCTGCGTGTGTCAGTCCATGTCTGCGCATGACACTTAGATGCGTGTGTGTAAACGAGTATGCATGTAAACATGTATGTATATGTGTGTGTATACACGTGCACTGTATGTGACTTGCTGCTGGACCCAGCTCACTCAGTCAATAGTTTGATCTCATTGGCAAGGAGGGTGTTCATGTTGTAGGTGGTGTCGGGCAGGGCAGGGGCGGGGCCGTCACGGCTCTCCGCCAGCTCCGGGTCGCTCTCGCTGGAGGTGGAGCCCACGCTCATCGTGCACACGGCCTCAGGCAGAGTGTTGGCCGGGGGACATGCCTCTGGCTCGCTGCTAGTCTCGCTGGCACTGGACACCACTGACAGCAGTGACATCTTGCGGGTGAGGCGGCTGGGCAGCAGCGAGAGGGCATAGTCGGCCACGATGCCCGCCACGTCCATGCCGCACGCTTGGTCGAAGGCAATGAAGCCCACGTTGGCGTTGGCCTCGCACACCACGAAGGAGCCGTCGTTGAGCTGCAGCAGGTCGATGCCGCACACGTCCATGCCCAGGATGTTGGACACCTGCACTGCCAGCTGCTTGCCCTGCTCGCTCAATGGGCACATCATACCTACGCCGCCTGCAGGGGGCAACATTGTGCAGATCTTACACACTACTACAGGGTCCTTCCCAACCAATGCCATGATCTCTTCGACTGCTCACATACAACGGCCTTGGCTTTTATTTGGCACGGCTACATCATGAATTTGATTACAGAAAAATGCTAAACGGTTGTTCCTCAGATTAAGGCCATACACGAGGCAGTAAATACCAGAGTCATGTACCAACCATATTTAATTTGGCTTCATTCATCTCCCTCAAAAAAAATAGTCCATTGTATTTAAATTGTTTCCCCCCAATCACTCTCTCATGCTACCGGCATACAGATTCAAACAACTTTATAGCGTCATATGAGTTTGTGCGAGTTGGGAAATTGTGATCAAAGATCACCATCCAAGTCACTGTCCACTATAGTAATGAAAACTTGGGAATTAATAGGGATGACACTTTTTTTGGTACCCCAATCTGATCCATTCAATATCTGCCTTTAATAAATGTTTAAATATGCATACACATGCAGTAGGCGTGGCTGCATTCTTCATCTGAGTAAGCCATTCTTCCGTATGATGTTTCTACATGTGTCCAATTAGATTTATTGTATTAAACGACTGTTGCTACTTCCTCTTGAAAGGATGGCATTCCAGACATTGCAGGTAGCCGTTAGGCTACTTTGAGTTTCCAATGCAAAGAATTTCCACATGGCTGACATCTTGATAGTTTATAGTTTCAAGCCACATGCCTCAGGCTTACTGCAGCGCGTGACGGAACCTTACAAATCCGTGCAAGCGACGCGAATTGGGCGGATGCGGTAAATAAAACAGACTGGGCTTTGGATCGGGCTACGATAGCTGATACCGATCAAGTAAAAAAAAAAATTCTCAGAATCCGACCTTCGATATTGGCTCAGAAACACATGTAAGAGAGACCATGGTGGAGTCCACTAGTGACCCCATGTGAGCAGAGACTGGATATTTAGAGAGAGTTTCAGAGGCACATCAAAAGGTATCAACTAAGCTTGGTTGGTATAGGTGGTAAGATATAGCACAAAATTGTGAAATCTTGGCAATAAAATTCCAAAAACATTGTACGTACCACCACACCAGACTAAACAAACCCTCAAATGGCTGTCCAGTCAAACTCAAAGCACTGCATCACATCGCATGCAGTCCACAGGGACATGAGGTGACACAGCCACTCACCCAGGGAGCAGTTGCTCTGCATGCGGCCGTCGGTGGAGCAGCGCAACATGGAGCCGATGACGCGGCCCCCCACCAGTACCACCCGCACATCCTTGCCGTGGGACTCCTTGACGTACTCCTGGAAGAGGTAGGGTGCATCGTGCCGGATCAGGTGGCTGAGGTCCGTCAGGTGGTGCTTGTCCCGGGCCAGGAACACAGCCTTCCCTGTGAGAGGAGGGGGGGGTGGGGTGGGGGGAGTGTGTGTAAAGCAAGGCCAGATTCGCCGTCACCTTGCCGGGAGTCCCATAAATCAACCAATGAGAGCACGGCAAGGGTAGCTGAGCGACGAGGGAAGGGAACACTTTGAGAATGTGGAGGATCGTGAGCCTACAGCTCAGCGGATCAGTGCAAAAGCTGCGATTGCGGGATGGACTGTCACCCTGAGCATACCAGTCACGCTCTTGTGCCTTTCCGTGTGTTTTGCACTGACCTGCTCTCAAAAATTCCATTCAGCCAGGTGGCTCACACTTCAAATTGCTCTTCAGAAACACGACACCCAGCTCAGCAGCACAGTAAATCTGTGTCGCTCCGATGCTCTGCCCGTTTTGGTCACTGGCATCATCCAGACACCAAAAAATGAGTAATGAAAGGACGACAATCGGGCAAATTTTTCAGTCTAGGGCAGTCTACGTGAACTTTTTACAAGCCTTCTGTGCAAAGACATCCCAAATGCTACCAGTCATATTCAATAAATGCTAGAATATACCATGCGACAGCCATGTATTTTCTATTTGGGTCCACAGGGGGGTGCGACAGCCACCCCGGGCAGGTCAGGGCACAAGGCTGGGGTACAGCCTGGATGGGACGCCAGTCCATTGCAGGACACACACATGTACACACACACAGACCCCCAAACCCCCAACCCTGTAAGTATGAAGAAATAGTGCCACCCACTGAGTCACCTGGAAAAGAAAAAATGGCACATTCAATTACGGCCCCCACTCTTTGACACCTCACTGATAGCTGCATTTATCATTTTATAGCCTTATTCCCTACATCAGTTTTTGCAGTGATTCAGGTGTAAAACACACCTAAAACTAACATGCCTGCATAGTAGCGGCTCAACGGGAGTTTGGGTTCCTGTCCTGGATGGATTTATCAGGAAAACGAAACCACACAGCTAGTCCTTCAAGTTTTAAAATAGAGAAAATGATAATAAAAAACAGTTCATCAGAGAAAGAGCACAGTGTTTAAATACAGCAGCCAGCAAGCACACTAAGAGTTAACAGTTTGACTATGAGTAGAGGGTGGACGGAACAGAAAAAACCTAAACCAGACCAACATTTCCCTGTTATTTAAAACGTGCTGGAAAAACGCGCCTGTGCTGAATAAGGGGCTGAAAGGTGGCTTTCCATCGGGCCCAGGAAAGGCGGCGCAGCTGCGTCGCGCAGACTGGGGGGGAAACGCGGCCACTGGCACTTTGTGAACCAGACGCCATGGCAACGGCCACGGCGGGGTTAAGCAGCAATGATGGCGAAAACAGACCACGACGGCCCCGGCGGCCATGACAGACCAGAATCGCGGCTTACTGCAAAAATAGTGCTAAAGACATCCAATAGAAATGGGGAGAAAGGCCAGTCCCTAAAGGCCGGCCCCAGATATAATCCAACGCAGCAGAATAGGAGGTCTCATGTCAAACCTAAATGTATGTAATACTGTCAGCAACCCCCCAACCAAGATTCAAACAGGGAGCGTTAACAAAAAAGGAAGATAGCAGCATTACAGAAGTGCAGCAATGATAATTTGCATAAGTGTCGACGCAGGCATCTTTCCTGAATGCAAGCTGGAGACAATAACATAGCAAACTATTGGGGGGTGGGGGGGGGCATCCCTAAGACAATGCAATAAACTAGTGTGTGAAAATGGGAACCACTGAATGGAAGTTACAGATGAAATTAAGATCGCCCTGCAAGGATATTTGGGTATCACAGTACACAGACCCCACTGGCACCAGGCACACACACACAGGCTGCCATTACCATCCTTGATAATCCCATGTGATCCAGGCCAGGCTGTTTTGGTCCTTCACACTTCAGGGAACACAATACAAATGAAACTACGGGTGGGGTGCACAGATTAATGTCTGGATAGTCGTGGGTTCGAATCTCTTGGCAGGGAAAGTAATCACATCACCACTGGGCTATTAAGCAGAGCTCTGAATTGTAACCAAAGGTGGGATGTGGGGAGACCATACTCTCAGACCTGACCAGGAACATCTGCAGTGATCCTACCCACCAGTCACAAGCTTTCCACACTCCTGCCATCTGGCAAGCGCTACAGAGACCTGTATGCTCACATGGCAAGACTGCAGAACAGTTTCTACCCCATGTTGGAGGACACTTTTAGGCCCTTAATTCAGTCAGCACTTGCAAACATGACATGCAGAACTGCGAGATATTGGAATATATGGTGTCTGCCTGGATTTCCACCCCGGGGAAGAGACGGCGCAAGGGGGAGGAGGGAGCGCAATAAGAACCGGGGCAAGCTAGCTGGCATTCATGCCAAGCTAAAGAACTCCCCGGACAAGCCGCCACTAATGAACCTCTTCGTCGCGAACATCCAGTCGCCATGTCAACAAGATCGATGAGCTGAGACTAAGGATCTCCGCCAATAAGATGAAGAGCTGTACCTCGGTCCTGGCTGAATGCTAACATCCCCAACGTGGCTATCGAGCTAGGAGACGTGACCGTATACCACTCAGACCAGATCTCTGCATCCAGTGAGGACACGGCAGAGTGTGTTATATGTAAACAACGCATGGTCACCTCCACAGACATTATCGAACAATTCTGCCCTCTGGACCTGGAATTCCTAACACTGAAATGTAGACTTTTCCATCTGCTGAGGGAGTTTACAGTCGTTATCTCACCGGGGTGTACACTGCGCCGCAAGCTAATGCTAAGCTAGCACTGGCTAAACAGGGCTCCAAACTAACTTTTTGCATTGGTTGCACTGGTGCACCTAACTTTTTCATTTAGGTGCACTCAAGTTTTCACAGCACCTTTAGCGCCACAATAACACATTCTATGGTTACCGTTTTGTCATTTCCCATACATATTGATAGTTATGTAAATGACTGTAAACAGGAACAAAGGTGCAGGAAAACTTGAATCACAGCCCAAACAAAAAATTGCAAAAACATCATTCATTTTAAAGCAAAACTGTGCTGATGTTCAAAGTGCTTGGCAGACTGAAAATTTCAAAAACCCAAATGACTCATGTGTGTGTGATGCTCCTCAGATACTCGTAGAAAAGGATTCGGTTTGCCGCTGCCTGGCGCAGAAAGGCTGGACGCTCTGCTGGTCATACACGTGTCATGACACAGGATGCGTTTCTTATACAGTGTTTCTGAAACTGTACATGTAGGAATGTTTCAACGGTGTTTTTATTATTATATTAAAAAAATGACAATTAGCTTGATAGTATTACTGATGAATTTTATTAGATTATTAATGTATATTTAGCTCAATAGCAGCAGCAAGTGTTAATAAAATACACCTACATCAGTGAATGTTAAAAGGTGTTTTCATTCATTATTATTTAAAAATCATTTACAATTAGCTTGATAATGTACCCTATATGTTTTATTAGACTGTTGTAGCCTATATTTAGGGAATGCTTACAAAGTCCAGGCCGGTCGGAACCACATCAGTGTTGCATCTTGGAACAGAGAGACAGCTACGTACAGATGCTGGTCATTGACTACAGCTCCGCGTTCAACACCATCACCTCAAACAAGCTGGCTACAAAACTGATTGACCTGGGCCCCAACACACACCCGTGTAATTGGATTCTGGACTTTCACAACAGCAGACCACAGACTGCATGCACGGGCAAGCACTCCTCCACTGTCATAACAGTGAACACTGGAGCACCACAGGACTGTGTGCTGAGCCCTCTGTTGTTCTCCCTCTTCACATGCGACTGCAAACCCATCCAAGATTCCAACATCAAAATCAAGTTCGCAGGCAGCACCACCATGATAGGCCTGATCTCAAGCACTGAGCCAGCCTGTATCAAGAAGGTTGAGAACTTGAGAGCTGGAGCCGGGACGACAGCCTCGCCCTCAACCCGAAGAAAACCAAGGAGCTGATCCTGGATTTCAGTAGATCGGCATACAAGGACCACCATCCATCAAAATCAGCAGCGAGAAGGTGCAGTCGGTACAGAACTACAGATTTCTTGCTGTCCGTATCAGCTGGGACCTTTCCTGGTCAGCAAACACAACAACCATGACCAAAAAAGGACTTCAGAGGCTTAATTTCCTTAGAAGCCTAAAGAAAGCACAACTTTCACAACAGCTGACGGTCAGCATCAGCAAGTGTGAGAACATCCTCACATACTGCATCACAGTGTGGTGCCCAGGCGGCACCTGAGAACAGGAAGGCCCTCCAGAGCATCGTCAAAACGGCCCAGAGGATCACTGGCTCACAGCTTCCTACCCAGAAGGAACTCTTCAGAAGCTGCTGTAGTCGCAAAGAAAGATCTACAGTGATCCAACCCACCTTTTCACATTTCTGCCAATCGGCTAGTACTTCAGGGCCATATACACTCGCATGGCAAGACCGCAGAACAGTTTCTACCTCCAAGCTATCATACTGCTGCACTGGGCCCACCCCCCGTCATATCACCACACTGAGACCCATCCACACTACAGACATTATGCATTACACACGCCGAAATATGCACTTTAACTGTTCTGGCTCCTAGGCATCATACAATCACCCACGTTGACTGTACGACAATTCTGCTATCACATTCATCTCGGTACTTCAGTTGGGTTTTATGTAATCCATTATACTGTGCAATACAAGTAATACTACAACTCTCAACCGATGCCTTTCTCGGGTGCAATAATTTATGTGCAGAATTTCTCATACTTCTCTACTGTGTATCTGTATTTGTACATTGCGATATGTTATTTATTTATTTTCTTAAATTTCTCTTAGCTTGTACAGTCTTTACTGAGGCTTCTACAAGATAATCCAAACATCATCTCATTGTACTCATGCAGTGACAATAAAGATATCTTGTAGATATTTTAAACAGTCCAAAGCATTTCTTCCACCACCTTGTCTGAAAACACAATATGTTGTAGCAGCAGCTTAGGGATTTAAGGGAATGAAAACGGAGGCTGTGGGGGAGCAAGGTGGGGGAGGTGTGTGTGTGTCTGGATGTGTGTGTGTGTGTGTGGGGGGGATCTGCCCACTGACCTCTGTGGCCACGTGCATTCTTCACGACGACAGGATACCCCAGGGGTTCTGCCTCGTCGATCATCTTGCGGAAGTTTTCATGTCCTCCTGCAGAGACACACACATCCGATCAAACCTGCTGATATACACACACACTGTCTAAGTCCAAAGCCATCCACCCTACTCTCAACCACTCCTCCTGGTCAGGACCGCGGGCCGCTCAGCATCAGGCTGTGACCTCGCCCTCACCAGTTCAGTGTGGACAGTCAGCATGTTCTTAATAACATCAACCTGCTTCATCACCACATACTGACACATTCTCTTGTTTAACTTCTTGAAAGCCTTCGCTGGCGGCTAAAAGGATATAGCATCGGTCGGCCAAACCCCATAGCAGGAAAAAGAGAGAGAGAGAGAGAGGAAAAAAAATAATAAAAATGCGACAGGAACTGCAGCGTCAGAGACCTTTAAAAATCCAGCACTGCAGCCCAGCCTCCTCTTGCAGTGAAGGGAATGCATAGCGAGGGGCGTGGCCTCCAGGGAATGATGACACAGGCACTCAATAAGACCGTAAGAATGAGACTGACTTTAAGGGAGTGGGCCGCGAGGTGGCAAGCATTACCGCTGACTTTGAGCCAGTGCGCGCTGAGGCAGCCACTGTCCTTTTACTGAGTGACCTGGATAACGGCGTGGCTTGTTACTCGCCACAAAAGGGACAGTGCAATGCCTGCGCCAGGCCAAATCTCCGCCCATCATGAGGACCCTCGCCCCGGACCCGCAACGCCCCCCCCACCAGCAGAGCTCACCATATGAGAAGGTGTCTGGCAGGGGCACCCCGTGGCCGGCCAGCTCCTGGAAGGTCCAGAACTTGTTGACGCAGTTGAGAATCGCTTGCGGTCGGTTCACCAGCCGGCAGCCCAGCTTCTCCAGGTGCCGCAGCACGGTGATGTCGCTATCTGACTGCACCCAGGGCGTGGGGACCCTCACCACGGCCACCTGCGGGTACGATGTCACCGGCTCCTGCTCGACACGCAGCCCTGTGGGGGTAGGGATCGTGTGATCAGAGCAGCAAAGGCATGGCATACGGGCGACAGGAAGCAGATCGCCATTTCAGTGCAGGATGCAGTGGCTCTCGGCCTACAGAGGACGCTGCTCTGCTCACCTTCCACGCAACCTCCACCTGCAGGAGTCTCAGATCGAGACTGGAACCCACCCACATCTCACACATCCTATCCCAGTGCCGTGTGCAGCTTTCTGCAAGGATGGGTGAGACTCCCCCCCCCTGGACGCCCCACAGCCTCACGCAGACGGGCAGTGCGCCACCGAGGGCCTGCCTCAAAGGCCGCGTCCTGCCATGGCTTCAGGTGCCGTCACGTGTGCGGCTTCAACGTGTGGCACCCGCCTTTCTCTCTCCGTCATTTCACAGAAACCTGATCTGCACGTGGAACATGCCCAAGAGGATAGGGCACCAGAGAAAGAGAGAGAGACACAATGAAGATGCGTCTCCTGTAGAGGTTCTTGTGGGAGAAAGGGCCAGTGTGGCCGACCCAGACCGTGTGTTAGTGAGGGGGCAGTCCCACCGGGAGGCTGGACCCTCTATCCCGCCTGCTCCCATTTGCCAGAGTTCTTGGCAAATCACCACCGATCACACGACTAGCCTGAATGGGTGCCAAGCAGCCTCAGTGAGCACGGTCATCTCTGGGGTGTGTGTCATGGCTAAATGACTTCATTCTGTGATGCTCTGGGGTCAGGATTATTAAAGTGTGTAGGAGGGCGGGGGCAGACGACGACGGCTCCGCCTGACACCATGCGCCTTTCTACCCCACGCCCGTCGATCAGGGCAGGACACACAAAGGTGCGCTTTGAGCCCTCTGTCCATCTGGGCTTCTCAATGGGAGAGGCCTTAATTTAAACCCCTAATGCCACAAGAGAAAAACACAACCAGCCTTGTCACACCATTGCCTGGAGAGAGACAGGATTTCTCTTAAAAGTACATTAATAATAACAACAATTACAATAAATCTCTAGAATTTCCAGATTCGTGAGATGACTAGCAGGTCAGCTGCTTTAATATAAAAAAGGGATTAAATTTGCTAAAGGCCAACATTAAATACCATGCCTTCTATTATGTGACAGATACATCAGTAATTTAATGCAGTTAAATTACACTCTGAATCTTGCTCTTTGGAGCAATGGAAAGTCTCCATAAACAGCTGAACCGATACCGTGTGCCGGGTTAACAGTATGCTCAGCAGGGCAACGGGGTTACTGGTCAGAATTTAACAGGAATTGACGGGGAAGGGTGATCTTCCATTCCTCATGGGGAAGGTCGGTTAGCATCAGGGAACAGGCGCCATTTGTTCACGGCTGCGGACGTTAGCGAGAGCCAGGCTCACAAGCGAGGGAGGAGCAGAGAGGAGCAGAGGCAGGGACAGACTGAATTCAGCACTTCAGCACATTTTTTGGAGACTGACTAATACCAGGGGGTATCTGGTGAGAGCCACGAGGACCGGCAGGCTACCGTGGAGCGCGCGCCTTTGCGGCTCAATGCTGGAGCGAAGCTCCTGATCAAACTGGAAGACATTCGTTTGTCAGTGAGAGGAAGAGAAGAGGAGGAGGAGCGTGTCTGCAGAGTACATAATGCATGGGGGGGGGGGTGTTTAAGGAGGACAGAAAATGTACGAGACGCCTCGTGCTATTTCAGTCCCGTCCAGCCGCCGCACCGCTACCTTGGCTAATTTATCGTTTTTACACGCCCCCTGTAAATCAGGGACGGCAGGGCAGACTCTGTTTACAAGGCTCCGGGCCGCTTTCCTTCAGCAGCCATTTAATAGATGCAACACTGACAGAGAGGCTCCGCCAGCTGGGGGGTGGGGATCTGCAGCAGGGGTGATGTAATGTGGAGAACGGACACGCGGCACGCCCCTGGCCCCCAGCACGTGTGACAGAGGGCTGGGCTTCATCGTGGGTAAGCCAGACATGTGGTCTGCCTGTCACTGCCCCCCTGGACGATTCCCTCAATCCCTGCACGCATGAAGGTGACATCGCCTCACACCAGTGCCTGCGGGTTGGGGGGCACACCGTAGCTTCGATGACCCAAGGTCACGAACAGGGAGCCCCCCACAGGAAGAACTGCGGCACTGAGAAGCACATGACCCAAGCTGGGATGGGGAGGGGAATCTGAGGCATGCAGAACAAAGCGTCGTCACGGAAACAGTCACGAGAATTCCCCGGAAGTCAAGGGTCAAATCAGAGGACTCCAGAGCCTGTCTGATCCCGCAGTCAGTGAAAAGCTGGACCGCAACAAGCCGCTTTGGGCCGTGCGCTGCACGAGAGGGAGATGAGTGCAAAATAAATGGAGAGAACAGTCTCAGTCTTCCATGAACTGCACCAGTTACTGCAGCTCAAAAAGGAGAAATCAATACTGCATAAGAATCAAGGTTATTTTTTCAGCTTTCCATATTCTGACTCTTAATACAGTTTAATATGTTTTTCAAGTCAAGAAACTATTTTGTAAAGCCCAGTTAAGCATAAGTGCATGATGTGACTGTAACACAAGATTAAACACTGTTTGGCCTTGACAGACACACACCCGCCCTGTCAACCCCACCAACCCCCTCTCCAGTGATTGGGGCCATTATGACAGAAACAAAGGTGTCGAAATCACACTCAAGAGGACCGTCACACAGGGAATCGCAGCCACACTTGACACTGCGGCCCTGCACCAGATCTGCTCTAGTCCCAAACAAGCTAGCATGTTCATTCCTGGCTGTGAATGTGGCAGAGCGTCAGATAAGCTCATCTGTTACTCTAGTTAGGATCATCTGGGGTCCCCCCCCTCTGCTGGGAGAGAGGGTGGTTTCCTCCCACCAGAAAAAAAATCCCAAAAATCTGCAAAATCGCATTAATGCCCAGCCTTTATATCACTATGGTTATATTGATCCCCACAAGAGGAATCACTAAGGCTTTTCAGGGGCGTGACATTACAGAACATACCATCCTGCCATGTCGGCAAAACGCTGCCATAGTCAGCCCCCCCCCCCGCCTCCATCCAGGCCGTTTGCTGATTTGGCACTAAAATCACAGTCCTGCAACACAAACTGGCCATTTATTTTGAACCTCTGTGGTTCCAGGTCCAGAGGATGTCACCAGGCCCATGAGAGGGATTACTTATGTAGGGACCAAAAATAAGATAATGGTACACATCTGAGGAGCATAGCCCCCCCACGACCCAGCCGACTGCCCGCCCTCCCTCTCACAGGTCACTGCTTTATCATCATGTGCCCCAAGCCCAACTCGCCGGCTGAAGCCTCACACTGCGGAATCTAAAACCCCACGCCTTAATCTGCGGTGTCAGGGCTCAGCCCATCCCTATGCGGATCCAAACGGCAGGTAGCAAACATCCCGGCTGCGCTCCAGAATTTAGCACCTAGGAGATTGATCTCCTCCCTAGCCCACAGGCCTGTGAAGAGCACCTCCTCAAACGATGACCCATAAAGGAGCGGCTGAAACGTGATGCCGTCATTGGTCGATTGGATCGTGACGGACCGGCCCACAACTTGAATAGCCCGGGGGGTGGGTTAGCACCTACTAAAGAGTCAAGAGAAGAATCAGCGAGCCCCTCGTCAAAGGAAGTCATGTCTGGAGTTGTGGTGACCTGCTGAGAAGCCCCACGTCATGCTCCCCCGTGACCCCTGACCCCCAGCACAAAGGCTCGCAATAAACACAGAAGAGCAAATGTGCCTACGTGACCATCACTACCCTAACACACAGGAACGCCTTCTCACATCCCACCACTAAATTCCCTCCGGAAACTGCCCTGACAGAGCTCCACCCCCATCACCCCGAAACATGCCCGCATCCAAAGGGGGACAAGAGGGGGAGGCAGCTCTCTGATCCAACCGCCAGATGGCTTTATACCACGCGCGTCTGAAATCACTCAGGCGTCGCCGTAAATCTTCCCCGCTCGCTTCACATGTCTCATCTTTCACCGCAGCCTGCCAGGACGATGGCGCGGGGCTCGTTAGGATGGCCAGCGGGCATGTCTCTGCCCAATCAACACCAGGGACCGAAGAGGGGGCTTTTGCCACACCGTCCTGATCCGCTGCCACAATCGCACATTTAATATGCGCCGCCCCCAGGGAAAAAGGTGCAGTACTACAGAACCAACCTCAACTCGCATGGAGACAAACTGGAACTGAACCCTGATTACGGGGTGACTCCAAAGGGGCGGGAAGGCATTAACTGTTAAACAAGGGAGAAGAGGAGCATTTGTTTTGTATCCAAGCAACTGTCACCCCCAGCGGGCAAGTGAAAGGACTCGCCCGTCACACATGGGTCAACTGAAAGCCGGCGCGAGCTCAGCGATCGAGGCCCCAGCGACGGCTGGACGTGACTCGATATGCGAGTAATGCCATTGTTCCGCCATGCTGGCACACCAACGCTCCAACTGTGCACTTTCATGCAAAGGTGCGTTCACGCGCCGCGACGATGTTGGACGGTAAGCTGGGTCGAGCGCGACGGGTACCGCTGACACTTTATGTGCAGCATATCAGCAGCCAAACACCCAGGGCTACCACGCTTGCCCAAAGCATTTCACTGAACTCTGGTGTCAGGTATTAAAAAAAAAAAAAAGGCAACGAGCAAGCGGGGCGAAGCTGTCACTGACACTGACGAGGACCTGGAGAGGAGGCGGGCGCCAGGGAGACAGAGACTGAGGGAAGGGTGTGAACGCAAAGAATGCCTCCTTCATTTAAAATCCCGAGCTACAGGAGGAGAAGAATGAGGCCGATTCTGAAGACATACGGGGGAAACAAGAAAGCGTTGGGAGCACTCTCCAAAAATGCCAAGAAATTGGGCGTGTCTCTGGGAGTGAAAACGGCTGCAGGAGAGACAAAGAGAACAAACTAGTGGGTCCTGTTATAATTTAGAGATGCAGCTGAGTCAAACACCCCCCCCCCCCCCATGTAGCACAATTCGGGACATGTGACACTCCGGCAGATATCTGGCTGGGCCTGCATGCTGGCGACTCGTCGTCATGCAAAAAAAGAAAAGGAAAATGGTTGGAAAGACCCCACTCCTTCCATTCCGACAAATCGCGGTGGGCAATTGCAATGGCGCCAAGTGCATTCAGACTCATCGCAGTCGCCATGTGAGCCGTGGATCAGCTGATCCAGGCGTGTGTCGGTCATTCAGCTCCCAGTTATTCATCTGGGGTATCGCATTACCTCACCTGGTGTCAATCCGGCATTGGTTAAAAGGTAGCTGAACACCGTCATCAGGGCTGGTCGCCTTTGAGGTCTTCCGTTTAATGAAACGCACCGGCTGCTAACGATAAGAATCTGGCGGGCTGCTGGAGGGTTCATCTGAAGCCTGATGAACTCACTCTGCCAGTCACCCCCGAGGAACTGACGGAGGCAGGAACACCATGATGGTGGATCTGCACCTTCCGGGAGGCGTCATGCTTTCACCTGCCCTTATATCCGTTCCGGATGGGTTAATCGGCCTATCCCCAGAGCCCCTCCCTTGCTGACCGGACAGAACGCAAAAAACTCACCAAAGCCATGTGTGCTGACCAACCCTACCCACTAATTAAGAATCAAGCCTGAACAGAGCAAGGTATGACTTCCATTTACATTAAGACACATCACTTATTTTCTTAGGCAGAGTGTGTGTGTCTTGTCTTTCAGAAGAGCAACAGATCAAGCAGAGGTGCTCCTAGTTATGGTGGCCAGGCATTTCCCCAGTGCACGTCTCACTGCAGGCCTGCAGCACAATTTGGTCTGGTGACTGCACCCATGGGCACAGCACATCTGCACTGCACATGCCATTCCAAGGATCATTTAAGGGCTTTAAAAAAACGCAGGCCTACATGCATGCTGGTGTTGACACCTGAAACATCTGGATATATTACCCACGGGAGGGAGGCGGCTACGCCTCTGGGGACAGACAGCCCAGGCTGACGGCGATCAGCGCAGCTCCCTGGAGAACTGTCTGAACACGTCAGCCTCACGCCGGCCTTTCCTTTGCTCATAGTTCACCTGTAAAATTAACAGCCCATGTTAGCAGAAAACTGCAGTTCAGAACCTGCGCCCTTCGACGCCCAGCCGATCAGTTACTGACCGATGGCACCCTTGTGCCGCAGCTGGCTGTGACGGCGAGTCTGGGGGGCTACGGTGACACCGTTAGCAAAGATCCTAAATCTTCATGTGAAAACCAGGGGCACAGGTGGAGAGCGTTTTTGTGTGGGGGGGGGGGGGGGGCAAGAGGACAAAAAGGTTTAGAAAAGAAGATTAAAAAGAAAAGTTATAAAAAAAAGAAAGAAAAAAATGACAA
>JAODLD010000113.1:3489114-3513440 GCA_026781065.1 Mormyrops boulengeri
ACACACACACACACACACACACACACACACACACACACACACACACACACACACACACACACACACACACACCATACCTGGCTCCATATCACACCAAGCGTATCACAGTTTCACGCAGTTTGTAATGGGAACCCTCATAGCTTTTAATCTTCAGCTCATAAACAACACAGGCAGTCCCCCAGTTATGAATGAGATCTGTTCCTTAAGTTTTGTCTTTTAAGTAAAATTTGTATGCATGTCAGAACAGGTACATACGGTTCTTATTTAGCATCAGTTATTCAAATGTTTGTCATACTATATCGTATATATTTTACCTTTCAATGCATGTGAAACACTTAAACACTTCAAGATAACACTAAAACATCTTAACCATAATATTACAGTACATAACAGTAATAATAAAAGTAACTATGTACTGTACTTCGAGCCAATGAACCGTTGCAGCTGTGCAATGTTTTCATGAGTGTCAAAGCAGCCCTTTGCTGTTGTATTTAACTCAAATTATTAATGTAAGTGGTTTTATGGCAGTCCATACATGAGTACGAGCTGTTCATAAGTCGGACGTTTTTAACTCGGGGACTACCTGTGTGTAATTGTTACCTTTCATGATACGGATAGAGGAACGTGTGAAATCATTGGTCTTTAACTTTGCCTCTGGCAAGTTGAATGCTTAACTAGTCTTAATTGAATTATTAATTGAATTACACAGTTTTATATCATATCAGTTTGAATGTGTTTCGGGATAAGCTGTCAGTTGAATACTTGTTATAGTGAAAAGAAGTAATTTTTGATGAATTACTGTTAAATGTAAATGTTTTAAACTTGAGTATGAGAATCAAAATGCCTTGGCTTGGCTAAAATCTAATCAGTCATGGACTGAACAGTTGAGGAGTTTGACTCATTGGTTCTCTGCTTTGTTTGTGTTGACTTTTGCATGTTCTCTGTCATGTGGATTTCCTACCGCAGCCCAAAGACATGCAGTTACGCTAATTGGCTTTCTAAGTTTCCCATAGAGAATGTGTGACTGTATCTGCTTCAGTGGGTAGACTGGCATCCCATCCAGGTTGTTCCCAGCGCTCCCTGGGATAGGATCCAGGCCTTTCCACAACTCTAACCAGGATATGCTGCTAGGAGATAGATGGATGGCCACTAATCTTTGCCTCTGCTCGCGCAAATTCATTATGATTTGGAAAAGTTTAGCAACGAGGGCTTTTGTGCCCTGAATGATGCAATTCAATCTATCAGCAGCTTAATCAGGGATAATTAGGTACGAGCTGAGCTGGAACTTGAGCCGGCACTTTCAGTGAGTTGGAGACACAGTACTTGCATGTAGCCATGCCCCTTGCCGGCGTCGGGCTCGCATGTTGTCTGCTTCACCCTTTCCCCATGTAACGCCCCTGTCTGCGCTGCATTATTTAGGTTTCTCTCTGGCGCATCTCTCCAAGGTGGCACAGTAGTGCATTTTTACTGCTGTATTTTCGTGGAACGTAATGCCTGTGCTTCTCAATGGAATCCATACACTTTAATCTCTAGGTTTCGACTCTCACTGAAATAACTCGCTGAGAGATGAAGGCAGCAGGATCTCAAAGTGCTTTTTTGTGCATTCTACTGTGCTAAGCGTGGCATTGAGCCTGCCCCTGACCGCAAAGTTGAGATTTTCTGGGGGCGGTCCAGGCTAACAGTGGTGCAGCCTTCAGCCGTCAACCTGTGATAGGAATACAGATTAGCGTTAAGCCTCTTTCGTTCATTTCTTTATTTAGCCGATTATGTTTCCCTGACATCTGCTTAACGTCCTTGATACTGGATTCCTTGTGCTACTTGTGTTTAGTGCTGTTTGTTTGTCTTGTGTCGCACTTACTGCATCGAAGACCAAAAGCGACAGCTTTAATTGAATTAAACCACAGGTGCCAGCTGGACGGGCCGTGTGGTAACTTCTGCGATAAGCCTTTTCCAGCAGGCAGTCGGCAGTGTGTGAACCTGGTGGTGCTGTGATGGAATTGCTTGTCCCTTGGTGACTAGGCCAGAGGGTCTAGATTGTTTAATTTTGGAAGGTGCATTGTAATTACAGACAGCACAGGAAGTAACCATTAAGGGTGTGGATAAAAGGCTGCCAAGTAAACAGGCTTATTTATTTATTTTAATTAACATGTAGTGGTTTCTGTGCATTCCCGTTTAATAGGCAAGCATCCTATGGTTTTCGGAAGTCATTTTGTTATTAATCTCCTCTCTATGCCAAACTTTCAGACCTCTTTGGCTGGATGCTTTAATCTGTTTTTTTTTTTTTTTTGCTGTAATGAAAGGCTTTTTAACGAGGCTCCAGCCCTGGATGTGAATATAGGACCTGCACCAGCCGCTTCACAGTGCAGAAGCCCATTGCGTCACGCTGCTTAGGGCATATTTCTTAAAGTGCAGGCAGACAGGCTATGGGAGCGAGCATCACGGTCAGTTTTTTTCTGTAATGTGTTACATATTCTAGTTGTTTGATATTTATCCGGAGCACCAAAGTAGCGTCTAGGAAAGTAAAAAAGAACTTGTCCTTTTTTTGATTACTCAAAACCCACCAGTAGGATTTCTTTGGGTGCGTTTGTTTCATTTTCTTACTGAAGAATGAAGGACTCCTACTGTATCATACTGTATGTAATTCATGTGGAATGGAATGCAGGTGAAGGATTTGGTAAAGATCTCCAACTCTGTCACCAGCAGCCCCAGCCCATGGCATTTCTCCTCCATGCTTGAGGGTGCAAATCATGCATGCAGAACCACTCATGCACCCTCTCTACTTCTTATAAGAATCTGGCAGTTGGACCCCAGGATAATGATGCTTTGAAGCATGTGTCCTTATTTTTGACTGGCACTACGTTTTTTATTTTTCTTAAATTCGTTTAAATCGGCTGCTTTGGAAACTCTGACGTAGACATATGGTTGAGCAGCAGCAACCCAGAGTGGATGAAGAACTGATCAGATGGTCACTGGTTTCATTCCCAGTAAGCTAGGAGTCTTCTGTTGTATCAATAGCATTGTGTATGTTATTGAATATAAGCTGTGGTTAAAATTGTGTTCATCACTGTCATCCAGTAGGTTGTCAAATTCGGTATTTGGTCTTTTTACTGTCTAAATGAGTCTGTGTGTGTGTCTGTCTGTGTGTGTGTGTGTGTGTGTGTGGTGCACGTGTAAACCTGCAGCTTTCTTTGGGATTAATAAAGTTTCTGTCTAATCTGTGTAGGAAGCAAAAGGTTACGTTTCTAATGGAAACTGTTCCTGCAATGTAGCAGACATTCACTTTGAAAAATCGCATTTAATCTGCCTCATACAGGCAAACAGAATTTTGGTTGCGCATGATTAGCGGCCGATTCGCTTATAGAACTGTTAACGTTTATTCAGAATTCTGCATGATTCAAACCCGACAAAGTGCGACAGCATCAGCCATAGTGTCAGAGGCCACTGCTCCTGTCCGTCAGACGCATGTGACGTGAAGCCTGCTGGTCGGCAGCCTGACATCACAAGATGTCCTGCTGGCCTTGTGACTCAGCCAGCAAAGATGTGTGTGCCTGTCTGTGGGTGATACAAACCTGTAACCTTTTACCTTCTGAGGACATTTTTTCAGTCCCTACAAGAATAATCTTAATTTTGTAAAAATGTGTGAATGTAATTACAAAACTAAAAACGCCACAACTCTTAAGTCTTGTATTTTGTTTAGTTACTTACAGTTAAGGTTAGGACTGTGTAAGGGTTAAGGTTGTCAGGATTGGGATTAGGGTTTTTCCCATTGAAATGGAGGAACGGTCCCCACAAAGATGAATACAATCGTGTGTGTGCGCGTGCGTGCGTGCGTGTGTAATATGATGAAAATACAGAGGGATGCTTTTGGGGGAAGTGAGCCCCATACTTGTGGAGTCACCTCTACTCCAGTGATTACCCACGAGTCACAGCAACGGCTAATAAAAGTTGGGAGATCTGTAGGTCCAGCCAATTCAACAGCCAAGTCATTAGGATCCTGAATGTGAGCTGCTGTAGATAACTCAGAGGGAGACGTTAAAATTCAACTGTGAGCTTGTAGTTTTATTCCCTAGATAGCGTTTTACTTACAAAAACTATTCTCATAAAAGTAAACATTTATTTTGTTGCGTTAACATATTTACATTTGTGTGTGTGTGTGCATGCATGTTTTTTCTTTTTTGGGAAGCAGTTGCCACATTAGCTAAGATGATGTTAGTTTTGCTTCTGTCAGTCAGTCTCTGATGTGCTCAGTGTCGCTTTTCCAACTAACGGCAGGCAAAGACAACGAGCAGTGAATTGTTCGACAGATTTTTCCCCCCCTAATTGTTAGCGTCATATTGCTGTTGTCCATGTTAGTCTGGGAGCATAATGCGTCCGTTCGCCTGATAGGAAAAGTTTTGTGATTTAACTCTGAATGGAGAGTCTCAGAGGACGTCAATGAATGTGGTAAGCAGTGTGCGAAATACGGGGGGGGGGTCTGGGGGAGTCCAATACCCCCAATTAACCCATGAGACCCCCTGAAAGCCTCCAAAGCAAAATTTTAAGGGTTTCGCAAGATCGGTATTGCGCAACAATAGGGAGATGGGGACCCCCCCCCCCCGAATATTGACAGGTATTTCGCACACCGGTGGTAAGTGATTCATTTCAATGAAACATCAATTTTTATAGTGTGTGGATTTTACTATGCTGAGAACCTTGAAGAGGCTTAGATTAGTCCGTATTGAACTGTTGTCATAAATGCTGAGATTGAATGCGTCTTGGATGTTTCTATGGTGAGAGCTGTATATGCGGTGCCACGTTTGGGGAAACTTGGTCATGTTTATTTTTGCCATCAAGGACATTGCTCTGTATGAAGACTTAAGCTGAACCTCAAGGTGTTATCTCCCAGTTCAGGTTTTGAAGCACGTTGAAATACTTGCAGTCTTTCAGACGTTAAACCTTCAAGGCTCACTGTGCGTTTTCGCCCCCCGGCGATATGTAGATGCTCTTCGCTTTTGCGTTCAGTCAACCTGGGGACCGCTTATCTCATCTGTCAGTCAAGCTGCACACCAACCACTGCTTCCAGCTTCATCCGCATCAAGAGGATGAAGATTATGACCCTGTTCTTATCCGGTCTTTTATGAATATTCCTGGTTCAATAGCGTCATCAAATTAAGGTTGACCCGCATGCTTTTTCTGCAGGCCACACTAAGTAACGTCACACTTTTTCTTTCAGTTCCCTCTGCTGCTCTGCAGACCACTCGGCATCCTCTGCCTTGTGCCTGTCATCCGGTCGCCTGCCAGTGAGTTGCTCTGGCATCAGACCTGTATCTCGGCAGCTCTCCACAGCCGCCGTGTGTCTGTGCAGGAGGCAACTTGTTTTGCCTCTAAGAGAGGCCGGGAGCATGCGGGCAGTGCCTCTGCGAAGGCTGGCAGGGAACAGGTGGCATGGGGGTTACAAGCATGGGGGTGGGACCAAAAGGCTACCTCTTTTCTGCCATATTATCTGCTGTGGAAGCAGAACACAACTGACTGTGGCCAATTCAGGCCCTCCTGCTTTATGGTAATTACGCAGAACAGTGGCTGCCTATTGACACAGTAACGGCTGTGCGCAGCCTTAATGCTGACCAACCCACCTGTAGCATAGCTTTTCACTCCTTTTTTTCTCCCTTCTGTGTATTTGTTAGATGCCTCTCCCCCTTCTGCTTTCTGGCCATGGCAGGAGGCAGCAGGATGCAGAGCGGAGCATGTCGCAGGTTAT
Source organism: Mormyrops boulengeri (assembly GCA_026781065.1). Lineage (NCBI taxonomy): Eukaryota > Metazoa > Chordata > Actinopteri > Osteoglossiformes > Mormyridae > Mormyrops > Mormyrops boulengeri. The sequence goes on from JAODLD010000113.1 coordinate 3,494,852, forward strand.
GGCTTCTGACGGATAAATAACTCCTGGCGCTTTGGTGGTCAGTTGCCTTATGCGAGTGTCCGCCGTCTGCTGTGCAGGCTTTCAGTTAATATCACCTCCATCGATGGGGCCTAGAAATAAACATCAGATGAAAATATTGACATGTAAGGTTTAGGGGAATATTGATGATTGGACTGAAAAGCGGTCAAAATAATCTCTGCCAAGCTACGATCAGTTTTGTTTTATACTGTAATCACGTTTACAAAGGGAGATGGTCACAGTCCATAAATGTATCATCTAAACCAGAGTAGCAACATAAAAGATGCCATGATCATGTAAAAAGTTAAGGTCAGATTTTGGAATAGTCTATCCAGTACAGGTATATTTGAACTCGCCCCCCGTCTGCACAGTGGATACTCTTGCTGTTATTCCCTATTCATTCTGGCAGCAGTGCATGATTTCTAATCTAAAAATGATGCTGTGGCATAAACTGAAATAGTCTCCTTAGTGGCTATAAAGCTGCCTGTAAGCATTTTCTGCTGGTTCACACTGAAGTTGAATTCAGAGTAAATTACAAGAGTTGTCTGACATACGCTGCTTTTGTACTCGTCCTAGGCTAGTTTAGACTGGTTGATCTGATGTTCTGTAATGCCCTGTGCCGGCATACGGTAGTGGGCCTGGATCTGACTCTAACTTCAGAACGCCTTGGGTATCCATGAAGGATCCTCGTAGGGCACAGCGATGAACTGAACAAAACAAATGGCCAGACGTACAACAAAGAAAGCCCCCAAGGAGTCCCGTTCAGCGGTGAGTTTCCAGGGCCAGGGAGATCTGCTGCGTGCAACGGCAGCCTTTTATCGGTGCGTTGGTAGAAAGCGACGTTTACGATCCGTACATGGCTGCGGGCCGCCAGCTTTGTCGTGAATGACGTGCCGTGCCAGGCGGCCATGTTCGCCAGGTGACACCGCAGCCTCTATGCTCTTTGTAGAACAGCGAGGTGAGTCTGACTTGACCTTCATCTGCCATTGTGTCACGCTAACCCTGGAGGAAGCAATTAACAAAATAATGGATTTTTGCTACCTATTCAACTGAATGATTCTGCCAAGGTTTGAATGAAAAGCAATAATCTGCTACAGCCTTGATGCCTTCATGTTCCCTGGGTCTCCTTTCCCTTATTTACCCGCTGTCCAGGTATCCTGCTCATGTTCAAGCTTTTCTGCATCATTGTTAAACACTTGGTGGGGGCAGCGTGTGACTCACTGGGTTAGGTCACTGTGGCCGTGATCGGAAGGTTGTTGGTTCAGATCCCGTCGTGGGCAGAGTAATTTCACTGTTAGGCCTTTGATCAAGGCCTTTAAACCACAGTTGCTCCTGAGACTTGTTGACCCTGCCTTCTCAATTGCTTTAGAAAAAAACACCTGCTAAATAGATATCTGTAAATAAGTGTGTTTCCTCTAGTGGGTCTCATCATGTCTCATTATGTATAGTTATACAGACTTTCCAAGGCAAAAACTGGATGAAATAAGTGAAATTAATGATTGGGGCAGTTTGTGGCTCACTGGGTTAGTACTGTGTGACCATGATCCCAGTGTGGCTGGTTCAGTTCCCAAGGTCGGCAGAGTGGTAGCATTATTTGGCCCCCAAGTAACACCTTTCACCCTCGCTTTCTCCAGGACCTGGCTAATGCTACCTTCTCAGTTGTATGTGTCTTTGGATATGCTAAATAAATAAAATGTAAATAAACAAAGCTTTGAATGATGTTGAAGGAGTTATTGAAACATATACAGTTCTCCAGGGCGGCACAGTGGTTCTGTGGTCTTGTCCCTTCTGCCTTGCGTGGGCTTTCTTCAGGTGTTTCGGTTTTCTCTCGTAGACCAAAGACACGCCGCTCAGTGAATTTGTGCCATTATGTAATGTTACCCCAAAATCACCATGAAGTAGGAACTGTATGCATGACATTCAGTTGATTAAATATTAATGAGGTGGGTAGGACTTACTGTGTGCTGTACTGAATGACAGCCAGACCTTGATCTGGGTAGTCTTCTGAAAGATGGCCACTTAACGGAGCCTTGCGGGGGTGCACCGCCGTTAATGCGGTAAACCCATCCTGTTCCGCATGCCTGTGTCTCCCGAGTCCAAGTAATGCACCAGGTACATTTCCAGAGAAATGTGAATAAGTGTGCAGCATGAGGCAATAAGTTTGATTCACAGCGGAGTCCTTTATCTCTGTCACAAAGCAGCTTGTCACGCTTGAGAGGAAATCCCACAGGTGTCACTGTTTGGGCCCATTATTATACATTACTCTGCTAGAATTCTGAAATTATCTTATTTGTAGAGAAAAATGGCTAAAATGTACATAGTGATTCATTCACACCTGCTCTTGGTTGGGTTTCTGGCTTAGTGGGGCCTGACTGGAACTCAGTACGTATCTTGACCTCCTTCTTGGCCAGCCAGAAAAATCTGGTATTTATAGACATGCTTTGTCCCCTGAGACTTTCGTTTTTGGCACCTGACAATTTATCGATCAGACTCATCCTCCCAAAAGTGCGGCTGGAATGTGGGGCAGCATGATGAATGGCCTGTTCTATTGACATTTGATTTTTATTTTTTCCCTCCCTTTTCTTTCATACCTTCATCAGATCTCGTCAACACTAACTGTGTTTCTGGATTTAGGGCCGTACTGGTGAGAAATGCTCAATTTTATTGGCCCAAGCATCCAATAATCTCTTGCCTGACTTGTGTACTTTTTTGTATTGAATTTAATGGTAATTGTGAACAAAATGCCTTTTGCAAAGTGGCTAAGACTGAAAATTAGTGATTTTTGCCCCCCCAATAGTGAGAAAATGACTTAAGGATTGCCTCCCCTCCCTCACCACTATCCACTTTTGTCTTGTGAGTCAGTTATGGAGGTGGTGTAATGCTCAGATCGCTCCCATGCATATTAAAGGTGAAGTTCAGCATATAGATTTTAAAGCATTAATAATGTTTAGGAATCTGGTCAGAATGTCTTGGATGCGTCAGTATTGAGGGATGGGGAGAAATGTCCCAGCTGCTGGTCACCTCCTTCATTGAGTTTCTCCTAAGATCACTCTAGCTAATCTATGGCATTTTGTGTTGTTTAAAATATAAACATGAATGCATGCATGCATGCACACTCCAAAGATCTCGGTTATTGGCCTCATGATGAAACGGTAGCAGTCAGTGTTTTTGTGTGCGTGGTTTGCAGAAACATCTGAGCAGTACGATGATGCCAGCTTGGCATTAACCCTTTCCTATGCTGAATACAGCTGTTCTTCGAGTCCCGCTGATGATTGTGTGCGGTTTCTCTGTCGCCATATCAGGGGCCCTGTGAATTCAATGGCAGCATGAAAATGCGTCCTTGGTGCCCTCTTGACCTTGTGTCTTTGTGGCAGCACCCTCTGTTGATGGAAGACACCCACAGTATATTTTAAAGTCACCTCATCATTTTGTCTGCTATGGGACATCAGTAGAATGTGATGTGTCATTTTCTGACACCAAACCTTTAAATCAAAAGTACTTTCTTTGCACCTGAATGAAATGACAGCCAGCTCGTTTGTGAAACAGATTTTTTTCCCTGTGCACATTTATTATTGAATTGCAGTTCATAATGCAGCGTCTGTTTGTTTTCTCTGAAAGGATTTAGGTTGTTATGAAGGTTTGAGGGTAATTAGTGCTTTGTAGTACCAGTCTGTGCTGAAATAATCCATCGACACCATTTCTAATGACAAAGTCCAATCTCACCCTCTAAATAGCTCTTATATTAAGTGAAGTACTTGTATAATACAGTGAATATGCTTTTTAAAGCTGGTTTCATTTGAATATAGTATAAAATGCTACTGGTATTCTTTTCTTACTCTGTGGCAGTAGGGACATATCCTTCTGTTAAGCTGCATCGAGATGAAGGCTGGCATTTCATTAGCGAGAACGAATCCGATCTCGGCCTAGTCCAGTGACTATGTTGATGTGACCTCCCACCAATCAGGTACACCATTGTGGAGGTTCAGTGTATTCATTGGGCAGCTTTACCGGATTAATGAGCACAAGGCACGCTCACTGGAGCATCAGACTGTCAGCAGCGTGGGCTAGCGTGTGCTGCATAAAATTAGCTACTGATTTGTAACTCATGGATGAATAGATTAATTACACCTCAAGGTCACCTAGTGCTGTTTAGGCGGGCTTAAAAATGTTGCTACAGTATTTCTTTCCACACTTTCCACAGGTGTGTGGCCAGGGTATTGATTGTTTGCTCTTTAAAAAGTTCTTTAAGCCCTTTCTGACAGGGCACTTAGTCTTTATTTATTTACGGTCTAATATCAAATGTATGTCATGTCAGTCCCTGATGCATTTCTGTTAGTGTGTAATTCTGTGCAGATATTCTCCTTGTCAGTTTATTTACAAAAGATTAGGTATCAGCTTGTCATCCTGCCGGATCATACTCATTTCAGACAGGTCTTTTTGCAGAGGTGTGGAGGTGGCGGGGGTTTGGGTTGTAGACTATTATCATGCAGTTGTTGAACCAGGTGTTGAAAGATTAATCATTTCAGTTAATGAGGTACATTGTTTGCTGTTGGGGTTAAATAATGCAGAAATCCCTAAGTCACCAAAGGATGACAAATTGGTAGGCCACTTTGGCGCCCCGTGGGCCGAGGGCTTTCTGCCTGGTGCCCCTTGACCTGTTGGATCAGGGCCAATTGCAGCCTGGGGAGGGGTTCCGGTGATCCTGCTCTATGCTGTAGCGGTTTAGCCGTAGTGTGTCGGGTGAGCCTACATGTTCCGTCTCAAGTGACGCCTGGCCCCCTGGCCTTGTAGTGTGTAACTGCAGGGGGCTGGCAGGCCCCCTCCAGGCCTCCGGTACCGTAAGTCACGTCTCTGCCTGTGTTGGAGAGCAGAAGCGATCCCTACTTGGGTGGCTTATAGGAAAGGCCAACTTCACCTCACGGGCTTTTTTTGTGCTTGTGAAAAATTTGTAAAGATATTTGAGTTTGGATTTAGTTCCCCAGCCTTAGTTCCCTAGTCTTTTTACCCTGAGCATCACCCATTTTTACAGCCCTATATTTTCCCCTATAGCACAGCAGAGCAATTTATGGGACTCGAACCAGTAAAATTCAGGGTAAGTCTGCGTCCTCCCCCCATTGGATGGGCGAGAAGCAACTGTGTTCATGTTCGGTTTCCTACTTGATGTGTTTATCCCTGGTGAACGCCCCCACCCCATGAGAATTGTTCCCGGTGTGATGGTATTTGACCCCCCCTCCACTTTACAGGTCCTTGAAATTTTGTACGCCGTAATAAACTGGTCCATAGGCATTAAAAGTTTGCGAACCCCTGTGTCAGAGCATTGCCCAAGAAGAAAAAGTGTAGGGGGAGGGGGGCTGGAAAATGCAGGTGCGCGTGATGATCCAAAGCAGCGGTAATCAGTCCGTCAGCAATCAGTAATATAAGGGTTGAGCTCGCTGTGTTCATAAACGCTTCTGAAAGCGGCACGTGCCCTAAGGTGCGTCTGCATAATGCCTGTGTCCTTAGAGCCCTTCGTCTCCAAGCCAAACCCCCCCCAACACCGCAGAATGATTGCCAGGTTAATTTGGGGGGGGGGGGGGGGGCTGTTTATTTTTGTGGAGATGGGAGTGTGCGCTTTTAATACTTCAGGCCGACTGCGATGTTCGACTGTCCGTGAGGGAATGTGGGGGGATTATCCTGCCCCTAAGGAGACTCACGCTGGGGTTCCCTCTCGGGGCGCAGGGGCTGTCCTGTCTGTGCCGCCAGTGCAGCATGTCTTGTGCACAGAGCTACTTGCCTGCGCAGCATGGGATGTCTGCGGGAAATCTGTTTTAGATTATAGCCAGTTAGACAAGCGCATCCCGGACGTGCGCGGAAGCATGGAGCGCGTCGCCTTCGTCTTCTTCCTGAGCACAGTCTTTAGCACTAATTTGTAAAACCCTTCATCAGGCCTTAGCCATGTATAAGCTGCCCATTGGCTTTCACAGTGTCTGCTGTTTTCTTTTTCTTTTCTTAAAAAGATGAGTCATTGGGGTGTCTCTCTTTTTTTTTCCTTTCCCTAAAGCCTGTTCTAGTTATTTATTTGTTTTTTTTTTTTTTTGTTAGATGCTCCTCCCTTGGTCTGTACCTCGAGGCCTGGAAAAAATGAGGGATTTCTAAACGGCCGTGTCGTAGGTGAGGGGGTGGTCCCCACCCAGCCCCGCCCCCACCCACACAGTCTTTTCAGAAACGCAGAATGCCGTTGCGGCATAGAGCGAGACCTGAGTTTCGCCCACGACTGCGGGACTTAGTTGCTAGGCTACCTCCTGTTTATCTTGACTCAGTTTTGCAAGGTGTGGCCAACCTAACTTGTTGTGACCTCAGGTGCTCGAACCTGGTCCAGGAGAGGTCCTCCAGTTTGTCATCTCCCCAGGTTTACATTTACATTTAACACTTTTAGCAGATACTTGTGTCCAAAGCGATGTACAAGTTTTAGCTAGGCTGAGCTACCAATGAATGCTGAGGTACAAGTGTAAGCAGTAGGTGGCACGGGAGCTAAACAGCTACACAGCAACAATTACACAATGACTTCCAACTAAGTAAGCAAGACCCTAATGAGACTATTCAAGACCACAATTGCAACATTAAGAACATTAAGTGAATGTAAAGAGACATCAGGCTAGTACAGGAAGTCATGGAACAAATGGGTTCTTGAAGGTGGAGATGGAGTCTGGTGACCGGACATTTTTCGGCAATTTATTTCACCATTGGGGAACCATACGAGAACCATCTGGAGTGACTCTTCTCATGTAGTGGAGGGAGTTCCAAACCGAGTTAGTTTGTTGACCCATAGTGGCAAGATGGCAAGATGGGACATAGATTTTGAGGTGCATTTTGACAGTGATGTGTGCCTGTTCATTATCCAGCACTAAGGACTAGGAACTGCCCTTTTGAGAGCCTAGGAGATGAATGTGTTCTATTTTTTTTTCGGGTCATGTGTAATATTACCTGGGTCAAGGTTCTCCAGGCCCAGACCCAGTCGGAATGTTAACTGCAGCCTCCTGTATATGTGTGTGCTGTAAACATTGCGCTGACTGGCAGAATGGCCAACTCCTTTGTTCTTTCACCTGGACGAATCTCATGGCCTGTATGAGCTCAAAGAGCCTGCTGCAGCTGAAGGATCTCTTCCAAAAGAACATGCTCCTTCAGTGATGACTGCAGGCTGCTCCTTGTCACAGGTGATGTCATGTTTATCTGCTCAAAAGCCTCGGAACGTTACCATGAGCACACGGTCTCAGTCAGGTTTTTACCCCACGCCCCATACATGCCATACAGATTAAAAATCTGTGAGAAACCATAGTTGAAAGCTTGACAAATATTATTAATGGAAACGCTCTGGTAGTCAGTTATGAGTTTTTTTTTTTTTTTAATAGCTTTTACACCACAATGGTTTGTCTGTACATCAGCAAACAGATAAGCCCTGCAGATAGCTGAGAAAGTTAACTTTCTTACTAGAAACGCACAAGTCGCTTCAGAAGCCAGAAGCTTTTATTATGGTGGCTGCCTTCTGAATATTCATAAGAAACAGGGCTCTGAATGTTAGCTGGATTTTTTTTTCCGTGCGGGTTTCTTATTTCTTTGGTCACGTAGACGTCTGTCTCCACTGAGGGTCGTCGCATGGAAGCCCTTCTGCTTGCCACTTGTATTACGCCTTATTAAACTCATTTGTCACCATAAACGCAACATTCCACTCACTTATAGTTATGCTGCTTTATTGATGAATTGACTCATCATGGCAGCCTGTGGAATGAAATGGACCTAGATTATTGTTTGCGGAAAGTCACTGTATGGGAAGAAAAAATCTGCTGGCCAATTATGTGTCTTTTGTACACATTGTGATTGCTGCCAATATCAAGTGAAGGTCTGGAGGAAAAAATGCACATGGAACAGTTAGTTGGTTCAACCCCTGTGGACAGGGTGGGCTGTTCCTGGGTCTGGTCCCCGCCAGTATCTTATGGCGCTTTTCCACTGGCATATAGGAACCGAGCTGTGCCCGAGCCGTACCGTGAAGAGCGCCTCGTTCCAGCGTGGTTCCAGCACGCTTCGGTTTTCCACTGCAGAACGGTCAGCTTGGTAAAAGCGTTGCCGGGTTTAGAGAGCATCAGTGATGGAAAAGCGAAGTGACGCTTATTTACTGTTCACTCGGTGTACATTATGATTTACTATGTACTTATTTCCACTAGCAAGTCTGTGGGAATCGGCGTCTTATGTTAGCATCAGACTTTAGCATTTGCTCGCGTAAATCTGCATTACAAATTCTATTCCGTTCAGCTGTTGTATAGTACTTTAAGTAGAGAGGTAAGGAGTGCACACTGATACAGCGCTTTGCCACACCCACCACGACAAACCACTTCAGGGATGGGAGCTGAAGTGCAGCCTCAGCTTAGGGCCGGGCGATATCATATCGATATTATATCGTGCATGCACAATAATCACCAGGGCTTCAGATGATGGGTGAAACATTTGGCCTGAACGGTAGCTTTTTGGCACTAAATGGACATTTATTTACAGCCACAATTTAAGCAGATTAGTGGTATGCCCAAAATATTAACAAGGCATTTTATGACGCCCAAAAGTAATCAGTATAAACTTGGCATATCTTTGTTTATTAAATTCGGTTAGCGGAGGATACCACGTAATACTGTTTTGGTGTACTATGGTTTGGTACAATACTCTCAGATCTTACCTGATGTTCTTATGCTCCTCATACTGCTAAGGGTAATGCACATGACGTCACAGTAGGTAGAAGTCACTGCGCTCACACAGTAGCAAAAAAACCGTGTGGCAGCATGTTCAGCTTGAATGCCGCAAAAAACACATCTATGATGGGAAAGCGCTGTCGTGCGATTGATTTTACAAATAGCTCCTATTTCGTGTTAAATCTATCTTTTTAGAGATTGCCAAAAACTAAATGAGTGAGTATCGGATATGGATTGGTAACGTATGGCAGAGCTGATCTGTCAAATAGGTCCGGATTGGCGCCGATACCGATCCAAATATTGGATCATTGCATTTCTAATTAATAATGAATAATATATAGAATACTTGTATACCCTTCTTGAATAATTTATGCGCAGAAAACTCAGTTCATTTCTACCAATCAGATGGTGATCATTTGGCTCAGTTTGGTCATGCTTTCTGCCCTTCTAGTAAGCAGGGAATGTCAGCATGAGCATGGCTTGGTTTGGGTGATTGGATGATTTACAATGGAAAACTGGGGTCGGCATGTGGGCCGTGAACGCTGCTAAGTTGCACCTTAACGGGAGAACCTCGCTCTGTTCCTTTTCCAACCCCTGGGGCAAAGTCCAACCCAGTTCTTGGTGTTTCCTGGGGCGGCTGTTACATTATATACTTGATGATCCGCAGAAATTAAAGGTTTAATCACGTCTTTATTAGAAGTTCCATTTAAATGTGAATTTTAATTATGTGGATAGGCAGAGGAAGCCGGTTCAGGCGTCTCTTTAAACAGTGTGGCCTTGATCCGTCTTAACTGGGTTTTTGAGAGGTTTTTCGGATAATCGTGTTTTTCCAGTTGAGGCCCATTGCTTCGGGACACCTGAGAAATGAGGAGGTATGTGTGTGTATATATATTACATCATGAGAACCAAATGTCCCCACAATGTGATATCAACCTGTTTTTTTGACCTTGTGGGGACATTTTTTCAGTCCTCACAAGGGACGACTCAGCTTTATAAAAAGTACCCGGAGGAAACCCCACAATGACACGGGGAAAACATGCAAACTCCACACACATGGAGCCATGGCAGAGACTCGAACCCTGGTCCCGGAGATGTGGGGCAACAGTGATAACCACTTGTTCTGGATATGAACTTCTATTTTCCAGAAGAGGTGTTCTCCCAGCAGCCCTGGGTAATCGGTACTCCATGTTATCAGTACTTATCCCAGCATCCAACATGGCACATTTCAGCAGCTACTGGGTGAAAGAGAGCGGCTGCGGTTTTCTTGAGTGTGTAAAAGTTTCTTTGCACCAGAATGTTACTTAAAGGTCTGACTGATCGCAGAAGAATTCATCACATTGAGATAATTAGCAACGTTATTACCATTTTTTGTTTCAGGAATGTCCTCCTGTTGGCAGAGCGCGATGAATACTGATGTGGATCACAAAGCCGGCTACTCACTTTGATAGATGGCACTTTATGAGATGGCTGGTTAGGTGGCCATTTCTGCAGTGGGAGGTCAGGACTGTAAAGGAGTGCAGGACACGGTTAAGTTCAAACCTTATTAACAGCACTGGGAAAGGTCATTTGAGCACAGGTGGCGGATATCCAACCGTAAAATAAAAATAGATTCATTTAAAAAAAAAAAAAAACCCCAATAAATTAGTGGATATTATCTTTGTGTGTGATTTCTTTAATGCCTGAAGCCAGATGGTTAAACGCTAACTCCACGTTCCTTTGTGCAAGAGCCTGATATAATTAATCACATTAAAGAAGGGCAGTACTTTGAACTGCAGTACCCACTCTGAACCGAATCGTTTAAGGTTTCATGGGCTCGACTGCATAATAGCATTACTCATTCTGAATTTTAAATATGTGCCGGGTGATGGGTTGATTCAGCCTGACATTTTGAAATAATAATAAAAAAAGTAAGTATAGTTCTTGGAATAATAAAATCATGGCGGGTTGGAAGCTGAGAATGGCTTGTTTTGGTGAAATCTGACACAACAGTGTGGCGTCAGGGCCAAAAGTGAAGCCCAGAACTCTGAGAACCGTTAATTTCCATGGCAGGGAGTGAGACTCGTTCAAAAGCGATGGCTCACAGTTAAGCTCCGGAGGAGGCCAATTTTTTTGTATTTTTTTTATTTTCTTCTGAGCATTTTTAAGTGCCAAACTGACAGTCAAGATGTTTGCCTGTCTCTCCCTGGGGTTTTTCCACTCATGAAATATTTAAGTGATGTTATGCAGTCCTAGATACAGTGTATTATTCAGTTCCACAGCTGTAAGTTTTTGTGCAATCAATTTAGAATTATTTTTTTTGTCCCCCCATCCCACCTTGCTTATTAAAAAAAAAAAAAAAAAAAATCACCTAATTATGTTGTGTCTTGTGCGTTGTGTTTCTTGGGTGGTTTTCGAGTCCCTTCTCGCTTTCGTGTTCACGCTAAGATACCTGTGAAGTGTTTTCAGGCTCTGCATTCAAATAGATCTGAAGCATTCGCAGGTTGTCTTGATGGCCTGTCAAGGTGGTTAAGTGCAAATTGAAGTCACCGGCGCCAGCGAGCTGAGGCTTTCCCGTCCCGCGGAGCACGGAGCTGGCTCGTGCGCCACGTCGCATCCGCCCGCCCTCACGGGCCATTTCATTACTGCGTCAGGACAGAGCCATCGCACTCGTGGCACTTCGCCTGTCGGTCGCCGGTGCGGTGCCATGTGACTGTGACAAAGCATTGTCTTTTATGTATTTATTCGCAGATTGTTTCCTAAACTGCAAATTGCCCATTTGGACTCTGACATTTAATTTGTAATCCTTTTTAACGGGATCTCCGTGCGGAAATGGACTCGTCACATTGGGCTCTGCTGTTGGACCTTGGGATAGTGTCACTCACACTTATCAGCGGGTAAGAGCAGTAACTCCTTTTGCGGGGTAAATGTGAGTCAAACAACTGGGTGTAATCAAAGATCACAAACACTGTTGCATTTAGCACAAAAGTATGCAAAGATTATGCATTATTGTCTTTCTGCTCAGGGCTTGAATCTGAAATGTTGTCTCCCAGTAACACCTGGGGGCTAGATGTGGTGTCATAATTTGAAAGATCCATAGCTGTGGGGAAAAAAAACAACTGCTAAGTGAAAAAGTGAAAATCTAAATCTGGGATCTGCCTCTGTAACTTCAGGAAGCATATCAGTTAATGATGTTGACTCATGAGCAGCCGGCACTGTAAATAATCCGGCCTGCTACCAAAACTCCAATTAAATGTTAGTTTTGGAAGCTGCCCGTAATGTGGTGCCGATGTCCTGCTGGAGAACCCTTCAGCAGAGCGCTTAACCCACTTTTGCCCCATCAAATTATCTCACTGTACAAATGGAAGAAAAGGGGCATCATTTGAAAAGATTCTGTGGTCGAGCAGCTGAAAGTGTCAGCATACAAAGGCAGAGTCATTTAGGTGGCTGACTTTCAGGATGGGAACCGGTTCCTTGGAGCACAGGGAGATGCAGAGGCGTCCCGCTTCAAATCACAGCAGTAGGGTTACATGTGTAGTTAGCGCCGCGGCTCGAGCTGCTCACCGACGGCCGTGTTCTGTAACAGCCCAAGGAGGGAGAAGCTGTGGGAACACTGCCTCCCCCCGCAGTGTGAAAAGGCGACAGACGCGTTCCCCTCCGTGGTGAAAGGCGACACTCGCCGGGTTTTAGATCCCCGTGGAAATGAGATTTCTCTTCTGCGCTTTCCCAGGTCCGGCTGGCAGTCGATGCAGATTCCTCAGCCTTTAGTCACCTCGCGGGTCGGGTGTTAGAAGTGGCCCGGGCAGTGGAGAGCGGCTTTTTATCTCCTGCATCCAGCATTGATGAGATTTCGCCATAATTATCCCTGTTGTTTCTCGCGGGTCCCGTCTAACAGTAGCTATGCTACCGCGGTGCCTTGTGTAGGAAAGCGAAGCGAATTCTGCCCCCATCTGCCCTCAGAGCTGCTTGCCAGGAAGTAAAATTATAATCCCGTTGTCCCCATTGATGGCTGGCGGTGGTGTTTACTTTTGATGATATTGGTGCTGTTGGTTGTAACTGATGCTTTTATTTGAAAAGGGGCCTGGACGGCTTTGAGACTTTTACAAGTGGACGTTTAGGTTTTCTGGCTGCATACGTGACCTACCAGTGACGATGCTCTTTACAGTGAGATCAAATGCCTCCTCGCTTTCTTGCAGGCTGCCTCTGGATTTCTGTGCTGGAGGAGAGTGTTGAGCAGAGGCCTCCGTCTCTCCTTCCCCACGCCGCCTTGTGTCGACACCATGACGTCGGAGCTGGAGAGCAGCCTGACCTCCATGGACTGGCTCCCGCAGCTGACCATGCGGGCCGCCATCCAGAAGGCGGACGGCGGGCCGCGGGGCCACACCCACGGCCCGGGCACCAACAAGAAGGGCGCCCTGCTAGAACCCGGAGGCGGCGCCATGCTCGACCAGGAGGAGGCGCAGCAGCACAGGGACGGCAAGCCGCCCTACAGCTACGCCAGCCTCATCTCCTTTGCCATAAACAGCTCACCGAAGAAGAAGATGACCCTCAGTGAGATCTACCAGTGGATCTGCGACAACTTTCCGTACTACCGAGAGGCGGGCAGCGGCTGGAAGGTGAGCCGGGATCATGCCACGCCTCAGAGTGTAGTGTGCTTTAATTAGTGCTCGAGTGACACCTGAAACACCAGGTGAGGTGACCCCAGCATCCCCATAATTACTCCAGTGAAGCTATTAAGGGTTGAGCTTGAGTGAAGCTTGGCGCACCCTGGGAGTGTGGGCGCCTGTGCGCTCCTGGCGGGGTGAGGAGAAATGCCGCGGGGAATTTAAGAAAAGCATCGCAGGCTGCATCGATCTCTCCTGTTAATTAGTCAGGCTTACCAGCAACTCGAATGCATCGCATTTTACTTTTGAGATGAATAGAATCTGGTTGGTTCGCACCCCAAAAGGCTGCCGTCTGATGCCGTTACTCCTCACGGGGAGTTCGGAGTTGAGCGGATGACCCGCCGACCCCAGGAGCGAGGCAAATAATGAATGGGAGACGGAAAGAGGCAGAGCAGCCCAGCCTTCGCCCTATCGAAAGGCAGCACGTACCCATGGAGGCCGCGCCCTCGGACTGTCCTCCTGTCCCAGTACGGCCCGCTCCGTCCTGATACCGAGAGACTGCGGCAGATGTGCTTGTTGAGATTTCTGACTGTAGCATTAGCTGTCCAAGTGCCTGTGAATCATGTCTGCTGCCTTGCCAGATAGTGTGACGTTTGTATGTAAATGAGCCTTTTTTTAACAGTGTCTGAGATGAATTAGCCATATACAACCCAGTAGGTTTTTAATCATTTCAGTGGCTGAAATTTGCAGCCTTTGCTAACAAGTTGCTAATAGTATGACAGTCTAGCGGGACATGGTAAAGTCTGTCATGTGTTCCTCATGCACCTGAACCCCAACAATGAGTTAGTGCTCTTATAAATAGCAAGCACTCTGTTGAATTCATCTTAGTTAAACTATACCAGCCGTATTCTCTGCTGTTCTGTTTTGTTTGATCACTCCCAAAAACTAACAAAACCATATATTAGAATTGAACAGAATTGAACACCCCGCCTGCTTACACACCCTGGGAAAGATGATGGCGGGCCAGCACACCTGAGATTCCCACTCAGATCATGGCTGGTGATGTGAATGTTGATTTGTTGGGTCACACAGACCAGATCAGACCATTTTTGACTTTCTGTTTGATCTGCGATCGACAGGCAGCGCAATTATTCATACGTGTCATCATATCTGAATTTAATTTTCAAATGTTAAATTCGAGTTCAGCTGACCTTTGAGATGCCTGCGTGTAAAGATTTTAAAATGACTTCTTTTTTTTTTTTAATTACATTTGCAGCCATGTGGTGTGAATAGAATCCCCAAGCTACAAAACCTTATTTCTGCTTATTAACAGTAAAAATGGTTTGGAGATAATCTGCAGCCCCGCATGTCCCGCGATGTTGGCCCACGTATAGGAGGGGGGCAGGGGTGCTGTTGCTGGCTGGCGTAAGGGGTTAAAGCCGCGAGCGCTTGACAGCGGATGTACCTGGCCCCGCACAGCTTGCTTGCATTGCCCCCAAAAGGAAGCGTGCGCTTCCTAATTACCGTGAAGGTGATTGTTGTCAGCTGAGCACAGTGGGAGCCAGACAGACAAAAGCGGCAGTGATGTCTGGACGCTCCCGCTGCCGGGCCCGGGGAGGGGGTGGGGAGTGTGCAAGTATGCACATTTATACGGGGTAGGGGGAATGGGTACGTTTAACGAGGACTGAGGAGTGAGACTGCGTCCAGTGCGGAGGTGTGTGTGCGTGGTGGGGGGGGTGTCGTCTGTAGTGCAGCTGCAGCTCCTGCTGTTCCCGTGGAGACGCACACTGGAATTTACTACCCAGCGCACGCGCTCGTCTGCCGCGTATGATAATGCGCACGTCGCGAGGAGCGCCGTAACTAGGCCGGGCGAGCCAGGTAAGGCGAGCCAGAGTGTGCAGGTCAGCCCACCGGTGACTGATAACCATAGTACCCATGCTGCATTTTACTGTGGAGCTGGTGGGGAAGCGTTAGTCAGGCGCACAGGTCTTATGAGAAGAGGGGAACTTCAGGCAGAAACACTAGTCGAATTACGCCAGTCATTATTCGAGTAATATAACCCTGCCGCGACTCTCACCCCCCCCCTGCACATGGACAAGCATTAATGTATTTCCATATAAAATGAGAAATTACTCATTGCTGCAAAAGTTTCATTATGATTATGATTGGTTTGGAAAGCGCATACAGATTTCATGCAAAAAATCAACTTTTAAGGAAAACAACTAATCATATTGCTGATAAATAATATTTTAGATGCCTCATTCATTATTCAGTTTAATTTTTAACTTTTTAATTTGAATTACATTTTTTTTTAATAGATGTTCTCAAATATTCAGCGACGCTGACTCCGCCCTAACATCTATGTGCTTTAGCTTGGAGTCGCTGCTCTTCACCACCTCCAGAGAACGACTTGTTCACTTAGGCTGTTCCCTCAGCTGCCACGCCACCTCTGGGCTCCTTCCTTTGCATTGGAGCCTCCTGAGGCTTCCCTGAAATGCCAGCCTGTGTTGTATGGTAATGGTGCGGGCCGTTAATATGGCAGGTGTTAAAGCCTCATTCCCTCTACCTGTGTTTGGCGGAGAAGGCTCCTCCTCTCTCCGGCTCGGAATCGCACGCAGGTCGCTTTCACTTCGGCGTGATTTTGATGGACTAACAGCGGCTGTGTGCCCCCCCCCCATGTGGCAGGTGGAGCTTAATGATACGCAGTGGCGTGTAATGATACAGCTGGCCGCCCTGATGGACAGAGCGGTGACTGACATCTCCTGATGGGCGCGCGCTCTTTAAGGCATACAGCTGCAAGCTGTCGGACTTCCTGGGCCAGGTCGGCGCCCCCTGCTTTGTGAATTTGGTAATGTCCAGAAATATCTATGCGCATGAGGTCTGCATCATTTGGTATTTAATATGGCAGTAAAATTTAAATTAGTTTTTATTAGATTTTGCTTAATATCTTATGGGAATAATGAGATTTTTTTTCATCCTATAACCTGAATCCTCGAACACTGGTCTTTGATAATCCCAGGTATTGCCTGGAAACCGGATGCAAAATCTGGTGGAAGCTCTCAGCCTCCAACATGTCTGGCTGCCCATTCCTGTTATGGTGCAGCCTTTCGGTGACTTGGCGCCATGGCCGGTAGCTGGCCAGAGGTGGCTTGATGGGCTGACGATGGACCCCGGTAGCACCGCCGCGGCTCTGTATATGAGTACGGAAGAACTTTCGGTCGCCAGTTTTGTGTACGTATTTTTTATTTGTTTTTGTCTTGCTTATAAATCCCTTTCCGGCTTTGAAAATCGCGGTGTTGCATACCGCAAGCAGTTGTTGATGAAACGCTTAATTCTCTGCTGTACATTGTCACTGTCACTGATTGTTATGCTCTGAAAAAGCTTTGGCTCTGGGTCAATTTCTGACATTATGAGCTCTGTGCCGGCTGCCTTTCGTCGGGGGGATTAAATTAGCTCGGAACGTGCGGCTTGTTTCTCAGCGCTCCCGATTGAGACGTATGTGTTTTCTGTTCTCTCTTTTTCATTGTCTGCTCTTTCTTCCATCAGCCTTCCTTATTTTGCCTTTTTGCCGGAGTCGTCCACAGCTCTTAAATGTAGCCTCTGACCGCACAGCCAATCTAAATGCTAATGCTTTATATGTATGTGTAGTACACACTTACCGAGGGCCTCATCTAGCCAAATCTTGAAGGGCTTCAAATCTGTACTTTTGGTTGGAGGGCGGGCTGTTTATGAACCTGAGTTCCTGTTTAAAAAGGACAGAGCTCACTTTCTGATGAGATGCAACTGCAGCTTTGATCTGTGGCACCTGAAGCGGGTATCTGGCAGTCCGCTTCCCCAGCAAGAAAAAGCTATTGGTGGGGCTGATGCCAGCTGCAGAGCAGTATGTGAAATGAAGATACGGAATCTCTTTTTTTGGAAAAACTGAATAATTAGAAGTCATTTGGAGGAGAAATGTCCCAGTTAGGTTTGTGCAGGCTTGACACTTTATTTTGTCCAGTAACTGCACGCCAGCACATAGATATGTTTCTGCATGAATATTTCATATGTCATATTTCAGTCATTAGCGGTGATGGGGTCACGGTAGCTGCAGAATTGTGTAAATGACTTCCCGGGTAGATGTTCGGCTTGGTAATATTGGGTTGGTGTTAGGGTTGTGCGATATGACCAAAATCTCATATCCCGATATAAGTCATCTAATATCCCGATAACGATGTATATCTCAGCTGCACGTCATATTTATGGATAGATGGGGAGTGATCCACAAATGTGCAAAGCATATTTCACGTGTACATATCGCTCTGCATTTTTGGGGATATGATTTTACACAACACAAATTTAAAAAATTCTTATTTGTGGATAGTTAAATATTTCTGGATCATGGTACATATTTGTGGATTGTCTTCTATGGGTTGCAAATAGTAAAGCCCAATAAAAAACTTCCATACAAGTGCCACATCCCGCCTGGTGGTGTGTCACATTGCAAACCGTCATCCAAGTGATGACGTATTGCTGTAAATGGTGTATTTTGCGACACCACGAAATAAACGATAGGGCATAATATGAAACTATACATGTTTTTATTTTGTCATCCAAAGTGTATATCGCACAGCCCTAGTTGGAGTGGTGAAATTTGTTTGATGGTTTCAAAATATTTAGCAGAATCAGGCAAACAATATATCTTGGGGGGGGGGGGGAATTCCTTGGTGGGCAGTGACTATGAGCCCTTCAGGCAGGTAACCTTGACAGTGCTGCCTGGTCAGATTACTGTTTCTGGCTGTCCTTTTCTTTAATATGTTTTGTTTCTTTTGAGGTGGGGGTATGATGGGTGAGATTAAATTATTATTTTTTTCCTTTGCAGGATTGCTTGACCGTCCTTTCCCAACCTTTGTAGGCTGTACCCTTTGCCATGTGTCGCTGCCTCGCTAGGCTGCGTGGAAGACGAGCGCGGGTCTCCTGTAGAAACGTCTCTCAGTCGCATTTGGCTTTTAGGGTATTTTGCGTGACGTGCTCAGCAGGTGGTTCATTCACAGTGGCACAATATGTTGTGTTATCTGTTTGCAGCATCATTGTTGTGGAGATGAAATGCTGGTTCTCCCGGCTTTTTTTTTCCCCCCCAACACCCCCTCACCCCTGCATTGGATTGGGGGGGGGGGGGGGGGGAGATTCTGATAGTTTTAAAAATCTTTTAAATTAAAACTTGTCTGTAAAAAATAAGAAAATGATTTAAAACGGGTTAACAAATTTTGGGTTTGAATTTACAAATATTTTTTGAAAAAA
>JAODLD010000113.1:3535107-3597157 GCA_026781065.1 Mormyrops boulengeri
CAAACTTGGGGTATGTAAAAATAAAATTTTTTTTTTAAAATATTTTTTTTTTTTTTTTTTTGGTTCACTAACCATTTCGCCTTGTTTTACCCCCCCCCCCCCCCCCCCAAGTTGCACTCTTATCCTGGTTCCATCGGACCATCATGACACCAAAAGGTGTTTCTGTGGCTGAATCCCCACACTGAGGAGCGTTTTTCTGACTGCAGTCTCCGGCTCAGTTCCGGTCAGTGCTGCCTCTTTCGTTTTTGGATTAGCTGCCCCCCCACAGGGGCCGACATTCAGTAGCCAGGTTAGCGGCAGAAAGGCCCACAGACAAGGCCGTTGGACCTCTCCGCTCACTCCGATTCTTTGACACTAGGCCCTTCCGTCTTCCCGTCACAGTGTTTACCCCTGAGCTGGGCTGTAGGGGCATTTGCGGGCGGTACAGTCCATCCCACTGCAGCTACTGCTGGGTCTTCTGCTTATAGCAACATGCTGCAGAAGGGTTTGGGTGGGCCGGGCCCACCGTAGCGCCTGAGGTCTTCAGGAATTGGCTTTAGGAGTTTCTCAGTGTGATGTGGCAGGTGATGTCTTATGTCTCATTACCCTAACGATCTTGGCGAAAGCCACACCTCTGCTTTCCGAAGTCAGAACTTAAACGTATAGAACAGAGAGACCCCTGAATGGTATATAAGCCAGTATATGCGACAGACATCTTTATTTATGGACTGCACTGAAGATGTTCTTGAGTCAGCCCGTCTGCCATGTGATGTCACAGTTTGCTTTTCTATACGCCCATAAAGTGCTTCTGTCAGTTGCCTAGCAACAGATGCAGCAGTGGCTCGGACGGATTAAAATGATGCCTCCAATTTATTTTCTGTTGCAAAGGATAAAATGAGCATCAGCATGTAGTCAAATAATTTTGTTAATCTATTCGGGTAATAAATGAATGTTGCTTCTTCACATATGCTGGTAGCAGCGCATGTATGATGCATGGGGTCCTGAAATAGCCCGGGCCTCGCTTGACCTTGAAGGACCTTGACGTGATGGATTTTTGGGAAACGCCTTGCTGAAAATTGTGCACCAGATCATAGGTGGGGTGTGTTCATATATTTTAATTGGTTCCATTGATGAAGTCATTGGGGGGGGGACACAACTGAATTAGGCTAAAAGACTGAGATTTCATTAATAAACACGAAACATCATATGGGATCATGGCCTCTTTAAGTAAAATAATTCAAGGAGTAAAAAAAAAAAAACTCAATGAGACACTGCAAGAATGCAACAGTGTCGTTAGCGTAAAAATAAACATGTGCTTTGTGGGACTAAATTCCTTAGGCAGTAAGGCTTGGATTCTGGGAGGGGAGGGGCGCAGCGCTGTTAATAGATCACATTTAATTCTCGGAATTCTTCCGGCAAATTTAAAATTGTTTTAATGCCCCAAAGGTCTGAATGCTGAGGAAACCTCAGGTCAAAGTGTAATCTGCACACAGTATGACAGATGGTCACTTACTACACACATTGCCTTTTCATGTTACTGAATTTATGTTTCTTTCTTCATATTATTGCCCGGTTCTAATATGGACATTTTTGATTGTAAGTCACTAGTTTGGTTGTTTTGATAGCATAAATATTAAATTTGTTGTTACACATTATTTTGTGTGATAGTTTTAACAGCAAACCAGTGGGGTCCTTGTTAAAGTTTTAAAATCATCCCTGAAGAATGTCTGTGCTAAACAATGTAGGTAAAAGTTTAATATATGTTTTCCAGTAGAGAGGAAGGATGGGTTATTTTGATTATTTGTTTGTTTTTTACTCCTGCCTGGCTGTAAAATTCGCTCTTCGCTGGGTGTCTGCCAGGTGCACCTTCTCACTGCTCTCCTGCCATGTGCTGCTAGCTATAGCGTGTAACCGCCGACTACAGCGATGAGCTAATGTCCGTTATGAATGTTTCTCCCTAATTCATCTTCCTGTATTTGCTCGACTTCATTCTCAGGCACCTTCCTTTCATTTTCAGTTTTCCCAGAAATCTCCAGTCCGTCTCCACACCTGTCCTCCGTGACGCAAATGAGATAAATGTTGCTTGGAAACTCTTTCGTCGTACCAGTAGTTTTTGCTTGTTTGTTTATATACTGAGAAGATGGATTCTTGGGTTTTTGGGAGCTGCAATGTTGCCGCGGTGTCGGCGCGGGTGAACCGTGTCCCCAGGTATGACTTGGGTGTCTCTTCTCAGGTACCATTGTATAACACGGACCAGGACGGCAGTGACAGTCCCAGGAGCAGCCTTAACAACAGTCTGTCAGATCAGAGCCTGGCGTCGGTGAACCTGAACAGCGGAGCCACGGTGCATAGCTACACACCGGTACTGCGCCCCGCCCCCAATGTGTGTGCCTGTGTGTGCGTGTGAGATCCGCTGTGTGAACGGCCTCGCTGCACTTATACCTAGTCGACCCTTTGACAGCCCTACGTTGGTAATGTACCTTTCACATCATTTATGTTGCTTTGGACAAAGGCGTCCGTTAAATTAAGTAGATGTAAACACCCAGTTCATCTATAAAAACATCAGGTAATAGGAGCCCACTGCCATAAGTTTGCAAGTGCAAGTCTCAGAAGGACAGATTATGATCGCGAACATTTTAACATACAAAGTATGGACAAGCGTATGGGGGCAGCGCCTTTGGATGAGCGTGGCAGTCCTGCTTTCAGCCTCATGCTAGCAGATGTTTTCAAACATCAGAGGTTATGAGGTTCATGGCCACTGTCCATGAGAAGGGGTTGTGTGCTGGGAAGTACTTCAGAAATGTAGGAGTGCGAACGAGGGTCCACACACACACGCACACACTCTACCATAGTGTACAATATAAGAGCCATTCAGGGGTGCCAGCAGTGGGTGGGAGGTCTTTCAGTGCCTTTGCTAACGTGCTTGGAGCTCGTTATCTACCCTCCCACTGAGGAGAGCTGCATAGCTGTCCTTCTAATTGTCAAAAATCAGCTATTAAACTAGAGACGGGAGCTTGCCGTCTATAAGCAGCCTAACTGGCAGGCTTCCAAGACCCGCCACAGTTCATCGTGCGACGAATCGATGAAATGATTTGCCATCTGCTCTGCCCCACTTTATCCATGCATGCAGTGAATACACACACACATACACACACACACGGAACGGTGAATTATCACGCTTTCCCATTCTTTTGCTCCACGTGAAGTGTGTCAGCTGGCACCGAGTGAATATGGCAGACGAGTTGGCATCCAGCAAAGCTGCTGTTCTGTCTAGCTACTTCATGTGCTGGACCTCTGTGATGACAGAAATCGCCACCTTGCCTAAGTACATTAGATATGGATTTTTCTGAATTTCGAAAATTAGTTTGATCACTTTTTTTCTTAATCTTCCTGGCTTTCTTTCCTTTTACTTTATAGCAAACATACTGCACATTAGTGCTGTAAGAGGAATGCACCGCAATCAAAAAGATTACGAACAAATAATGAAAGTGTAAAATACAATAAACAACATTAGGAGAACAGAATATGGGGTGGTTAGACGACAGTAGGCTGTTATTAAGCAGATGAGTGTTTCTGGGTTAGTCTGCTAGCAGTCAGAGTGAATCCAATCATCGCTGTCGATAGCTTTGTACAAAAGCTTAATCACCAGACTCAGAGTCAGCATAGTGAAAAGTTTCTCTGTCGTAGGAAATGTTTTTTTTCAGCACCCCGAGACGTCTGTAGGGTTGTTACTGTTTTTCCCACTGTTAACGTTCTGCGTTTAACAGCCTGCTGTCAGTCCCTGATCAGTTCAGTCAGATCTGGTCCTCACTGGTTTCAGCAGAGCAGTCTTGAACCAATCGTTGCTGTCTTTGGAATCATTAATTTATCAAAATTTCATAAACCTCTACGCCAAAAAAATAGAGGCAGTTTGTGGTCTTTTTGCTGGATTGGAAATATGTACCATGTTCTTCGTTTTTCGTAAGTATCCCATTTTGGGGAGGAGAAAATTCCAACTTGGTCATTAAGATGGAGCTAAGTTGGCAGAATGCTGTATGGAATTATCCCGGGAAGCAGTCTGGGCTGGGGGGCTCTCTTTGGGACATAAAACAAATGGCCTTCCAGTAAAAGAGGAACGTGGGCTTATCCTGGTGTGGTTCCGAGCCTTTGGTGAGGGAGACTCTTTTCTTCAGTGGTCTGATTTCTGGGTAAACATTACACCATGTAACATTCATTTGAAGAACAAGTTGGTTGCTACTTTGTCCACCTTCTGAATATCTGTGTTTGTGTTGCTGTGCCAGAATCCTCCATTCATGGCGTTGTTGTGTAGTGAATGTGAACATTTTTCGTTGAAGATAATCCAAGTCCAGCTCAGACAAATTGGAGTTCTTCATAATTTGTGGCCTTTGGTGGTCCTTCGTCCCTGAGTTCTCCTCTTTCCAGGTCTGTTCTGTGTCTCTCATTTGTCCTTTTCATAAGAGGCATATATTTCTCTGCCTTTTAGCATCACCTTAGCATAATCCCACATGATATCAGGAATGACTGGAGGAATCCATATTATTGAGCCTACGTTTGCGTGATCTATTCAACAACCTTATTAAGGAAATCGAAGCTGGAGAGCATGGAAGAATTCAGCTTTGAGGATTTAGACTTGAGATTTTACTTGCTAAAATTAAGCTTTCGATCCACGTGAGGTTGTCCTGAAAAGTGCATGGCTCCCGTTTCACAAGCACACACATAGTTCTAAAAACTGGTGATGGGAAAAGTAATGCAGACAGGAATGGCGTTTATGTACGCTGGAACAAAACGTATGCCTTCAAAAAATACGACTGATCTCTCTGCAGATGTCAGGTGCTCCATTTTCAGCATTCAGTGTTTTCAGTCTTTGTGTAAATTTGAGGCTTTGTTTTTGTAGGATGCAATGAGTAGCCCACTCGAGCTCTGGTTCCAGGACGTCCTTCATTAGCTGCGATGCCGGACGTCACTGCTAGGTTCATTCATGGTTACTCCCATGCTGACCCTGTAGCTGACATGCACATGTCACATTACAAGTGGGTATTATTTTAAATAGCTATAAAACCTAACTTTGTAGCAGCACCAGCAAATTGTGAAATTTGTTTCTGATAATGAAACACCTTTTTATTTCTTTATTTCTAAATGCAAGGAAATGCAATGACTTTTTAAGACTTTGCAGCTTCTGAACTAGACCCCAAATTATGTATTGGTGCTTTGGTCTTTGCTAATTAGTGTCACCCTGGAGGACAACTCTACGGACACGAAAGACCTGTAGCATTGTGGGAAATTCTAACAAGGCGAATCAGTGAACGTTTAAAAAACATCAAATACAGCTAGAAGAACCTGGCTGACATAAAAAGATTCTGGTAACGGGTTAATGGGATTGTGCCCAGCCAGTATGTCCATTGTGTACCTCACCCAGTAACTTCACACCATGTTGTGATGCACTTTGCCCATCCGGTGGATCCATAATTATGGACATCCATTGATACCCGAAAGGTTGTTGGGAAAAGGCTCCACAGGGCAGGGTCCTAAACCTGAAAATGTCCTGAAGTGGAAATGGGCAGCATTTTGGGGGAAATGGAATCAATGACATGAGTCAGTTTCATAGCAAGTAGCTGAAGACCCCCTCAAGTACCTCCTGAGGTTTCGCACCCTCAAGCCCCCAGTAATGCTTTCCTGCCACCATTCTCTAACGACGGCGCTAATTAGTGACGCTCTCATTTACGGCTTCGCATTGGAGCCCGTCTCGCATATAAACATGGAGGTAATAAGAGCCTCTGTCTACAACTCCCCCCGTCCCCCCCCCCAGCTGTCCAAAGCCCAGGCACCCAGACTCCAATTAGGTCGGGTCACGTGAGATCACGGTGAGTCAGGCGACGCCGGGAGAGTCCCCTGTTCAGGATGATCGCTCCTGGCGCTTAGCAGGATGCACGGGCGCAGGCGGGGGCCTGTGTGCTTCTGTCCAGTGCAAATGCTGAACGTGGCAGGACACTGCCTCCACCCTAACCCCCCCGCGGCTCTGTGCGCCTCCCTGCCCCCAGCAGACAGGGCGCTGATGAGGATGCCCATGTGCTGCATGGCACAGGCCAGCTCCGCTGTACGCTTCGAGTTTCTCTAATCATCAGTCCCCTTTAAAGTATAAAGATGCATCTTTTCAGTTTAAACCTCTGAGTGTTAGACACTTTGGCTGAAGACCAGAACTGTTTGCTGGCTTTTAATTACAATTTGGTACTGTGGTAGAGTGTGGTTTCACACCTCCAGGACTGTGGGTTTGATTCTCACCGTGCATGCCTGCGTGTTGTGTGCGCGCGCGTGTGTGTGATGCATGCCTGTGCATTGTGTGTGATGCATGCCTGCGTGTTGTGTGCGCGTGTGTGTGTGATGCATGCCTGCGTGTTGTGTGCGCGCGCGCGCGTGTGTGATGCATGCCTGCGTGCGTGTGAGATGCATGCTTGCGTGTTGTGTGTGCGTGTCTGTGATGCATGCCTGCGTGTTGTGTGTGCGTGTCTGTGATGCATGCATGTTTGCCTGGCGTGTGCGTCCGTCTGTCTCTCTTCTCCGTCTGTGTGGCACCTTCCGGACCTCTAGTGTGACTGTGTCACTATTGTTGCCAGTGTTACCTTGTAGTGACATTGTTAGGTCAACATTGTAATTTTCCAGATCAAATGTGCAAGTCTTTTCAAAGGATGACTCATTTGGCTGCCCCCCCCCCCCGCCATGTCTGCAGGTTACCAACCACCCAGAACCTGTTTCCCAGTCCATGAGTCTCCAGCAGCCGCCCCCCCAGCCTCAGTACAGTATCCCCGACCGGGACAAGCAGCTGCTCTTCTCTGACTTTGAAGATCTCAGTGCCTCCTTCCGCAGTCTCTACAAGTCTGTTTTCGAGCAGTCCTTCAGCCAACAGGGTGAGTGTGCCACTCCTCTGGGACAGGAGCACTGGGGACCAGACACCGCCCCCCGGGCTCGTTGCTTTACCGGCAATGTGAGCATAGGTGTTCGTCACAAACTCAGAGGTCAGACAGTGCCATGTCAGAGGGAATCATTGCTGAGTTCTGATGTATCATTTAAATATGAAGTTTGTTCTAAGGATTTCTTGGGCACTGCAAAGACATAATGATATATTCTCATTTGAGAATAAGGCTCGATTTCAGATTCAGAATATAAGCGTCACAAAACAATCACAAAATGTGGAGTGACAGGTTGCAGTCGTGCCACCCCTTTGCCGGCTTTGAAGCTTGCTGGGAGGAAAGCAGGCTGAATGGTGATGAGATTCCGCTCTGAGGGAGTTTTTAGCTGCATCTTGTGAGTTCCTGGGGTCATATGCTACCTTGAAGTGGCTCGCTGGCCTTTACTGTCAGCCACAGTAGTTTAGAAACATCGATATTTATCTGAATGTGAAACTAGGGAGGTTTCTGGGTAAGAGTCAGGGGGCTTCACGGTCGTTTTTACTCAATAGCCAAATTTGGGTCAGGGATGGCCAAAAATGAGGCCTCACCAGCCACTGTGACCAGGCCTGTCCTGTGCTGTCAGTCGTGAAATCGTCCAGTGGCTATGCTGGTTCCCGGTGGGTTTGATCCGGTCACTGGGATCATAGGGTGCTCCCTTGGCCTCTTGATGTACGGTCACCTCCACGCTGGATTAAAGCTGAAGCAAGGGTGATGGGGGAGGGGGGAGCAGAGGAATGCGTGTCATAGCCAGCGCCAACAAGCGGACTCAGCTGGAGCTATTAACGGGGTGAGAGCGAAGCTCCACATTTCGCCATCTCCGTCCCTGTCCCCTAGCCAGCATGCTAATTTCGCGGCTTCAGCGTTAGCCGTCAGGCTAGCACAAGTGCTCTAGAGGCAGCTGCTAATCGCTTTCAGAGTTCCTGTTTGGACGGCGTGCTCCTCACACGATAAGTGATCGCAGCTGACATCATTCAAATGCGCGCTCTCACGACCATGGCCGCGTTCTGCAGATGGGAGATGTTTTTTAAAAAAAAAATATGTGGGAGCCCCCGCAGGACTGACATTCTGTATAAGGCTCCCTGACCTCTTTAATCCTTGTTTTTAAAATTTTGTCACAAAAACGGTGCAAGTCGCCAGAAATTCTCGCCAGAAATCCTTTAAAGTACTCGTGGCGGAGGGGAGAACCGCAGTCTGTCTAGTCTCATGAATGGATTTGTGCAGTCTTGGCTTAGATGTCAAATCCAATTAAGAGACCCTTGAAATGTCAGGCCTTTTAGAGTATGTAACGTGTGATGCTGTTTATTTACTGCAAACAGCATTAATACATTGTGTCTTTCGGCTGTGAGGTGTCAGAATAATCTTGCATGTGCCAGCCCCCCCCAACCACCTTTATGGGACCAGCAGCTTTTGAGTAAAACCTAATAGAACAGCCAGTGTGTGCTGCACATTCTGTCTAAGATATGTAAAACCCACTGCTCAGCCTAACTGGCACCCCGCACATCGTAAGCAGCAGCCAGTATTGCTCAGTGCCTCTGTTGCCGGGTGATTAATGCAGGTGTTTTCCGCTCAGCTCTCTCTCGCTCACCTCTACACCCTCGGGTCGTCTTGGGGGGGGGGGGGACTGTGCCCGTTGTGAGAAGTGCAGTATTGAGGTTGGTTTTCTGCCCCGTCTGCAGGTCTGATGGGCATTCCCTCAGAGGGCTCTCAGTGCCCTTACCAGGACTGCCCCAGCCCCCACTCCCACCAGGGCAGCCAGGTGGCGCTGTCGCACCCCGCTCAGCTGCAGGCCCAAAACACCCACGGCTCGCCACATGGCCAGCACCACCACCAACACCATGCCCCCCACCCGGCCCCACACCCTCAGCACTCCCCGCATCCGCATCCATCCCAGCACGCCCCGACACACGGGCACCATCCGGGCCAGCACCCGCCTCTCTCTTCCCAGCATGCACAGCACTCCCAGCATGCACAGCAGCACAGCCAGCACCCCTCCCAAGCACAGCACTCTCAGCACCCTTCCCAGCATGCACAGCAACACGGTCAACACCCTTCCCAACAACATCAGAACCACCAGAATCAGTCCCATTCAGCTCAGCAACAGATGTCCTGCAACTCTGGTAAGGAGAGTCTTCTCTTCTATGAGCCTGGCATCAGCAAATCGTGTAAAATAGCCGTTTTCATGTTGCAAGTCTTACCGCTCCTTGATTTAAAACTGTTGTGCCAGTACTGATGCTGTCTGCTAAATTAGATTTTAGAGTAATACTGACTTCTAGTGGTAAGCTGTGTTTTTTGTTATTCATTTTTGTGTTTTTTTTGTTCTGCCTGTAAAATTTTGCATTTCTCTGACCCACTTGGGTCCACCAGTGGGTCTCCCTTCGGACTGGTACCCCAACCTCGATGCCCTGAAGGAGAGCTGTCGGATCGCCAGCAGCTACAACTGGGCGGACGTAGACCTCTCACCCTTCCAAGGTAACACCTCCAGCCGGGACCTCCTCTGCCAAATACCGCCCAGTTTTTACAGTAAGATCAGTTTTCGGTGGCCTGCAGTCGGCCGCTCAGATTTTCGGGCTCATGTTTGTAGGGAAGTCGGTCCGTACTGATAAACAGAAGACAGAGACCTGGAAGGAGGCACCTGCTGTTGCTTGTTATTCCAGTGAAATACATGTTTGATTTAACCCAGCACAACCTATTTCTTAGCTAAGCTACTGCAATAGGTAACTGAAACAGAGATCCGAGTAGGGGGGGGCTTGAGGGGGTTGTTGGAAAAGAAGGAGCCAATTGGTGGGTGGTTCTGGAATGTTCCATGGGGTCCGTATTCGGCCTGGGTTGGATCACGGTGGCTTCCTGGATTCCTGCGCCCGCCCCATTTTTACTCAAGAGTCCAAACTGCTCACTCTTGGTGCTGGGATGGTCTCTTTAACCACATCATGTGTCTTATTGCCAGGTCAGTCCCTCTTTGGCTTCGGTATCTGGATCAGTATCAGACTCATGCTAGATGTTATGTTGAATATCATCAGTTACATGGAGCATTCAGCAGTATTTAAGATGGCACCATAATATGAGATAAATATATTTACATGGGCAGTTTTACCCCAAATTCTCTTCATTTGCGGTCTTTAAACGTATCAGTAATGCAAATTAGTATTCGGTTTCATTATGATTATCGAATTGTTCAATGAA
The DNA here is from genome assembly GCA_026781065.1 of Mormyrops boulengeri. Taxonomy (NCBI): domain Eukaryota; kingdom Metazoa; phylum Chordata; class Actinopteri; order Osteoglossiformes; family Mormyridae; genus Mormyrops; species Mormyrops boulengeri. The sequence goes on from JAODLD010000113.1 coordinate 3,545,211, forward strand.
TTAATTGTTCGTAGTGCTGGATTTGCAGTAAATCACTGTGACAATGTGTTAGATGCTGAACAGTTTTCAATCAGCTGCACAAGCAAGCGCAATTAATTCAAAAATCAGTGGGAGTTTGCAATTAAACATATTTTCCTTTTATGTGTCGTACTGAGGTTTGAGTTGTTGCAATGCGACAATGGGCATTAACTGTGTGGACTTAGGGTTTGCACATCTACAGCGTATAGATGCCTTAAATAGTGAATTTACAGCGGCTTCCTATTTAAAAACTGCATGATGGTTCTCTTGTCTCTTTTTTCCTGATCATTTCCTGTTAGTGTCCTTAGTTACCGGGACAGGTCGCCTTTTTGCTTAAACTGTGTACTGCTTACTAACTTTTAAACTGCAGTATTTCTGTTATATAAAAAAATCTTTCTGCGTATTATATCCACAATAAAAGCCAGATGCCCACAAATTCCATGAGGGAAAAGGGGTAAAACACATTTGAGCGTTTTACAGTCTTGTTTTGGCCATAGTATATATGGCATCATAAAAGGACCTTGCTCTTATTGCCCAGCGACGCACCCAGTGAGGAACATGCATTACTACTATAAATCTGCTAATTAATTTCTAAATATTAGAAAATGATTTCCACGTTAGTAACTCGAACTCCACCTGCTCCCGTCACCCCAGCAGACACTGTCAGCATCCATCCCACCGGTTCTTCTGGGCGGTGACCACCAGGGCGTACTTGGCTATAATATGAATTTCGTATCTTGAATTTACTACATTGAAATGTACAACAAATTTCAGAGAGCGCATCCTATTGAAAATTGAGGTATCTGTGAATAATGTGAGTCGCTCAGTTCATATGATATTTGTGGTGTTTTTTCCCATTTGTTTTTATCCAGGATTAAAAGAAAGCATGAGACAAGCTGATCTGAATAACTGGTCTCTGGATCCATCACAAATTGCAGACCTCTGTTCATCGATCAACCAGTTCTTTGCCCGCACTGGCATCTTCCCACCACAGGGGGCAGTGCAGTCTCCCATGTGCCATGGCTCCATGCATCCTAACAAAGCCAACCAGCACATTAGCACAGGTCAGCTCGCAGCATTATAATAAAAGACAGTCAGAATACAAATACAGCTTAGCGCAGTGTATCAAGCTCATGCCTCTGATCTGTTCTTTTAGGAAATCTATACATGGACTCCAGGCAAAACATGCCTTCCATGATGGGCCCCCCCGGCTACCCCCATGTGCCCCCCATGAGCAGTGCAGGTCCCACCTTAACAGGTAACTACCCCCTTTCCATGTTTGCTCAATGTCTAAGGACACCCTCATGAAATCCAGCAAGTCAGACGCCCCCCCCCCCACTCCCCTCCTGTTCTGACTGCAGGGCACCATGCGCAGATGAACCAGCAGCATATGATGTCGCCCGGAAACTTCCAGATGCGTCGCATGCCTGCCGACGAGATCCAGGATGACTTTGACTGGGACTCCATCGTGTAGGGCCCTCGCGACGTTCGCGATGCGGGCGTTCATCAGCGCGTGAGGTTGAAAGGCTATGGTGGACCCGGCCGGGCCATCCTATAACCGGGGCGGGGGTGGGGGGGGTGTCAGGGGAGAGACCCCCCCCGGACCTGCCCAAACCACTCACAAAATAAGACCGAGTTCCTCTGAAGACAATCATATTTCGTAGGATGATTTTTGTACCATCTGGCAGGTAGTACATACTTTAGCTTGAGCTGCCCCCTTCCTGACTTGTCCAATCTGGTATTCATTTTTGTGTCGCCTGGTAGAGGCCTTGTTGTTCCCTTTTGTCGGGGGAAGGGGGGGTGTTACCCATTACCTCCCAGGCTGTGGGGTTCCAGGGGGTAGAGTGTGGAGGCCACATGTGACCTAGGGCCTGCGTCTGTGTTAAACGCTTCATTCATTAATGCAGCAGTGTACATCACCAGTGTGCTTAGTAACACAGCCTGCATGTGCCAGAATAGCCTCATGGGGGGGTGGGAAGATCATGTGTATGCTTCCTGATAAGTAACAGCACAGAGTTTAATTTTGGACAGTCTGACAGTACAGGGTAATTGATTCCCAGTTGTCAGCACCCTGTTCTGCCACTGTGAGGCAGTATTCCACTTTTTTTTTTACTTCAGGGACCTGTTGTACCACTTAATTGTCCACCTGAAGCCCACAGAGACTGGAGTTGATTTTGCTTTGAGTTAGTCGAGCTGGAGAACCGTGCTTCCGAATGACTGGTTCGCCATCTAGTGGCCACTTCGGCACAGAACCCAAAACCGAGAATGACAGGGTTTCTCTTACCTGCTGTTGCAGTGGGTGTTTTACCGCAACATTAATCCTGTTGAAGAGCAGAATGTGACAGTGGAAGCTGCCTGCACTGCCAGAATCCCCAGTTCTGCCGCAGTGTATCGGATAAACGCAAATTATCTCCTGGATCTCAGCACCTAAGCAGGCGTGGTGCCGTCATGTCGTGTGTGCATGTGTGTACGCGTCACAGGTGAGGCAGAGCTGCTGCACTCTACAATGTATACAGCATCACCACTCCAAGGAAATTCAATTCCTGTTCTTCCTGTATGCTGTAATTGTGTGTTTTTTTTTTTTTTTTAGCTCTGTTTAATATTCAGTCTAATAACCAATCAGCTGATACAGCCACTTCTCTGTCAGCCTGTCAGAGGGGCGTTTGTGCCCTGTGTGTGATTTGTGCGCTTGGGGCTGACGTAGCTAATCCACAACAGCATCCAGTCATTGTGTGCTGAACGGCAGGCTCCCCTGCAGGCTTCTGCGAGTGTGGATAGTAGTGTGGCGGCACCTGGCTCAGTGCACTATGCTGACACTGGCTTGGACATTTAGCATCCATTGTAAAGGGTAAGTGTCTGGCATGGAGATGAACTGCCACCCCCAGGGCTCAATTAATGAGTGGGGTAGCCTGGCAGAGTTGTGTGATGCCCCCCCCCCCCCATGTAACAGCTGCTCTCAGCTTGTGTCGAAGAAGCACTTTTCGCACTGACACTGTTAGATTCCTGTTTGTGTCCCGTGTGATTGGAGAAACTGCAGCTTCAGTCGGCCACTGATCTCATGCTGCTTTTTAATTGGATGATAAATCATAGGAATTCCCTTTGAGGCTGTAATACTAGTGATTCCTCCGTCTTGAATTGGCCCCCGTGAGGGACCCTTGTCCTTACACAGGAAAGGCCCCCACAGCCGCTGCCGTGCTCCCCTGCTCACTCACCCCTGTCCAGTTTGCGGGCCTGAACGTTTCTCCAGATTCAGGCTGTGACTTGTAGGGGCGTGTGGGTGAGTTTAAATTCGGACTTGCCGCGTGTCCTTCCTACGAAGGGGTGTGCCAGTGCCGCTGAGCATGAGAAAGATGAACGGGCACCGTTTGACAACATCGCAGCAATAGTAATCCTGTTTGGTCTGACGCAAGTCATCCAGTCCAAGTGATAAGCTAACTTTTGGGTCAAATTCTGATAAACTTTTCTTCTGAAAAGTCTGGAAGTGTTGGAAGGATGAAGATTCCTGGGGATTCTGTGGTCTTAAGTCAAGGGCATGGCGTATGATTGGCTCCCCCAGGTAATGAGGGTAGAGAGGCTTGAAACATGTAGTGTGAGAACAAGGTTTTTTTTTTATAAAAAAAAGAGAGACCCCCCTGTTTTTTTTTTTTTTATATCTCCATCTTTGAATGCGTAAAAGGGAGAGCAGAATGTTGGGGGTTTGGGGGGGGTGCTGAAATGGAGACATGGAAAAAGCAACCAATTAAGAAAAAGAGTGATTCTTAAATCTGTGTGTGTGTGTTGTCGTGTTTTTTAAGGCAAATCCACTTTTCCTGTACCGGGGTGACTGTACAGCATTGGTTAGGGAAAAGCACAGGGAGGAGGCCTTGATCTGATGTGAGGCCCGTTTTATTCAGTGTTGCCGTGTGTCGTGCTTACTGTAAATATATCTTTTTAAATGGTCCTTTCTCCCCCTCTGGGTGTGCGTGGCATCACACAGGAAGGTGGTGCGCAGAAAAAAAACGGACAGGATACAGAGTATTTTATTATTCAGTCAAATGGCGATAAAGAATGTATATATATCTATATTGTATATATGTGATGGAAATGCATTGGCTTTGTGTGACCTTTTTACGTGTACTGCGTTCCTGTTTCAGTGTTTAGAGATGTTATTCGCTGTTTTGTTTTTATTTTAAATCTTGTATTTGTTTTCTTTTTTTATTGCACGTTTTATTACAGTATCATGGCTGTCTAAAGGCACAGCTAGTCTCTGTATCGGTTTAGTGCTGTACAATACCTGTGTCATTAACAGTTGACCACCGCCCCCCCACCCCGCCCAGCCCCTTGCCCAATATGCATGAATGGCACTTACAGAAATAAAATGTTAACTTCACTGTGGAATCGCCTGCTTTTACCTTCCTCTGTTCATCTGTGCTGCAGTACGTCTGACCGCCTGGTTTTCTATTGGTCAGTCACTGCTTTGTTGGTTTCTAAAAAAGGGTGAACCAGGCAGTATTAACAGCACACAGTAATGCTTCCCACTGTCACTTTTGAGGCCGCCTACAGTGTGTCACACAGTCCCAGGCTTGCATATCTGTCAGACAAAGTTCTTCATGTTGCACATTTAATTGGATTGGACTTCTTTGAATTTCGGCAAACTGCGTTTAGATCTCTCTCTGGTTTTAGTTTTATACAAACCTGATCCTGCGTCTCACTTAATTGTATGAAAATCTGTCCTGCCGACATGGCTTTACTGAGCTGAATATGCCGCCTGTTTGTCTGCTCAGCCGTGGAGCACAAGAGCCAATTGATCGCTTCAAAAATGTGTTTTTTTTTTGGTGATTGCTCAGAACGCTTAAATATGCCATGCTGTGACACTAGGCAGAAAAACCACCCTTATTGTGTCATTGTCACCCCTTATTTTCAGGGTCAGAAATTGTATGTATTCAGTGGCCGCTTTATTAAGTATCCCTACATAGTACCAGGTTAGACCCCCTTTTGTTGCCACTTCAAAGGTTATCAAGATCAGAGAAGCCATTCTGGACACCACCATGCATGGAGCTGTCGCTGGACACCCTTACTGATTAGAGGAATTGCATAATTATGCGCTCATGCTGAGACTAGAGCTGAACAACTGATCAATTTAAAATCGAAATCACGATGTAGGATATGCGTTATACAGGGCGTCTGACCCAGGGTTTGAAACTGTCCTGAGAACAGTTTTACAATTTCATGCTGTCCTCCTTGTGTGATAGTGATTCTCACCAAACAGAAGAGGCCCAAGCAGGGGTGCCGTAAGGCGGGGGAAAGTTAGGACGATTCCAGGGGCCCCTGAGTGACAGGGGACCTAGACAATTTGGAAAATGACTGGATTGGTCTGGACTGGGTAGCCCAATATGACATGCCTTCATGGGGCCCTAAATCTCTAGCATTGCCCCTGGCCCCAAGGCCACAAAAAGCAAACTAATGAAACCCAAGGAAAACATTACATTTGTGGTGCCAAAAAATATTGATTCTGCTGTTGAGCTGTAAGTGAATTACCTGCCTATTGCATGGTCAGAGATTCTTTACAGAAAGGTCCTATTATCAGGGGTCCAAGCAGTGTTGGCTGCTTTTCTTACTGGAATTGTTTTATTTTTACTATTATCACTTTATTTAATAGCCACAGTTTTGTGATGGTTTTATGTTTTATTGTTGGTCAGAAAATACAGCAAATAGTTCATGAAGTGTCATGTTGACCATCATAAGCGAATAATGTGGCTGCAGACACCGTTCTCGGGCTCTGCCGCTCTCAGACCTTGCCGCTCTGACATTGCTGTTCTCAGACACCGCCGCTCTCGGGCCCCGCTGCTCTGACATCGCCGTTCTCAGGCCACACCGTTCTCAGACACCGCTGCTCCCAGGCTGTGCTGCTCTGACACTGCCGCTCTCGGGCTCCGCCGCTCTCAGGCCACACCGTTCTCAAGCTCAGCCGTTCTCAGGCCTTGCCGCTCTAACATCACCGTTCTCAGACACCGCAGCTCTCAGGCTCCGCCTCTCTAAAATCGCTGCTCTCAGGCTGGAATTATATCGTGATAATTATCGATACCATTTAATATGAAAAAATCATGATAAAATATTTTACCATATCACCCAGCCATAGACTGATATCAAAATTGATTTATTCACAATTATTTTAGGTACTGTCAGTCTGTCACTAGACATTCCAGCATTAGTAAGATAAGGATAACACATTTACCTTTGACTGCAATCTTTTCCGTAAATTTCTTGTACACCAGTCCTGTATACATGACCACCCGGAAAATACTTGTATGCATGTAAACTTTTATATGGTTTAAACTGTTTACACATGTATCGAGATGTGGTGTTAACTAGGTGATTGAAGATGATGTCATAATGGATTATTACCCAATGCTGCAGAAGTCCAAAGAGATGACTCGGTAATGAGCATGGATTGTGTATACCAGCCTTGTTGACTTTCAGTTGATATCTGGTATTACTTGAGATTTATGAGTTATCTTAAGACTAGATAACAGAAGATCACCATCAACCACAGGTGTGTCTCTATTGTAATTGGTCATTTTTTTGGACCAACAAAATGGTGGTGTAAACATGGGAGACATATCAGACTTCAAAACGCATCCGTGACCAGGACAGCAAGTCTCTGTGGTGTATCGAGAGCCACGGTATCCAGGCTAATGTCGCATTACCACAAGGAAGGATGGAACATATCCAGAAGGAAGTATCTGTGGATGTAAGAGAAAGCTGTCTGAAAGGGATTTCCAGGCACTAGGGGTGGGTGATATAACCTCAAAATTATATCATGATATTTCAAGGAAATTTGCAAAAATTGTATTTATGAAGATAAAAAATACTGAACATTTTATCTGTGATTTCAGCTTGCAGGGAGCATCATTGATTAGCACAAGAAAAACACAAAATGAAAGCCATTTTCCATCCTCGGTGTCCAATGAGCTACTGTCATTGATGACAGACGACCTAATTCCAAGTGTGAATCTATTGAAACAAGGGGTCATCTGCAGCATTATAGTGCAATAGCAGTGACACGGCACAAGTCAAATGTAAACACAAAAGTAGCCTAGATAGTGTTTTCCCTGGAAATCTTAAGTAAAGGTATAACTCAGCTGCTTAACACTTTAGTTTAACAATAACTAAAATATCCTACACCTGTAACCCTTCAGGAGCCGGCACAATACTGTCACCTAATGAAATTGACCTCAAATGTTAAGTTTGAATGTAAACAAACAGCAGCAATCCAAACAAAATGTAAACAGTTACTGCTTATAAACATAAACTAAAAATCCGGTCAAAACTTAAACAACAGTTGCCTTGCATCTTTTTTTAATCACTATAAAATTAGGTAGAATATCAGTGGTGGAACTGTTGCATTACCTCTAATTTCTTGTGTAAACATAAAATGGATATGTAATCAGGTGAGTTACAATGTCAGTGCTGGAGAACTGTATAAGTAAACGGTATAAGTGTTAAATGCTGTCTGTTCATGTTTATTAAATTACCATTCGTACAGGGAGCTTTTTAATGTATTTTTGTCCTTGTAGCTGTTAAATACACTCACTACCTTACAATCTCAATCGAATAAGTATATGAGAAAATGTTTAGGTTAAAATCTGGGCTTGTTGGCACCAGTGTTATTACAGTGGTTTAAAACGAAAACAGAAACTAAATAAAAAAATTTAAAGCAAAATAAAGAAATAACAACGAAAACTATATTTACCTAAAAAACGGAGTTTCATGTCGGACTTAAAGCTTCAGAAAGAACCGCTACACCATCCACGACTTTTTGCCTTGTTTATCCACAATGTCACCTGTTTTAAAAGATGTTGCGCCTGCTTAGATGTAGAACTGGGAAAATTACTCTCTTCCATAATGCGCTTCTTAAAACAGTATCTTGCCTAAAGCACAATGAATGATTAAATGTGCATGTCAGTATAATCCAACCCCTCTACAACTATATATTCTACGCCACTATATGGCGCATGGGAAATAATCAGCATGGCTTCAGATGATGGATAAACATTTGTCCGGACGCAGGTTTTCGTTACTACACGGACGTTTACATACGCCTACAATTTGGTAAGCAGATTAGTAGTACAATATGCGTAAAATATTAATGATATTGTGATGTTCAAAAGTTAGTAATCTGTATAAATTCGGCGTATCATTTGCTTTGACAATGACATACAATGTTGTTGTCAAAATAAAATTTACTTAAATGAGACGGTCAGTTTGTTTTTCTGGAGGAAAATTAATCGTTTAAATTTATTAAATCATCTGTAAAATAGTTGACAGATTAATCTATAGAAAAATATTCATTAGTGCAGGCAGCCTTAAATGTATTGCGTTGCTATATCGTTGATATCGCGGTGACACTTTTTTATCACATAAAAATCTATACAGGGGTTATTGTGGACGGTATTATACGGCACAGCCCTACCAGGCATTCATTTGGGTCGTATCCAAAACACAGCTGCCCAACTCACTACAGAATTAAATGTGCACCTCGACTCTCATGTTTCCACCAAAACTGTTTGTCTGGAGCTCCACAGGGTCACCTTTGGTCACTCGTGCCAATGCCAAACTTCATTTTCAATGGTGCCAGCCGCGCAAATATTAAGGCTAGGGACAATGTGAAACATACATTATTTTCTGATGAGTCCACTTTCACTGTCTTTCCCAAATTCTGGAGTTACGGTGTGGAGACGCCCCAAAGAGACTTACCACCCAGACTGTTACACACCCAGAGTGCAGCACGAGGGTGGATCAGTGATGGTTTGGGTTGCAATATCATGGCATTTCCTAGGCTAACTACTTATCCTAGGTTGGCATCACTGCCAAGGACTACCAAACCATTCTGAAGGACGATGTTCACCCAGTGGTCCAAACATTATACCCTGAAGGTGGTGTTGTGTATCAGGATGATAATACAGCAACACACACTTTAGGACTGGTGACAGAGTGGTTTGATGAACATGAAACTGAAGTTGAACATCTCCCATTTCTTACACAGTCACCAGATCTTAATATTATTGAGCCACTTTAGGTGGTTTTAAGAACATAAGAAATTTACAAACAAGAGGAGGCCATTTGGCCCATCTAGCTCATTTGGGGAGAACTTAACTAATAGCTCAGGGTTATTAAAATCTTATCTAGCTCTGATTTAAAGGAACCCAGGGGTTTAGCTTGCACTGCACTAACAGGAAGACTATTCCATACTCCAACTACATGCTGTGTAAAGAAGTGCTTTCTGAAATCCAGTTTAAAATGTTCTCTTGCTAATTTCCACCTATGACCACCCGTTTTGTATTCGTACTAATACTGAAGTAACTATTTGGCTGAACAGCATCCAGACCTGGTAGAATCTTAAATGTCCCCCCTTAATCTCCTTTACTCGATGCTGAACAGATTCAGCTCAGCTAACCTCTCCTCATAATACATTAATCTAAGACCAGGACTCATTCTTGTAGCCTTGTGGCCAAACCTGCACACAATATTCTAGGTGGGGTCTTACCAATGAATTGTATAATCTTAGCATCACCTCCCTTGACTTAAACTCCACACATACTCTCATGTATACAAGCTCAGTATATACAGCTACCATTTAGAAAGTAAATCTATACATAATTATGTTTTGCTAGATTAAATGGCATTCCTGTGATGTGTGGTTGCATTGAATTTGTGTGATTTCTAATTCATTAAGTTCTTCTTCCTGTCATTCCAATTCAAATTCCAAGTCAATATCTTGTTGGGTGTGACCAATTCAAATTCTAATTCATGAATGGAATGGGGCAAAATGAATAAATTCTGAAGTTTGCACAACCCTGTGAGGCAACCTTCAACATTGGCGTCTTGTGTTTACTTGTGTTTTCTTAACTTTCATTAGCGTGATGATAATAGTTCAAAGAACATTTATACAATATATAAGAATCTTAATGTGGATAATGAACACACTTCACCTGGAGGCACTGCTAGGATCTTTTTCTTACATGACCCTTCTTAGACTTGTAAAATGATTAAAAATACAGCTGATAAAGTGAATGTAAATCAAAAATATTGACACCTTTTCTTAAAGTGTAATTTCCTTGACGGTTTTGTCTACAAACATAGAAATATCTGGAAGCCTAACTACACAGTTTGTTTATTGTAAATACATGTAAAAATGCATAAAATGTATGTGCAATGTGGTTTCTCTCTCCGACCCTTACTGGATATGTAGTTGAAAGATGGATGAATGGATGTAATGTGTTGCCTTGATTTGAGGTTCTGACAGCATTTTATAATTTATTGTCCCGTTCTCTCCAATCACTTCCCTTAGACGTCAGTTATCGGTTTCTTCGTAAAATAGAACTTTAATTACGAACCCATATGCCGTGATGGACCAGCGCCCCATCCGCAGCGCTCCCCTGCCTTGCGTGTTGGGATTGACGCCAGGCTCATCACATCCTCGTACTGGATAAGTGACTATGGACTTTCATTCAATTCCAGCATTTCTCTATTTGAATCGGTAACTTAATTTCATGTATCCCTTATGCTTATGTGAAGCAAACATTGAATTACCTTCTATGCATTCATACGAACATTTAACATTTTGAAACAGAAATTACTCGGAATCTACGCAGTGTGCCCTTTCTGTTCATCCCCATTACCTTTACTTCTATATAATTCGGTGCGCTAATTTTATCCGGCAGATGTCGCTATTACACAACGATACGACGCACCAATCTGAAGCATATGTAATATCGCGTGCATGTAACAGTACGCAGCCGTAAAGCAATAACACATTCGCTGTGTGAACCGGCTGCTTCCTTAATCCTGTTTATGCAACCATTTGTTGTTGTTGTATTGTTGTTGTTTCTATATTGTACTTTTTTATAGGTAAGCCTGGCTATGAATAAGTTTGTGGGATTATAAATTTTAAAAAAGTAATTTTTGCAAGCAAGGAAATTTGCTTTGAGTGTTACAAATCATTTGAAGTGCAAAATTATTTATCAAGTAAGATTTATCAAGATTATCAAGTAAATTCCTACACAGAGACACAGTTCCATGTCTTTGCCTCCACCAACCTGGAAGAAGGAGACAGAGTGGAAAAACTGTGGCTTGTCTCATTAATGTTTTGTACAGTTTGTCCTTTTGCTTTGCTGACTGTAGCTATCCTGGAACTGGTAGGCTGAATTAGGCATGTATAACGACTGCCTCAGCTGGCCAGCTCTTTAGGGCCATCCAAAGTAAGGGGGGCAGGGCCTGATGCTGCCCACACGTCCCAAGCTCCCCCCAAACAGTGACACACATCCACACACCCGCTCACTCGCTCGCTCACTCTCCACGCGTCCTCCAGTGCACCGCCAGACTCCGACTTCTGACATCGCAGCTGACCTGAAAACCACCACAAAGTTTTATTTGCAGAAGTTTGTGGAGGATCCATCCAGCTGGGCGTGCGTGCGTGTGTAGGCGTGTCCTCTGAACCTGCACCTCGCGGCCCCCGCTGACTACCTACCTGGGCAGCCCGCCGCCCCGTACTGTACCGTGGCCCAAGGTCGGCCCGCTGTGTCGTGGGGACCGTGTGAGAGGAAGAGCCGTCACCATGATGCCAGGCTGGACACTGCCATTGCTGCTCCTGTGTGCGCTGGCAGGGCCCCCGTGCCCCGTCACACACGCAAGTAAGTCACCTCCTCCCTCCTTCACCTCCCCTGCTCCTGCTTGGCTGCTCCTTCCCTGTTTCCATTTTCAGCTTCAGTCCATTTCAGTTTCAGAGTATATGTCATATTTTATGTGATCGCCATCTCTTCCATTCTCCAGTACAGTGGTGTAGGGATATGGGTGTGTGTGTGTGTATTTTTTTCTTTTTCTTTTCCCACTATTTCAGTTTTAGCTTCTGCATCGTACCGTAGTGTGTGCTTCTTGTGCTAATCTTTTGTTAGTAATCAAATGTTAGCCAGTTGAAGGAAAACAAAACAGTTTTAGGAGGTCTAAGTAAAGTTTGGAATACCTCATTAGTATACGCTCCCTTGCCATAACACCGGGGGCGAAGTTCAGGTTTAGATGAGCAGGCCCCGACTGTCTCGTAGCGGGACAGGGAGCCGGTCGCCGGTTAGCAGAAACTCCCCGTGTGCTGCGCCGGGGGGGCGGGGGGCCTGGGTCAGACACAGTGCTTGTGAGCGGGCACTCTGTGTGCGTCCCTCTTGCTGGGAGCGGTGGGGGTTGGGGGGGGTCCTTTCTGTTTGCGTCATGTGGCCCATCTTTAGCAGGGTGTCACTAGAGCTGGGGGTGGGAGGTGTTAAATTTATCCCACAGCCTTTCATGACGGGATGCCATTACAGGGGCCAGCTGGACTTTCTCCATAGACCACACCCAAAGAAACCCTTAGCGCCACCTGCTGGATGGATGGTGCTGGCCGCACCCTTTTTTGCCCACACGCACTCACTCACTCACTCACATGGACAAAAACACTAATAACACACTTTGTCGGTACATCCATCCACAGGCCAGGCTCTGGGCACACAACCGACCCCCCCTTTTAGTGAAACTGGTCTGGTCTTGGTCCCAGAAGAGCAGAGGGTGAAGTGTTCCCATCTGGATGTGGGGAACATGACTTTGGCAGGCAGGTCGTGTGGAGGGGCTCTCCTTCCTCTTACTCTGTGGGCTGAGTGTTTTCGTCTGCTGGCCTAATTGCGGCATGTCAATTGCTTGGGAGTGCCCACCCCCAGATTGTGATAGGAGGTTCTTTCTAGCAGTGCGGTTGCCAGAGTGACTGGATCTGGGACGGAGTGATAACAAAGACACTGATCGACAGTGGGAAGGTAAAAAAAAAAGAATGAAAAATGAGGGAAGGGGGCCCATGCGAAGGCTCCCCCTCTGATAAGCTCCACTTAACAGATTTCTGTCTCCTGTCTGGCTGTGCAGTCTTGGGAGAGGGTAGAGTGTCCTTCTCCTATAGGGAAACATTTTAGGCCTCTAAAGCAAAACCTCCTCTTAGACCAGGTCTCCTTCCCTGGGGGCAGTTGAGGACTGTGGCTCATCCCTCTTCCATAAAGCCCCTACTTATCAGCTCTGCCTGATACCTGCTGTGACCTTTAGCTGGACACTTAACCTATGTCCCGTCACTGAAAAGCATTCTGCTATAAAAACGTATGTAGCGTGCAGCTGTCAGCTGTGTATTTTCTTCCGATCAAAAGTGTTGCTAGGCAACTCGATTATTTTTTGATGCCGCCGTTCCCTCCCTTTGTGACACGTGCCTGATGGCTGAGGGAGCTTGCGGGCCAGACCAGGACATCATGGTCGTTCCAAGCTGGTGACTAAACCACAGCTGTGGTTTAGATGCTCCATGGGAGATTTCAACTAGTAGCCCCATCTCAGACGGTAAACCGCTTGACAGGAAAAGTATGGGAACTGCATTTTTTTTCTCTCATTCTTTGAACAGGAAGCTCGCTGCCTCCCTTTTATAGAGCCCACCGCCTCACTGCAAAAGAGAACCTGTGGGAAGCCGACGTCTCTCTCTCCCACATCTGTGAGAGTTTCCGCTAGTGGAAGAGAAACAACCCTTAGCTAATTGTGGGAAACGAGGCTGTAATGAAACATTTGTATCTGGGATGGTGACTTTAAGGCAGGAGGATGCAGGATGGAATCCAATCATTAAGGGCAACACAATGGAGTCTTAGCCAAAGCAGTCTGTGACCATCAGGACTGTTTCTAATCGCAGTACAGCAGAAGTGAGGCTTTTGGTCTCTGAGCTGCTGCGAAGCACCGCTGAGGGTTTCCGGGGAAATTTCCAGAGCACGTCCAGTAAAGGTTTCATTTGGGATTTTTTTGGAGCATTAAACTGCTCTGCTGGTTCGGATTTAGAACAGTAGCTGTGCTGTACCAGTAACATTATCAGAAAATAAAAGAAGAGGAATGCAGACTCATTCGTACTAGTTGGATGCAAATCAACTAACAAATTGTTCCTGGTTTTGTATAGATTGTTTGTAAGCAAGACTGTGTGGACACCCCTATTAATTAGAGGAATTGCATAATTAAGCTACACTCATTGATGGCACAGGCATGTAATTAAGTACACATTTCCTCAATCTGCAACAAACATTAGCACCGGAATGGGTGGTTGGTCAGAAGAGGTTGACGACTTTCCACTTGGCACCATAATAAGAAATCTTTCCGACAAGTCAGTTCGCCACATTTCTGTCCTCCTAGAGCTGTCCCGAACGACCGCAAGTGAAGTGAAAACGTCTGCGATCGAGTTCATTTGTGAAGTGGTACATAACGTGAACTCACAGAAAGGGACCTGATCACCCAACATCAATACTCAACCTGAATGTTAGCATTTAATATAATCACTCAAGAACGCCCATGTCTTTATCTACGCATCCTTCCTGTTAACTGCTTGTCAGTAGTGTCAGAATTTCTTAAGATCTAGCCTTTATTTTTTCAAATGTGTTTTTAGTCATTAAAGTTTCCATTAATTATACAGTGTCTGATTTTGTAGTTTATGAAGTTCAATTTGCCTTAGTTTAAATACAGTAGTTAACGATGACCATTTTTGTTACGTAAAACCGTACACCACATAACACGGTTTATGCACAAGACTTTTTTTTTCTTAATTATATTCCTGTAAGCCTCTCCCTTTTGACTCGCTCTTACTGCACTAGTAATCTGACTGCCCGTCTGTGCCAAGGCAGGAAATGATGCAACACACATGGAACGCGAGTGACCTATCTCGGACAGGATAGGACGAAGGGCGAGGTAGGAGTGGCTAACCCTACAGGAGGAGTGCGATGAGGCCAAGCATGGCTTCAGCATAGTTCAGTTGGTGCGCCTCACTCCTATGAGCTACAGATTTGGAATGGAACAAAAAAACACAGAATACTGTCCATCAGAAAGGAGTGTTACCCAAATGGTTCAGTTTTTCCTAAGAAGGTCATCATGCACTGGATATCCTGTTGGTTATAAGGTGAGATTTTTGGAATGACTGGCAGTGGTGCATTTTTATTGCCCCCTCAACAAATACCACGAGACACTGGACTGATTGTTCTTGAGCTGAAAAGAGGCACCTGCATCATTTTCTACATTTTGTACAGTTGGTCTTAGTTCAGTTCAGTGCTGAAATTGAAGAAGCCTTATTATTTTCCACTGTTCCTGCTTTGCTGATCACGTGATCATGTGTGGCAGTGAGCTTGGTGCCAAAGGCTGTACCGCTCACCACAGGAACCAGCATCTGCTCCATGTGCAATAGTGTGCGGCACTGGGGCTTAGGAGTCTGGAAATTTGCCGATACAAATCTCATGGCTGGTACAGTAATTATATCACTGTTGGGCCCTTCAGCAAGGCCCTTAACCCCAACTGCTAAAAGTCTGACAATAACATTTAAAGCATTCTGTCTGAATGTCCTACTGTGTCCCTGTGTGCTGCTCTCCAGGCATTATCGTGGTACCAACCAATGAGAGTACAACTACTCCGGAGGTCACTGCAGTCACTGAAGAGCCCACAGATAGAAGTACGATATTCTCTCCTAATGCAACAGAGCCATTTGTTACCTCAAACCTGACAGAGGCTCCGGAAATCACCTCCACGCTTGCTGAAGATGCTACAGAGGAGAATATGCTGTGGTATAGTGTGGACTATACCACAGCAACTGCCAAAGATACCACCTTCACTGACAGCTCCACAGTTGTCTCTACCATGATGGTGGATGACGGATACACAACTGAGATGCCACACTTAAATTCCTCACTGATTATAGAAGATGATGAGGGTAAGGAACCCCCAAAGCAACTAATTTTACAAGCTTTTGAACCAAGATTTCCTCTCAAATGTTGTCCTATTTCTACCCAGGTGGCCTGAGCACAGGGCAAGTTGTGGGCATCGTGATTGGCTCGCTGGTGGCAGTAGTGGTCATCATTGTCGTGGCGGTGATGGGGATGCGCAGGATGGGCCAGTACTCGTGAGTACTTTGATTAATGACACCCAAGCGAGTACTTCAGGAAGTCCTTCACAAAGAGATGCTTTACAGACAGGTTTGGGTTCAAGATGCTTCATTAATGAAGATTATATGGAAGTGCCCTAAATCTTGGCAGGACCCTAGTAGGGTTTGTGTTCTTCAGAGCCTGAGCTACAGTCCGTGGGACTCAGTTTTCTCAATTCAAATCACTTTGACCAGATAACTGAGAGACTATTACTTTGGGTAAAGGAACAGATGATACATATCATATAGCACAGCACTGGGGGGGCAAACTTTACTTTAAAGTAAAGTAAAGTAAAGTACTTTACTATAGAATGGGCCTTATGGTCAAAGTATTGTCTAGGATGGGATCACTTATGAATTTCACAAATGATCAAATCCATCATACAGTTTACAAGATCATTCAAGTCAATATTATGTCATTAAGCATTTAACACCCAACAAATTAGACATTATATTTTAATACATTCCAGTTGACTGATGTGATAAAAGTTAAGGTAAAATCAAAATTCTTGTCAGTTTTTACGCTATTGTTGCGTTTTTGTTATTTGTTTAATTACAATGCAGAGTCACCTGGTTAAATGTTCGTTAACTTCTAACAGAAGTGTGGCATCTTTACTGGAAGAGTAGTGTGAATATCAGCTGTTTCTCTTTCCTTCAGCCCCTGAGGAGACAAACCGCCTGGCAGGAAGAGCAGTGTTCTGGAGGCCAAGAGTTTTCCATAAAGACTACTGAATGATGTCATTTCCTGTCATGAAATAAGCATTATCCCAGCTATGCTCTGGGCCATTACCGACAAGGAAAGCATCTAGGCCTACTCCTGTCCTGACCTACGTCCAACATCCACCATCAAACAAACACCAGCTTTAAACCTCCACTCCTACTCTTGGATCCTAGGTTCAAGAAATGCAGATTTTTCACATTGATCAACCGCATCGCCAAACATAACACACAACAAGGTCCAGTTTGTGCGATGTGTGGGAAATCAGGTGAAATGTGACAGGGTTTAAGAAAGCTTGTAACTAGCAATGTGTGCACTGACCCACAGCGTGCTAATGCATGCTGAGTTTCTGTCACTCAGAGCCAGAACACTCATACACTGAAAATGAGATTATCTGACGTTTCATGGTCTTTGTAGGTGAAACTAGCCTACTAGGTAACTTACAGAACATTAAATACAAATACACAGTACAACTCAAACTAATGTGGCCCCAGACATAATAAAGCCTTGCACTGTCACCCTAGCCCTGAAATGAGACTATGTAAAGCAGTACTTTCCAACCCAGTCCTCAGGAAGCCCAGACAGTCCACATTTTTGCTCCCTCCCAGCTCCTGTGTACTTGTACCAGGTATTTGGCGTTCTCGATTGGCTGGGAGCTGAGAGGGAGCAAAAATGTGGACTGTCTGGGCTCCCTGAGGACTGGGTTGGTAACCACTGACGTAAAGCCGTCAGTTCTGTGTATGTTCTAGTACAGTGCTGCAGTCTGGGTTGCTGCAAAACAACAAGCAAAAAAAAAAACATAAGGTTGTACTGCCTGAACACAGACAAACATAAAATTTAAAAACTGTAATGTCTGAAAACTAGCTGAATGCCCCTCAGCATTTTCTGGATAAAATTTTGGGTGTTTGAATGTGCTGTTTGTTACTTGATAAACACCCTTTTCACTGAATAATTCAACAATCACCCTTTTCATTGGATGGCTTCAACAGGCACCCTTTTTATTGGATGGCTTCAACAGGCACCCTTTTTATTGGATAGCTCTGCAGTTTTAACTAGAACATGTTCCATATAAGGTTGTTAATACGCATTGCTTGCATTGATGCTGTCATTGTTACTTTTGGTTTCTCGACAATGGTATATCTGTACCTGACGAGGCAATAAACAGAAACATTCATGACAATCATTTTCATTCAGTGCACATGCATGGAAACCTTTGGGTGGTGATGTTGCACTTACTGTCACTATTGTGTCAAGTAGAAAAACACCAACATCTTTCAGTATTAATGATCATTTTCAGCTTAATTCTGTACTGTCTTACAATGCTGCCTAAAGAAAAAATGTAGTGCTTCAAAACTCTTGGTCATTTTAGTAATTTTCAGCTGTTCCTGCTTTGTTGGACTCTGCTCTGAGTACAAAATCTGTATCTTTAGTGTGGCAGTACATTGTTTAATTTAATTCACGTTTTCAGTTCACATTGTCTCAATAAAAATGTGAAAACACACCATAATTATCTGTGAAGGCCTTTCCTCCCCTTATAAAGAAATAACCTTAAGTGTCCTTAGCCTGGGTGCCCATACTATCAAGCTCCAAGGTCACAATCTTGATGTGCCACAAGGAGTTTTATCTGAGTTTTGCTGTTGAGTACTTCTTCATATTTTGCTCCTGGTTTCAGCCAAAGGCTCTGCTCCCTGGGAGGTTTTCAGCCTTTTTAGCGTTATGTTGATGAACACTATCCCAGGGGCCACACACTGTCGACGAAGTGTTAGGTGCACAGTGCTGACTTGTGTCCTGGCTGTGCCCCACTGTGTTTTTAGGCAAGAGCCCAGCATCCATAGCCTCGTGCCTCCCCAGTTCTCCACCCTGCTCCGCGTTCCCCACGAACAGGGACAAAAGGCCCCTTTGAGGGCCAACGAGGTGCCTGCGCCTCCCCCCCCCCAGCTCGACGGTCACTTACACGCTAGCTGAAGCTCCTTGTGGATCTGGGGTTTTCCCCGCACGCAAAGTGCCAGCATAAAATCCTGTATGTTACCCTCGGGTGGAGTCATTTCCTGTATTGCCCCCCTCCCAAAAAGATCCAGTCATGAGGCACTCATGCGTATGCAATCTCGCATGCTTCCTCAGTCGCACTCAGTGCTAGTGACACTCACACGGATTTAATACTAACACATTCTGTGGTTATAAACATAATGCTGAGATCCTCTGAAAGCTACTAGACATCAAGCGTGAGTCTTCCAAAGAACTGTCCATGGCAGTATATCCCAGTCGGGTCCTCGGGGACCCACAGATAGTCCACATTTTTAATGGGAGCAAAAATATGGACTGTCTGGCAGGGAGCAAAAACATGGACTGACTGTGGGCCCCTGAGGACCAGACTGGGAAACACTGGTCTAAAGGCAAGTGACAATGTACTGGATTTTTGGAACCTCTACATTATGTCTTGGCGAATGAATGAATCAACGTTGTTAATGTAAATAAACACACAGAATTAACCTGAGCAACAAGTCATTGTAAACTCTTTTACTAGAATAAAACACTCCGAAGCAATCCAAAAAAAAGATTACTGGTAATTCAACCAGGGGTTACCTTGGTTTACTTTATCTTAGGACGAAACAAAAACCAGGGTTCAAGAGGGTCCCACGGGGACTGGATTAGAGCCATGGTATACCGTGAGACCTTTTGTAAGGGAGACTACTCACGGAAATGTTATACTATTCCATTAAACAGTTTTTCTTTTCTTCAAAGAAAAACCCTGTTCGCAAGTATGTTACTTTTAGAATTTACCGCACTTTTTATCCTTTTTATATTTTGTGACCTATTTCTATGTCAATGTGGAGAGAATGAAAGGATGCAAAATGGCCCTCCATACATCGGGCCCAGTTTTTATAACCTTTACAGCAGCAGAGTGACAAGATGCAGGCGTGTGACCCCTACACAATAACACCATTTTCGGTGCCTGATTCCGGAAAGGAAAGGAAGGTGCACTCAGTGCCTCTTTGCTGGGATGGTGATCCCCGGGCATAATCTGCTGTTGTATCAGTTATATTTAATTAGATTCGCATAGCAAAACAGTGTTATCACTTTCTGCAATTCTTCTTTTCAGAGTGATAATACAGTGCTTATTAATATTATTGAGTGTTCGGTCATTTAGAACATTATAATTCAATATGACTATATATTGTGGCACAAACTGTTGCTTATCAGACAGAACAAAACAAAACTGACCTTTTTATGCTGTTTGTATTGCAGCTATGGGTCTCTTAAGTGCAGTTTCACTTGGCAAGTTAGCCACGCGAATCTACTACAATGACCTTTCAAAATGACAAATGGAAAATGGGTCAATGGCGCATACACAAGTCCACCGTAGAAACTAGGTAGCAAAAACACGCTGGTGTGTAAAATCTGCTGTATTAGCCGTTCTGTGTTTATAGCAGTAGTCGTAGGAGCCACATTGTTTTTGGTGATGCTAAATGCGTGCAGCTGCTTTGGGTTAAAAAGCCAGGAATACCGTCTCACCCTTAGCAGAGCGGCTACATGGAGAAGTGGATTACAAACCTATGCTTAGCAACCCCACAGGTGGGAGGTAGCTATTGGGTTTCCCATGTGTACGCTTTGTCACGGCAATGTTTAAAATTTGGTGTGAAGGTACCAAGAAAGTGCATGCAAGAAAATGGCGTACTCACTCTTGGCCTGGCTGCCTTGTAGCGTGCCTGAGCACAATCCTCCACACTCCCCTGCTGATCTGCAATCACATTGTGCTTAATGATCCGAGCCTGAGCACGCTTCTGTCATCACCATGAGACTTTTTGCGCTAAAGAAAACATAAGAAAGAACAGCGCTATTGCACTGCACAGTGTTCATGATTAATGTCCTTACTTTGTGGTTTATTTTGAGTCATTTTGACCATGATGACACACGGGCCTCTTTTAGTTTTATTGAATTTGCAACGTGACGATTTTCATTTAATCGTGCTGCATATACAGTATTACAAGATAGTCCGGTATTTTACCAAATGTCATGGAGTTTTACTGCATTGCAGCCAGCTGTTCCTGGACACTCATCAGTCCAAATTGCCAGCAAACACGGCACCTCTGCCATAGACCAAATTTGCCGCAATTTTTGTTAAATGTTTGTAACTACCCGATCTGTACAGTGTACCTGATCTTTTCCTTCTGGGTCCAATTCATTATGGTGTGCATATACAGTATGCATGTGTGTGTTTGTTGCACCATTGACATCATGTCTCTGTTCCACGCCCATGCATGGTTCAGTGTAGCCAACTTAGCAATTTTGTTGCTAGATTTAGCAACATTTCAGTCTACCCCCGCAACTCTTTTTGTTTCAAAAAGCAATAAGCAACAAATTTAGCTACTTTGAAATTTTTAACATTTGAAATTTATCTTGCAACTTTTGGTAAGTCACTCAAACACTAAAATACTATATATGACACGAAAATGATTTTCTCTGTCACACACTCAGCACAGGGGTGGATCTAGAGAATTTTTCTTAGGGTGGCATGGAAATCAGTTGGGGTGGCAAAATCAAAAAGCAGTTTCTTTATACATTTACAGGTGTTACATTCTCTAATGTGTACCATATATGGTTAAAATACATCAAATGCAGTAAGTACACACGTTTCATATAAATATAGTCTATAACTTCCTTATTGGCATTAGCCCAAATAATTAAACATTGCAGTTAGATAAAAAAAAAAAATGCATTTTGATTTTATGTACTGTATAGCGTATATAACAAATAAGCATACATCGAAATAAGTATAAAATCCAGAACATGAGGTGGATCAATTAAAAATACAAGTCCAGCATAAGTTTGAAATTATGCAAATGTAGATTTAACATTCTTGTTAATAATAAAACTAAAATTCATTGGCGTACACAAATTAAAGTTTGTCTTAAGATTACCGCATTTTGGTTTTGATGATAACCGCAAGTTTCTGCCTATACTATAGCACAAAACAACACTAAATCATACATATTAACTGATAGTCTCCCTGCACTGAATGTAGAAAATTTTAAACCTCGTTTTTCATGATTTTTTGGGCTAATAACGCTTACCTTGATGCCATTTCCAGAGTGTAACTATGGCTGCGTTCGATTTCCTACAGCCGCTTACAGCGCTGGCTTAAGGCAATGCATTCTGGTCCTGAGCAATGCATCATGGTTAGATTTTTTTGTCCGACGTAACCTGGCGTTACTCCAGCCCTGCAGCAACAGGTGTGCAGATCTCGGTCCACGTCACGTCAGCTGCAGACAGACCTAAGCCCAAGTCGAACGCACCCATAGTTTTGAGGGGACACTATAGGCTGAACCATTTTTCAAGGAAGGGGGGTGTAACGTTATGCAATATATTCAGTTTTAGAATTCATGTTCAATGTTAATTGTAGCTTGACTTGCTCAAAGCGTTAATGCTAGCTTATTTTAATAAACAACATAGTCATATGCAAAATTAGGGGGGCACTAGGGGTGGCAAGAGATTATTTTAGGGTGGCACATGCCACCCCATGCCACCACAGTAGATCCGCCCGTGACTCAGCAGATCAGTTAGGTAGCACGTTAACTACACAGCAACACATGAATTAAAGCTGTAATTGGTCAGAATGTGTAGTTTACTAGTTAACAAGAAAAATGCAGTTGTTCAGTAACTCAATGGCTTGTGTGATCTGATCATAAAAATGTGCTGTGTTTATGTTATTTTTAAAAAATAAAGTATGTGACAATAAACAAATCTAAAATAAATTTCTAATTGCATTTTTCACTGAGATGGCCAATCAATTTGACTAGCGTCATTGAGTAATCTATGTAATAATGCGATTTTGCATCGTCACACAATGACATCATGATGTCATTTATCAACTTTTAGCAACAAATCCACCTTAGTTGGCAACACAAGGTCAGTGATCACACTAGATGCATACCTTGCCGGAGGAAACGGACCTGGGGGTGGGGGTGGAGGTACTTTACTGATCACAAATGAGGCGACAAGAGGCTGATCATGTAGGAGGATTTGAAGCACAGATCACAGGGAGCCATAGACACAGACCACGGCGGACAGCTGGGAATTTGGTTGCAATCTGATTGATGTGTAAGTGACAGTAGCAGCCTTCCTACATGTATATGTGGGTGTGGGGACGGGGTGGACAGGGCAGTGGAGTCAGAACTTGGGTGAGGTGGAGGGAGTGTCCTGGGCACCTACTCAGCTGATATATTAGAGCCTGTGATTACCGCACCCTGATGAGCACTGTCCCCCGCCTGCTTCCGGACTCCTTGGAGCGCAGCGGTGCCATGACGATGGTCTCCAACATTTCCTATCCCGCCTATGCGTCAGTGTGAGTCACACCTGGATTTCGCTTCTTAGAGCTGACAAACGGTTCGTCACCGAATTAAGTCATGTTAAACAAAATACACCTTACACTACTAGAACTCATATAAAATATGCATAAAAATAAGGTATAAAATATGCAAGGTAGAATGACTTTTTATGACTCGTGTTTCGTTAATAATGACCTAGGTCTACGCTAGATCAGCAGACTGGATACCTTTGCACATACTTCACTCAAACCGCCACTGGCGGCATGATAGTATTGTGATCCCGGTCGGGGTGTGCGCCTTCACTCCAGGATCCAGGGCATTTTCACTGGCGTCTCCACGTTTTTCGTCGGGAAAAGAGGGGCAGCTGTGAAGGCCAATAACACGTACTGAATTTTTGCTGACAGGTGACACCTAAAGTTTAATGCTTACAAGTAGCAGAATGTGTAACTCGGTAAGGCCATGGGGGTACCTGCCGTAATTATTCAGTAAGCTGATTAGCTTATTGTCACACTTGTGAACGTCATAAAATGGGTTCATCGTATCTGCAGCCGTCAGAGTAATGACTAACACGCATTCATGGGTGAGCGTGTCCCATATGACCAGGAAGACGCTCCTGTCAGTGCTGTCAGCATGGACCATGACACTCAAATGACAGCTGTAAAGAAGACATTGATCTCGCTACTGTGCAATGCAACCGTAAGAAGCCTGTCTTTTAGCGATTATGCCTCTTCCCAAAATGGATGCTTAATGCTGCAAAAAACAGTGCATAAAATACTCTGCATGTGTAAGCAGAAAATCATTATATTATTATTATGGTAAATAGGTAAATAATAATAATAATACATTTTATTTATAGGCGCCTTTCTAGACACTCAAGGACACCGTACATTGAATGCAAAAGTACAATATAAATAATAAAACCATAATAATACAAAAAATACACGAATATAAAACATAGGTTAATTGGTAAGTATGAGTAAAATTGTAGACTATTTTTATAAGAATTAAAATTATATTGGTATCTTTGGATAGTTTTCTGTGATTTTAAAGTGTTTAGGAGCTCAATTAAGTCATCGAGTTCACAACAAAAAAATATTGGTTACTGATGTAATGTTTATTGCATGAAAACATGCTGATAACACAGATTTACCTGTCAGGTAACAGTTAATAAAGTACATTTAATCAGGCTACATTTAAGCACAGCGTCTGGGCCAGCTGACCATGTACAGTCCTACACATGGTAATATATTGGAAATACTGCAGAAAAAAAACTCCTTCATGTTCCTTTGAGACAATGTACTGTTACGCCCTCTGGTGGCCATCTATACTAACTTATCGATTTTTCTTCCATCTTCCATCCATTTTCTATACCAATCAGTGTCATTACTATTACGTTTAAAAACAACTTCTAATTTCTTGCATATTTTAGCCAAATCAATCCAACCTTTTCCACTGGATTATGTTTAGGACAACCCCTTTAATGAATACTACTAAGTGTAGTCAATCATGGTCACTAACTGGCAGTGAAGAGGCCCTGGAACCAGGGCGAACATCTGTAAGCAGCGCTAAAGTAATTATTTAAGTAGGTGTATGTGCATTTTTGAACCTCTATGTATAATTTTGACTGTGTTGGTTTCAGAAAACCGACAATAAATTAATACTTGTGCATCAAATTTGTATTTCTTTTATATAAGGTTGTGTGTTGCATAGTCATTCTGCCACAGAAAAAACTGTTATAGAAATCATTGGAAGGCCAAACCTACCATGACAAATATGTTTGTGATAAGTGTATTTAAACTTTTGAACCACAACTGTGTATTTAGATATGATGCCAGTCTCACAAGGATTTTTACATTTTTTATTTTAAAAAAATTCCATAAAGCAGTGGAGAGGCTGAGAAGGATGGTGAGCTTCAGCCCGAGGCTCTTCTGGTTAGCGGTGGTGGTCCAGCCTTCCCTGTTCTTCCACCTTTCTCTCCAGCTATGTTGGAAACCTTCAGCACATTTCCATTTGCGGCTGACATCTAGACCTTCCCTACTTCCACATCATTCCTGGCCAGCTCTTCTAGTAATACTTCATTCAATATTGTCTCCACCTTGACAACATTATTCTCATATTCTTTCTCCACAGCTCCACGGCTACGTTGATTATTTCCAGTTCTGTCATCGTGATGGGTGTTTCTTTTTCAGTGTGTTCCAGTTTGATTCGTTCAATTCGTACCTCATCAATCTCAAATTTGACATCACTTTCATTAAATTTTTCTAGCTCTGCCTCAAAGAGTAGCACTAGAGCTTCAAGTCTGAGTCTAGTTCGATCAGCTGCAGGCTTTATTAAAATCTTCCCTCCAAAGAAGCCATGGCCACGTCTTGCATGTTTATGCCGTGACAACGTCCAGCCTGGTCAATTGGTGTGATTTCTGGGGAGCAATTCTTCATCATTTCCCCAGGCCTCTCAGTATTAATTATAAATCCACTGAGACACTGAGACAGTCAGCCTGGTCAGAGGGTACTCTTGCTGGGGAAGACACATCATTCTCCGCCGCCCAGTCAATAGCCTCTCCCCACTTGTCCCGGGCTGCCTAATATTCATCATTTGTCCAGCTTTCAGCTTTCGCCATTTGCTTGCTTCTGAACGAAAAAATACAACATAAAGAAAATGGAAATGAGTTAACAGACCCACACCTGTATGAGATTAAAGTCGAAATAAATTGGCAGTGAGTTTTCTGTAGGAGGTGAATCATCTTGCATGAGGACACTAAACAGATGGCTCTCTGGGTTCATTCCACACGAAACGAAAGCTCTAGTCTTCTAGGACACGGGTTTCAAAACTTTTTAGCCCACGACCCCACAATAACAGTGCCAGAGACTGGTGACCCCCACTAGGTTATTCTTAGTGGTCTCCAACCTTAATTACAGTGCGAGCTATTGTGACCCGATGGTATATCTTCGCCCTCGGTAGACTTATCGCGATCGACCAGTTACGGTTAAAATTGGAAATTTTTCACACTATGTTTATAGATATATTCTACAAGTAGTAATGTCAGGAAGCGGGGTTAGAGTCATCACAGCAGAAAGCAAAACTTACGAAGCAATGCGGAGAGAGTTGGAGAAGGCAGAGGTTATGACAGCGAAGAAAGTCGTGAACAAGATTAGAAAAGAAGAATACAGGAAGGTGAAAAGAGTTCAATAAAAGCAGTGCTGGCCACCCTCAAAACAAATATGGACCCATTTTTGAAATCATGGACTCCGTGTTTGGAAACAGACCAGCTAACCAGGTGACTGGAGCACTCTACTCCATGACCGCTTTGGAGGAATCGGGTAAGTTATTGTTGTGTGTACTTGTAATGTTACTATGAACTTTAATTACGTGTGGTGTATGTCGGATGACTTCCAGGGATTCCTCAAACAAAAATGCATATAAACACATAAACACTAAGTTGTGTTTTGTGTGTTGGACCTGTGTTGTAATTAACCAGGGCTGGGCGACCTATCATAATGAAAGCCTAGCTAACTAGTAAGTTACCAGTACAATTTGAATTCAGTGTTCCAGCCAGTGATATACATAACGTACGGCTATTCAAGTATGTTTATGCGCAACACTGATTGTTTTGGATTTTGGGGTTGTGATCTAAGCGGGAATATAGGGTTGCGATCAAACACTGCATGCATATAATACTACATGCAAGGTCTGTTTCCAAACAGACCTCCAAATAAAACTGTTTACTTCAGTTTATTCTCTTCCAAATAATAGTAGGTGCAGGGCAATATTGTCAATACCAACATCGTATGTTATGCCCATGCAATTCGTACATCACGAATAAGATAGATTAAGAGCAGGCTTTTTCATACCTTCATACTGTACGGACATTATAGCACAGGGGGTTCATTTTCGCTAAAACATTTTTACTCTGTCATAGGAAAAAAACCTTAGCTAGCTTTGCAATTTAATAACTATTCCTTTTTGAAGACTATCTAGTAAATGTTTAATAATCAGTTTAAAGTTTACCTTTGATGTTTCACCACATTTTTGTGGTGGTTCCCCCAGGGTTTACTTTGGCTCTACATATTTTACAAATTGCAAGCTTTGTGTTGTCTTCACTCACAGTAAAGACCTTCCACGCTAATGACATGTTAATGTGAGGCTATTACCTGCGCCGCTGTGTGTGTGACGTGTGGTGTTATGCATAAACCGGACCGGTTCGGTATTGGAAATACATGAGGCTGATCGGCTGGTCTCCGATCCGGGCCGTGCCCATTGAAAATCGTCTGATCCCGGTCCTATGTACATATGGACATTGGACAATGAGACCAACGACTGACAGGCGGAAAGTATCACACATAATCATACCGGAGGAAACACCAGTAACTGGGAACAAGCTGTGGGTGAACGAGAGGGGAACACAGGATGACCAACAGCAACCTCTGCTGGCCAATTGGGAACAGGACAGATCACGACAATCAATAGTCAATATTGTAATATAAAGCTATAATGTAGGCCTAGGCTATAAATTAGCTCAGAGGCACTTTGTAGATTCTTCACCTGCATACAATTTAAATACATAAACTCACCATGTATTGTAAGGCACAGCTGCAATCCCCCACTTTCCCCAGCTCAACCATGGCCCCTTTACCAATCAAGCAAAAGTCTGTAGTACTAACTGCTTCAACCCATCTCCTTGTGTGTATAAACCCGGTCAGTCCCTACAACCTGCTGATAGGAATAACTAAGCGTACCATTATCTCACTGTTCTTTCTGAGTGCTTGTATCTCCTTCAGCGTTCTTCCGTGTGCGTTGATTCCCGATCCCCTGTCCAGTAAGCGTGATCCCCTGTCCGACTCCTTGTTTGAGTGTGTGTGTGTCTGCTTTTCTGTGTTGGAGCCTGCGCCTGCCTTTCCCTGCATTTCCCGGCACGCCCAGCACAGACCTTTCGTCTTTTCGACCCTGGTGTAACAATTCAAAGAATTCTGGAACTAAACCAGAGATTTTGTTTGAAACTGTGCTGCCCAAGAAGCCAAGTTTGTGGTAAATTGTTGTTTTGCAGGTGGAATTCAACCCCTTGGACCATCTTAGCAATCAGTGATTCATAGAGATGTATAGGCTGCCCAGGGGTGAAATAATGAGCCTCCTTGGTTTGGTGCAGAATGAATTGGAGAGAGAAACACACCAGAACTTCGCCCTTAGTCCCACTGTGTAGTTTCGGACATCACCCCGTTTCTACACCACTTGTGGATTCCTGTAGACCGCCGGTGATGCACATGGCCTCAGCAAGGCTGCTGTGTCCAAGTCTGTGCATACAGTGAACCGATTACTGTTGTGCTATGTGCCCACCAGAGCATGTGAGCGGAGCAGGAGCGGAAGGATTTCGGCTGGAGCGGGATCGAGCGCGGAGCTGCATATCTGAAAAAAATTTGAGGATCACCTGCTGACATCTGGAAATAAATAATTTCTGCTTGAATATGGATTTGGCTTCTCAATGAGCCAGGGTACAGTTCAAGTGAAAGGTACAGACTGTTGATACAGTGAAAGGTACAGACTATTGATACAGTGAAAGGTACAGTTCAAGTGAAAGGTACAGACTACTGATACAGTGAAAGGTACAGTTCAAGTGAAAGGTACAGACTATTGATACAGTGAAAGGTACAGACTATTGATACAGTGAAAGGTACAGTTCAAGCTAAAATTAAAATACAGTGCAGGTTGTTTTCTTTTTTGGAACAAGCTGGGATTGCTGAACAGTTGCTTTGTTAGAAGTGCTTCTGTAGCTCTCGCTCAAACCTGTACCTAGTCATTCACTGGAGGCTCAGCCTAGCTGCACTTATGTCCAGTGGACTCACTTGACAGCACATGTTGGTAATGGGCTAATTGCCTCAGTTGTGCATTCTTTTGGATGAAAGTGTCTGGTAAGCAGGGGTGGACTTACCATAAGGCAAGTGTAGGCAGCTGGCTGGGTCCCCAGAAATCTAGGGGCCTCATGAAGACAATTTTAAGTGAAGTCTCAGACTATTCCTAGTCTGCAACTTCATGCTACAAAGCTTTTTCTACAGTGGTGTCTAGTGGTAGCAGATGTTTCACTGCCATGCGAACCAGTACAAGAAGGAAACAGCACAAAGATACAAGACTAACATTACATGTCTCAGACACCATCCTGCTACAGTGGTAGACAAATTGTGATAAGACACATAGAGAACACAAATAAAAATGTGCAAAAATTCCAGATAACTTAGCCTAAGGAGCAAAAATGTGGACTATCTGGCTGGGAGTAAAAACATGAACCACCTGGGGGATCACCAAGGACCGGGTTCAGAACCTGTCCAAGGCTAAAGCATGTGGCCACAACAAAAGAGGGAGCTATTAAACATCTTAAATTTGGCTAATCAAGCAACTGGTGAGATATCCCCATCCCCCTTGATCAGGGAATTTTTCCAGTAGCACTCCTGCCCCCCAGCACCCCATGTTTTGAATAGCATATTATTGATGGTCCACTGTTTTTAATTCCCTCTTGTTTCTTTTGGCTACAAAAAAAAAAGAAATCCTGAAATGGCCCACTATCCATGTTAGCCTATAATCCCCAGGGAAGTTAGTCTGCCCCTGCTGGTGAACTTGTAAATGTGCTGGTGTTCTTCTGACATTATGTGGGGGTTCTGTGTTGACACATCACAGGCATGGTCACAGTTCCTGTACTGACTATATTTACTGTGCAGAAAAATGTGTGACACTACAGAAAGAGTTATGCTATGGCCAAAATATATTGTTTAAAAAATGTCCTTGATGGATCCTGAACTTGAACCTTGATGGATGCAACACCTTCCAATTAAGTTTATTTCATAATTAGTGAATAACTCACATTCGGGGGGGAAGGGGGGTAATATGATGGTGACTGAAATGGAGGGTTGGTCAAATTTTCCTTCAGTTGGTTTAAAGTTGGACCAAAATGTGACACCAGATTCTTAAGTACCGTAAGAATTTCCACTATGGAAATTACTTTATACTCATGCACAGCTGTGAATTAATGTTATTTTTAACATGCTATATTCATCCTTAACATCTCAGTGAAACAGAATAAGCTTTCGCACCATCTGTATTAAATCTAATGCTGTTTCCAATCGTTAGTCCAATAGTAAGTATTAATTATCTCTTTAACTTCTGGAAATAGTGTAAGTCAAGGTTAAACCAATGTCAACTATGAAGTATTATATTTCATATTACTTTGATATGAAATAGCCTACTGTAGTACTGGTGATGATTCACATACTAATTTAACTATCCTATGCTGTGTTCTGATATGAAACAGAGTACATAAACACTAGAGAGGTCATGTACAATCACACCAGACACCATTTCAAGCCTTTTATTTCATCATTTTAATTTTACTGTTTAGTTATTGACAACAGAAAAATAAATTATAATACGGTGGTGTAGTTTATAAGAGAATTTGTTCCATTTACTGAACATTTCTTGTTTATAAAAAGCATTTTTTTATGAGAATTAAGTTCCTTGTTTAAAGGTACATCAGCAGTGAGCCCCTAGCAAGAGAAACATCTGCAATCTTTGACATTACACCACCTAACCACATCAGGCAGATAAACAGATCTAACATTGTGTTTAGACGCAAACACATTGATTATAATAACAGAAACAAAACATTTCCTTTTGCCTTTCTCATTTGGCTAAAGTAGATTCGGTCTTCCCTTCCAAATGTCAGACTGGCGGACTTGCGTAAGAATTATTTTGTATCCTTTATATCTGCATATGATTACATTGCTCCAATTAACAGCAGTAACCCTGACAGTGTGGACATGGCTATTTGTTTAAAACAAGTAGCAAGATATGAGTGGCCAGCACGAGCACGTGACATCTCGGTGGGCAGTGGTGGCTTAATGGTTAGGGATGGGCACTTGAAATTGAAAGATTGCAGGTTCAAATCCCCAACCAGCAACATACCTGGAGCAAGGTACTGCCCCCAAGCACTGCTCCCCGGGCGCTGAATTAGCTGCCCCCTACTATGTCATGATGTCACATATGGGTTAAATGCAGAAGATGCATTTTGTTGTGGTGCGTCAACAATGACAATTAATCTCTAAATTCTTCAGACTTTTCTGTGCAGGTTTGGTGTTGTGGGTGAACTGGGGGGGGATTTAAAATATGCAGCCTATGCTATTTGTGTGACTTTAGTTGGTTTTTTAAAGCAGCTGTGGGCAACCTACAGACTTATGGTTTTCACATGGAGTATTACATCAACGGATTTCAGTTAGCCACTATCTGAGCAGCAATATCTCGTTTCAGTAGCTGTGATACTTTTTCTAGGCAAATTAATTTCCCCCTCTGATTTCAGGCTTTATTAATATTTGGAAAGACCAAATTACAGAAATATATCACTGCTTTAAAGATGTAGCTTATTTCAATAGTTTTCTCTCAGAAGCTTTGGGTGAACGATGGACCAGCTATAAGCAGGTTTAGCATTCTGTTCAATAATAAATAACTGGGAGAGACTTACAGTCAGTTTGGTTAATGCGTTGTTTCTTAGATTACAATTAACGTTAGAATTCTGTGTTTATTGGCAGCTGGTTGTGCTCTCGTGCTGAGGTCTCTGCAGGCTTCCTGATGTTTGGCCTGGTAACCCATTTATGGTCATGTGACAGGTGACAGACAATCTGCCACCTGTGCTCGTCTTCAGCTCTAATTCTGAGAAAATGTTCTAGAACAAAGCTTTTCCCTCTCTCATGTTTTTATTTAAGTTTTGTTCACTGGAGCTCACACTAAACAGGCATGGGAAATACCCCATCCATCCATCCATCCATCCATCCATCCATCAATCTTCTAATGGCTTATCCTGGTCAGTGTCATGGAGAAAATACTCCAAATATTTGCAATCAAAATACACATTTTAATTACATCATATTAATTACATCAGGGGAGGTGTGGGTGTCCACAGGACAGTTTCAGTCATCCTACCAGAAGAGACTTTTGTCTGTCCTGGTCTGTCTTATGATGTAACTCTTCCTCCAGTATTTACATGGATTACAGTATTTCCTGCAATTAGTTGCCTTTCTCTTTGACTTTCTTACCTCTTCACTGCTGCAAAGTTTAATCAGTATTGTAAGGCATCTTTCAGTTAGTCAGTGTGATCAGCTTTGTACACCATTATTTCATATATAAAATTCTGAAGATGGGTGGCAACGAGGCATTGTGGTCAGCATGGTTGCCTCACACCTCTGTAGACCAGGGTTCGAGTTTCCGCCTTGGCTCCATCTGTGTGGCGTTTGCGTGTTCTCCCCGTGTTGTCATGGGGTTTCATCTGGCTACTCGGGTTTCCCCCCACAGTCCAAAAACATGCTAAGGTGAATTGAAGTTGCCAAATTGGCCATATATCTGAATGGTGTGAATGCCCTGCGATGGGTTGGCGCCCCATCCTGGGTTATTCCCTGCATTGTGCCCATTGCTCCTGACACCCCAGTGACCCTCCACAGGACAAGTGGGTATGGAAAATGAATGAATAACATAACATATACTTCGTGTAACAACTATAACTTTACACTATACATATAAAAACTGAGTGGCAGTTAACATTAAGAAGTCTCTGTCCAAAGCCATCACAAGCCCTTGGATATGTGACAGTAACTGTATAAAATATAGCAGCTTGTCAAATCAATAGTGGGATGATAGGAACCATATTTTTTTCAAGGAATTTAGTCGACAGAGAGAGAGAGTGAGCCAGTGGTTGAAACATTATTGTTTATAGAGGACAAATACATCTCTTGCTGTAGCTTTGTGGGTGTATGCCAGTAGTCCCAGCCAGGAAAATGTGAACATGGTTGAACCAAAAACTTGACCAACACTGTCATTTAACACAGATTTGTCAGATGTTTAGAGGAACTGGTAGGACCAGTGTGCGAAATACCTATCGATATTTGGGGGGGTCCCCATCTCCCTATTGTTGCGCAATACCGATCTTGAGACCCTCTTAAACTTTTGCTTTCGAGGCTTTCGGGGGGTCTCATGGGTTAATCGGGGGTGTCGGATCCCCCCGTATTTCGCACACTGGGTTGGACCATATCATAGATGCTAAGAAGCAGCAGATAGTGTGGATCCTGATAAAGGTGCTGGGGTAGATAAATTCAGATTGATGACAGGATTGTAGCAAAGTGAAGCATAGGATGGAATATCTTGGAATTATTGATGGTGCTTAGCAATTATTACTATGTTGATGGCATGACACATTTCAATATGAGAGGATGCTTTTCTGGTTTGGGGGTTGGTGGCACCTGTAGCAGGGTGGCACCTGTAGCAGGAGACAAAAACTTTATAATGAAGTGTCAGGTTGTGTAACCTGAATGGTGTTGGTCTAGGAGTTCATCATAGAATAGATATGTACTCAGGATTTTGAAAGAACAATGGTCC
This sequence comes from Mormyrops boulengeri, assembly GCA_026781065.1. Taxonomy (NCBI): domain Eukaryota; kingdom Metazoa; phylum Chordata; class Actinopteri; order Osteoglossiformes; family Mormyridae; genus Mormyrops; species Mormyrops boulengeri. The sequence goes on from JAODLD010000113.1 coordinate 3,578,638, forward strand.
ATAGCCTTGGAATGAAAGGAGTGAAGAGATATTGGTCTGTAATACGGAATTGTGCTGGAGTCAGGAGAGAAAACAACAAAGGAATTATCAATTTATATGCAGTGAGTGAATGCTGAGAGTTCACGTGGAGGGACACTAAGGTGTCACAATAGAGAGAAATAGAAACTGAACGATACATGGCAGGAAATCAAGGATTTCTGACAAGGAGTATTTTTTATAATCAGTGGAAGCGGCCATCTCTTTATAGTAAAATACCAGAGAAATGCTAAAAATGTTTTAGATTTTTAAGATTTGGTAGCGCATTTCTGAAACTGCGTGACAGGACCTGACGTGCACATACCAGGGGAAAACCTCTTTTCATTGGTGCATTTGATGCTGCAGCCAACTGCTGCCTTGTCAACTTCTCGGTTTTCTTCCCATTTAGACAATCGGGTTGGTTGCATATTAATTAACTAAATTTCTGGAAAAAAAACGTCTGAAACCTGCGGCAGAATAGTTATCTCCTGAGTGCACTTTACTCCCTTTTTTCTGCTGAAAGCTCTAGTTGTCCATTTACCTCGCACAAACAGGTTGACAGGCAAGCGGGGCGAAATTCACGCCCCTGGCTACTGGCCTGCATTCTATCATCTAACAAACTCGCCAACGATTGGCGAGAATTTCATCGCCTTTGCTAATTCCAGCCAATCACGGGGGCCGAAGAGCTACTGGTGCTGTACAATGGGGAAGACAATCCGGTGATAGCTGCTACAGATGGAGAACAGAGGAGAGGTTTGAGCAAGACAGGGAGAAGGGAAAATAAAAAATAAAACCACCATTAAACCACGAGGTAAGCGGTATCTGCTTTTTAAATACACCAGTCACGCTGTGGTGACGGTTTAGTGATACATTGGAGTGAAGTGCCATTTTTGTGCGTTAAAAGTTGCCGTACGCGGCTATCCCGCCGCTCCGCCTTACGCTGTGTTTACTAACCGCCGGAGAGCCGCCGCCGCCGCGTTAGCCCGCCTGCTAACGCGGTTACCTCCGATAAAACTGCCGTCTCTCCGGTTTGCCCGCCGCTGTCGCATCGTCGAAGTGGGCGCGGGTGGCACAGGAGCCGCTTCTCAGCGCTGTTACTGGCGTGCAGCCTGCCATTGTGGGTGTGTGACCTTTTCCAGCCTCATCACCATCGTAGCCGCTCATCTGACACATTTCGGAAGGTTACCTGTATTTTAAGGGCTTCGCTTAAACGACCGTCTTTTTAAGAACAATTTCGGCCCATTTGCCGTCACCCGATCACCAAATGTCAGTGAATGTCCAAAACCGTATCATTGAGAGTTGTTTTAGCTAATGAGTGTTGAATCTAATGTACTGCTACTAGTTTATTTGTGTATATGTTATATTTATGCTCCTATGTAACTGGTTAGTCAGCCTGTCGTGAAATATGGTGTACGTATTTAAATGTGTACACATAGGACGCCTGTCCACTTAGGCCAAACATTTGCTTTGGTTAGCTGGATGACTATTTTTAGCAACAAATAGCCTCAATAAGTGTGTTTACTTGACGCCTGAACCTATCGTTTTAATGTAGTGAAAAGTGCTGTTCTGCCTTGACCTGTAACGGGATAAATCCATCGGTTTTTGCGGCGCTCTGGGACAGGCAGGTCGCAACTTGCTAGCTGCCCTTAGTCAGATCCAGGCACATGCATACTTAGCTAAGATGCGTAACCTCTATGTATTGTATCGAAGGCCAAACTTAATGAGGTAAAGAGGTGCTTTAATATTGGTAACTAATCATACCTCAGTCTGGCAGATGATTTGCACATCACATCTCTTAGTATTTCTCTCTTCTTAATAATGGATCCCTTCTAAATGTACACTTAAATGAGCTTGTAAGGCGTTTTTTTTTTCCTGAATTGGTAGTTGCCATTTAGTCCTAATTTATCACTCCTTGGTAAATTTTTAAAAAGTTTATTTTTGGGTTGTCAGGCCTGCAGTTTCCCCAAGAGATACATGTAAAATGATTTATTCATTCCTCTCCTTTGCATTTTGGAGGTGGTGTTGACAAATGTCCTTAGCTGTTTGTCATAACTTGTCTGTCCCGTGAGAGAATGCGGCTGAAAGGGGTTGTTTCAGTGCTCATCCCTGTGACAAGGGTGAGTGAAGACTGAAAATGGTTATTATTATTGATTGAATTGATATGATCTTCCTTATCACCCAGCAGTATTTGATTGTTTATGGAGAGGAACTTACCTGGACATGCTAGACTGTTTGAGAACTGTCCGTTGCTAATATGGAAACAGTGTTGAATGATCACATGAAGTGAAACCAAAGGGCAAAAGTTGTTTGGACGCGGAATCCAGAATAAGGACAACTGCACAATAAGGCATGGTAGCATGACCCCACTATTTTGTAGAAAATGACCATGGGCTTAAAATGTTTTTAATTCATCTCTGTCGTAATGTGAGATGGTCCCACGGCTCTAGAGAAGATGTTAGAGGTTTGACTGGCCATGAAAACTGAGTGGCACCCTCAGTCTCTGCCCCTGGTACAGTTGGGCAGTGTGGCTGAAGTGAATAAGTAAAGGACTGGCTTTATCTTCTTTCCCTCTGATCTGCACCAGCTGTTGGTAGGATGCCTGGCACACTACTGCTGAAGGGTAATGTCTGTTAGTGCTGCTTTACAGCTCGGAGACACTGCTGTGCTTAAACGCTTGACTGTCTTCACTTCACCTTTGGTTCTTTGTTGTTATTTCCATGGTTTTGCCGCGCCTTAAAACCTGAGATTTGAAAGGTAAAGATGACTAGTTAATTTATAATTTGTAGATCAGTTCAAGGTGCACATGGCAAATTATTAGTTTCACAGTTTTATTAAGATGTCAAACCTGCCTCATTGTAGTATTATTTGGTAGATATAAAGGTCGCCTGACTTGTACTTCAATCTAGCAGCTGTGAACTTTTCTCATGACTGACATCCTGACTAGTGTGTTGTTGAAATGTTTTATTTCAAGCATGATTCCTGTCATCCAGGTGCAGTGTCTCGTCACTGTATTTTCCTATATACTTTCAACGCTCCTGAACTTTTCACTCACTGCTTATTAGCAAATATTAAATCAACCAGTTAGGAGTAGTCAATGATTGAAAATGCAGTGAATCTGCAAGAGGCTGATACTCATTTCATTAATTAATTTGGCTAGCTAGCTAGCAGGTATGCTTGCCTTTTAAAGGTTACCACTGGAACCATTGAGATTCATAGGCAGGGGATCCAGACTGTGACCATTTATTAAGAGTGTCCAAGTTAAAATTTCATGTGGTCGCGTTTGTGTGAGTGTATGATAATCATTAGGATGTCTCTCTCTGGCACGGGTACTGCATTAAATTGTTGAAAGAGTTTTTTTTTTTTTTTTTCCTCCTTCTTCACTGGCTTAGTGCTAACACTGGAAAGGTTAGTCTGGCAGCATTTCTGATTTTTAGCAAAGTTTTTGCCATTTCATTTTGAAGATTTATCTTTTGTATTACCTGTTTTAATGTACTTGATTCATTTTCAGATTGTGTGTGTATGTGTGTGTCCTGCAATGATCTGCCATCCCATTCAGGGTCTATCGACATCCTTGTGTCCTATCCTGGGGTTTGAAACTCCCACAGCCCTGATTAGGATAAGTGGTTAGGGGATGGATGGTATCGGTTCATATAGATTAAGTCCTTGATTGTGTTCCTGTTTTATCTACATTTTGAGTAATTATCTTCAAAGTGCACATCTTTGCATTGCTTCAAAGTGTCTCTGCCGTTCTCAAATGCTCGTGCTTCCTGAGTTTGTCTAAGAGCAGTGAGTGAAGGGATGCATTATTTTCCAGGAAGTATTAGAATTCAAAATTCTTGCAGCTGCAGGGATTTAGACTTGTCAGTGGAAAGTGTTTAGTAATGTTCAGTAACTAACTACACTCAAAACTGGTGGGTTGCCCAAGCCTTACCTTGTTGTTGAAAGTAGTCATTTTATACTCCGAGAAGGAATTCTGTTTTTAATAAGTTCCAGACCTTGCAGAATGTAAAGCAAAGATTGACAGAAGAGGCTGTTCTTTTTCCTCAGTTCCCTTTGCCTCTTTTACACCCAATTTTGGAAGGAAATTTCAAGTATTTATTGGTCATGTAGGCCCTGCCGGCTGCAATTCTTTCTGGTGAGTTCCTCCCCCGCCTTTTCTGGATTGGTGCTAAGGCGACTCCATACACATGGGCCTGTGAAATAATCCCCATGTGGGGAGGTGCCTGTCACCCGCTCAGCCGGCTCATGTTAAGGCGGCAGAACAGGTGACAGAGTCTGTTACCATAACATGATGCCTGCGACTGCTGCTCCCTGCTCTGCAGCCACATTGGCTCCGCAGCTGTTGCTGCCATTTGCTGGGTCAAGCATGCTCCCGTGGAGGCAAGTGATGCACAGCTTCTACTGCTCTCCTGAGCATTTCTCGTTCTGCATCATTGCTGTGGAATGATAGATTGAGCCTATTGAAATTTTATATATAATATGTGAGTGTGTGTAATGATAGACACGTGTGTGTATACAGTGATCCCCCGCTATATTGCTGTTCAGCTATCGTGCCCCCGCTATATCGCAGATTTTTCCCCGACGCATCACAGTTCTCTGCGATGTGTGTGTGTATATACATTACACATTACATATTATTATTATTATTATTATTATTATTATTATATTACTCATATCCGTAGCCCAATATCCACATATCGTGTGTGTTAAAAAGTTTACATGTGTTTAAAGCATGTGAGAGGGGTATTTTAAGGCTTAAACTATAAAAAAATATATATATACATTTTTATATTGTCTTTCTATATCATGGATTTTCACCTATCGCTGATGGACCTGAAACATAACTTCCATGATAGGCGGGGGATCACTGTGTGTGTGTGTGTGTGTGTGTGTGTATATATATATGTAATTATAAATAAATATAAATTAATTCATTAAGTGCGTGTGCGTTGAGGGGGGTATAATTTCTTATTTGAAGTTTTTTCCATTACCTTTAAAGCATATTTGCAGCTGTTTTGCTAAATAAGATTTTTATATAAACATTTTAATTGTTTTTGGGTGATTTGAGTAGCACTAGCGTGAAAACATTTCCTTCCAGTTCTAATTATGAAAGATCTTTGTTTTCCTTTGAGCAATCTGAACACAATAACTACACATTACGTAAATGTGTTTCACAAAACCTTAAATGAGAAACAAACTTGCCATTAAATTGCATTGTGTTTTCCTCTAGCATTTTTGTTCTCTGGGTTCTGGATGTTTTTTTTCCCATTTAATCAAACTACATTTAAACTTAGCTCACAGAAAATCCTGACATTCTAGCATAGGAACATTTATAATATGCCTCACTTGTCATTCATCAATTTTGAGTTTATTAAAGTATTAAATGCCTTATTAATCATTAATATTGTGCTATATGACAGTTTTTGAAGTTGTATGTCCTCAGTATAGTAATGATAACTAACAGCATGATTGCAAATAATGTCTGCCAAAGGGTAGCAACTTGTCTCATGTGATCTTCCCAAGTAATTTAAGATATAAAAAGTCAGCTAACTCTTCTTGTACTGAACTTTTATTAATGTCATAATTTATGTTTTTGAGATTCAAGCACATTTAAAAAAAAATATTTTTTATTGGAAATGTCAATAAAAAGAGTAAGTACACTGAACATTTAGCAGATATAAGATATACATTATCACTTATCACACACATTTTAGAACAGTCTTAGAACTTAAGCATCACTCCACCATGGACCTTCCCTGTGCCCCCAGAACTGCAGTCACAGAAATGATCCTCCTGTTAATCTTGTGTTCTCTCTATTACCTTCACTTGTGAACAAGATCCCTTAAACTCCTGCCTAAAGGGCAGACCTTCCCCTTCACCCAAAATGAGCTTTCCACTCCTAGAGAGTACTACAGCATCAGATTTGGAGGTGCTGATTCTCATCTCCGCCACTTCAAACTCGGCGTCAGATCTCTCAGATGGAGATCCTGATTGCAGGAGGCCAGAAGCACATCATTAGCAAATAGCAAGGATTTAATGTATAGCTCTCACAGCAGATGTTTGCCTAGTCATAGCTGCACCTTGTTATCCAGTCCATGAAAATCACAAATGCGCGGAGGCAAGATGCACCCTTTACAGAGGTGAACACGCCAAATGGATTCGATTATGCGTAGATTAGAATTGAGAGAGAACTTTGGTCACATTATTTTGAAGGTTGATAGGCACACAGTATTAGCTTGGGTACCCCATATTCCTGAAGCTCTTCCCACAGTATCCTGTGCCTTCACCAAGTCCACAAAGTACATATACCCTACATTCCAAATGGTCGTTCGTAGCTTGAAATGTTCTTAAGTCGTTATTCAACATCATTTTAAGGGTATACGCAAGTACAAAGGACTAGGATGCTGGGAGTACGCAAGCTATGCTACTGCGCGGCGGCAGTAGTGACCAGAAGCCATACTAGGCGGAATTGGCGTGCAGAAAAAAAAAAATTGATGATGTGGACTGGAAACGGGAGCCCAGGAGCACAATTTGGACTTAGTCCTCTTCGTTCGTACGTTGAAAGTTTGTAAGTACAGGAGCGTCTGTATTAGGGCTGCAACTAATGACTATTTTGATAGTCGACTAGTCATCGACTTTTAAAACGATTAGTCGACTAATCAGATTATAAATTGCATAATTATAAAATGGCTCCTATTTAGCTACCAGCTTTTACATTTAGTATGAGGTTATTTAAATTATGTGGTAAATAATAAAGACAAGAAAGATACTTCACTCAGAAACATATTTTAATACAGTTTGCTGCTGATATTAAACATTAAACTGTGTCCATTTTCCAAACAATGGTAAAAAAAACTGAGAACTTTTTTTCTGTAAGCCAAGGACAGGCACATTAGCAGCAGTAAAACAGTGTGTTGGGTTGAACTGGCAAATCATTTCTTGAAACCCTTCACCATCAACCACGGAGAGAGGTCTCATGTCTTATCAACATGTTTAGTATTGACTCAGTGAGGGCAGTCACTTGCTGTGGAGTATACGTCTGCTTCTTTAGCAGAAAACCATCCATGGTACATTTGGTCTTCTTCGTACTGCATAAATGTCATAAAAGAGACTTTTTTTCAGAAACAAAATACGTCTTTAAAAACGTACATTCACGCCGCAATTTAGCTTACGAGCTAATATCTTACCGTGGCGAGTCCAATTCCGATTCGTCCAGATATCCGACATGCCTTCTCTTCAAATGCTCATGCATTACTGAAGTACTCCCATGATAGGCAAGGTCTGCTTTGCAAATGTTGCAAATAAGTTTCTTCTTTGCCTTATCTAGGGTGAAATTGTCCCAGACTGTAGAGCGTTAAATACACAATGATGCCTGATTTGTGGCCATCATTCCTCTACCTGTCGCTGAATGCTATTGCGCAAGAACGAATCTCACCAGAGTGTGGTGTATTGGTGCACTCTATTGGAAAGCGGTAGTATTGCACAGGTAGAAAGGAAGGAAAACATCTCACTCCGTTTAAAAATACGTCTGGCGACAATTATGGACGATCAAATTCGTCGGCGACTATTTTTATTGTTGATTTTTGTCGACAATGTTGAATAATCGTTGCACCCCCTGCTCTGCAGTCAGGCTGGAAACGACATTGTTCCGCCTGAACCCTGGTTTCCACCATAGGGTAAAATCTCTTCTCCAGTACCCTGGCATAGGCTTTTCCAGGGAGGCTGAGAAGTGTGATTTCCCCTGTCGATTTAACACCTGGTGCTCTTCCCCCCCCATGTAAAAATAGGAACCACTTTCCCCTGCTTGCAAGTCAAGAGGTACTTTACCCTCCTTTCATGCAAAATTGAAGAGATGTCAACCGTATCATCCCATCAACATTTGGTACTTTCAACATTTCTGGATGAATTTCACGCACCCCTGCAGTCTTTCTGGTGCAATTATCCAGAAAACTGCATCATGGTGAGCTGTCATATCGAGTGAGTTCCTACTGTTCTTTTGACGGACAGTATTTCTAGAGTTGGTTAGCACATCCCGAGCAAGGTCCCATCTCTTCCTCCTCCTGGAGTCAAGTGGTTTGCCAAAACGTCTTTGGGGCTACCTGGTAGCATCTCTCCATGACACTTCCAAACTGCTCTGATGTCCACGCTTTCATTTCTATGGCTGCCTTTGCTGCAGCCTTACTAGCCTTTTGCCTGTCTCAGAAGACCCCATACAAGCATTGCTCTAATGGCATCTTCTTTCACCCTGACAACTTCCCTCACCACTGATGTCCACCAAAGAGTTATAGGGTTACTACCTTGACAGACTGACTCCCTAATGATTACAGCTCTGCAGCTGCTGCACTGATTGAGGCTTTGAATACGGTCCGTTCGCAGTCTACATGCCTGATCTCAGGAGTCATGGCTCAGGCTAATTGCCCTCAACTGCTGTTCAGTGGCTACACAAGAACAACAGTTCACAGTTGCATAAAGGCATCCCTATAATCCATGAACTTCAGCTGCACAGCCCTCCGCCGGGGGCTTGTATCTCCACAGCCTCCAGAGGCCTTTCATTATGGGGATAATAGTGTAGGAGAAACTCCACTCCCAGGAAAGAGGTATATATCTATAGCCCATGCTAGCTCAGGCTCTGCCAGAGAGGCAGTGGTCTCTATTGCCAGGATCTGTATCATCTGGTTCCTTCTAATATCTGTCAACCAAAAGGCACCGTTTCTGCCTCCCACCATTCATCCTTCAGGTGGTGAGCCTACAAGACAGTTTCAGACTGAGCTCTGCCAGGTGAAACTGGTGACGCCCCATGCTAAGCCTGTGATTCTTGGAGTATATTTTTCTACTCTATTTAAGTTCAAGGGAACTATTGCCTTTTGCAATTTAACTTTTCATATGTTAAGTAAACATGAGGACTATGGTTGAGCGATGTCAGCTTAACTGGCATATGATGATGTCAAAGTGATACTTCACAGTGGACAATAACATCTGGGGAAGAGTTTGGTTGTCTTGTAAAGGAAATATAATTTTTGATAGCTTTTTAAAAAATTTTTTTTAATGACTTAAATGACGTAAATTCATTAAGTACTTAATTACTTTTAATTCATTACTACATGTATTTCGTTTTTTCCCACATTTGAGGCCATTCACAGCCCATTCTCTCCTACTCACCCAGTCTTTAATTACTTGAGTCTCAAATGGCATACTTCTTTACTTAAACTTTTTGAGTGTGTAAGTGAATGTGCTTATGCACTCAAAATAGCAAGTTTAAGCACTAAAGTACGCGATTTGAGACTGATGGCTATGCTTACTTATCTTAGTGATCTAGTAATGGTGTCAACAGACCTGGTAGCTAAAAAAAAATAAAGTACCGTACCCTATAAAGTGTGCTGCGCTTCTGTTTTTCCGAAATAAATCGGGAGCAACTTCATCGTTTTATTTAGATTTCTGATAATTTTTTATTTGTCTTTTATGGCTGTTATTAACTGGATTTGCCAAATTGCCTGCAGGTGTGCCCCATCTTGGGTCATTCCCTACCTTGCACCTGTAGGTTCTTGGACCGACTCCGGGACCCCCCCCCCCAACCCCACGACCCTGAGTAGAACAAGCAGTTACAGAAAATGGATGGATCGGGGGAAAAAAAAGATGTCAGCGTTAACTAATGACAGTAGCTCTGGATAATAGTATAATGGTTTAGCAGAGAATGGGAGAACTCGCTCTGTAGGTAAATTTTAGTCCTTAGTTTTGCAATACAAATAAAGACTTGTCTGCTTATTTACCGAGGCAGATGCAAACCAAGTAAATTTTAAAAATAATTTTATGTCTGCACCTGGTAGAGACACTGGAATTGTCGGTGTGCATGAGGGGGGGGATCTCGATGCTGGTTCAATGTCAGGTTGTCTTTCAGCTCAACCCTAATCAGGATAGTGTATATTTTACTATATATCCCTGAGCTCAAGCATCGTTGCCTGCAGGCCAGCAGTGACTAGGGAATGAATCCATGTGTTATCCGCATCCACACTCTGCAGCACGCAGAAAGGACCGATTGGCCGACCTCCAGCCGCTATTCTCCCCTGAAACTCACATTTATTTGTTTGTAAACATAAATGTAATTTAAGTGTAAATCACCACAAAGTGTTTTTTATATATATATATATTCCATTTTGTTCCTTGGGCCAATGTATCAGCAATAGTCCCAAAATTTTGTCACTCGGTTTCTTTTTATCCTTTGTTCCCGAGAGACAAGTTTAATTTCCTGGCTCCTCTGTTTTCGTATTGTCCCTGGTTCCCTGAATAGGTGATTTCTTGACCTAATAAACCTTTCATTTGTCTCCAAGTCCCTGTGTCATGTTTTGTGTTTGTTTAAACCACAGGTGCCCTCATAAATTGGCATGAAGAATGCGAACATTTACATTATCTTTGAATTCAAATCAAAACTGCTGTTTGCAGTTAATATTATGAACAATAATTAACTGGCTACAGATGTAACAGGTTTGCTTTGAGTAATGGTTCTTAAAAGTGTGCTTTTCATCTCATTTCTGCCAGTGTGCTTTTTTTCATCCTATCATTGCTACCTGTGTTCTTTATCATATTATCGTATGTAATGTGCCTTTTGAACAGTTTCTGTAGGAGCTTTTTTTGACCGTGAGCCATCCAGTTTGTAATCTGTAAAATTTGTCGTTTTTACTTTTATTACAATTTCAGTGATGACTGATTGCATCCAGCATAAACAGGAAGGTTTGTTTAATTTTGTTTATATGGCATTTTGACAAAGTATCATAGTCATAAATCAATTTACAGAATCCCCGGCCTCAGAGAGTAATTCTGGGGTGAAAGTGGTTAGGAAGAACCTTCATGGAGGGGGGAAGAAACCTTGGGAGATGCCTTACTCAAGGGGGAAACCCATCCTCTTCTGGCCAGCACCAGGCTGAACAAGTTTACATAATTTAAAGCAATGTAAATTCAGGTAGATGGCAGGAAAGCACCTTACAAAACAGGCAGGCAGTTATGCAAGCAGAGGAAGGTGGCCTAGGGTGACCGCAGGTACAGGCAGGCAGAAACACACATATGCCGGTATGCAGGCAGGGGGATCCCTTGTATCCAGACCGCAAATCCAGTGCTTCCAGAATGTATTTGTCCCCTCTTGCTGGGTGGCTGTAGCCTATTAGTTAAATAATTGAATTTGTGATTAGCTGAGTTTCAAATGTATTTAGTGTTTGGTATATGTGTCTCCAACTGAATGAGCAGCCAAATGTGTAGATGAGGGGTCTCAAGCTCCAGTCCTGGAGGGGCGGAGCCCTGCACAGTTTTTGGGTTTCCCCTCATGTAACAGACCTGATGCAACTCCTTGTGCTTATTACCACACAGCTCTTGAGCTGAACCATTTGTGGAAAGAACTAAGCTACACAGGGCTCTGGAGTTTGAGACCCCTGGTGGTGAATTATGAGCTAGAAATGACGTGAATACATCTGGCAGGAAACATGACTGAATTAAAAAATTCATTCTAACTTGCTTGTGGAAGTACTGGGTTGTCTTAGAAACGTCTATAATGATGGATATGTGCACATGTACCAATGAGGTGTCAGACAGTATTCTTGCCGAATGTCCAGATCTTCATGGATGTCCTTCAAGCATTATTATTGTCAAACATATTTGATACTTTCTATTTCTGGGCCAAATGCTTTTGTGTGTGTGAATTTATAGAGCTTTTATCTCCCCTCAGCAGGACGGCAGCTGCGGAGGGTATAAGCAGATAGATGTATGAGGCTTATGAGACCTGAAGACCATGAATGTTCCATCATTTACGTAGCATGAGACTGTGAAGCCCACAGTGGGGTCAGAGGGATACCGTATGCTGTCTTTCACTGGAGGGTTTCTCTCTCTTCCCATTGGCTACTGTTCGTCCCCCATAGCGCTATCGATTGACTTTCATGAATCCCAGTCATTGGAAATGGAGTGATTTGGAAACTTGGTTTCTATTAAGTGCACAAGTTTATGCCTTTGGGATGGGCTTGCCTGATTTCAGTTCATCCATCCATCAGTTTCCTTGTTTATTTAAAACATTATATAAGTGCAATATACCTATATTATGAAGTGTGACTGCACTGCTGGAAAAAGGTATTTTCACATTAAATTGTAGGTTTATGAATCAGCATCTGCATAGATTAAATCTTTGTAATTTTCTGTGTAAAAGTTTGAGGGTTGCAATTGACACCAAAACACTTTCTTTTTAAACATTCTTTGCTCATTTTGTTCATATATTTCTTAATGTCACATTTTGATAATCATCTCTGTTTCTTTGTTTCATAGACGTGACAGAAGCCAGCCCATTCTTCAGGGAAGTCCCTGGAGGAACCAGCCATGTCTCAAGAGAACACAGACCAGGTGCAGCAGCCATGTGCTGCCTTTCTTGAGGATTCTTCTCAGGTCTGCACCTCCATGATGGTGGTGGAGGAGGAAGGCAGGGCTGAGGAAGCAGGGGAACCACAATCCAGTGCACCCCTAGAGATAAACCAGTTGTCCCCAGTAGATGCGGGGTTGGGACAGGCTGGTGAACAACCAGACTCCAACTCAAACTGTGATGGACTTGAGGAGGAAGATGTAGGAAATCTGACCCAAGAGCTGGAATCGGTCTCCTCCCAGCTGCATACTGGGCTGGATCCAGGTAATTCTGCTGAAGGGGAACTAGAGTCATCTGTTTTTTCCTGTGAGCACTGTGAGCGGCACTTCTCTACCAAACAAGGCTTGGAGCGGCACACACACATTCACGTCTCTGTGAACCGCCGGATGCACACATTTAAGTGTCGGTACTGCAGCAAGCCCTTTGGCTCACAGGTTGGCCGTCGGCGGCATGAAAGAAGGCATGAAAATGGACCCATGAAAAAAATGGCTCTAGTCTCAGGACCTGCAAAATCGCTTAGTCAACTCAGTTCGCAGTCTGACAGTTCTGGTCCAGACCCTGTGGCCACTTCTGACAGCGCAGTTGTCAATGAGTCTCCGAGCCGGGTCAATCCCAAAGTTAGCTCTTCAACACAGAATGTTGCTGTCATGGCGGAAACACGACGGGCCCCCGCAGTGGATGACAGTGGTGAATCCAAGGAGCTTCACCCTTGCAAATACTGCAAGAAAGTTTTTGGCACTCACACCAACATGAGGCGGCACCAGCGGAGGATCCATGAGCGCCATCTGTTGCCTAAGGGCATCCGAAAGAATGGCACTCTCCTGCAGGAAACCCAGCTGCAGAAGCAACCCCCTCCGGAGGGGTCCCCTGATGCCAGTCCACCACCAGTCTACGTGCCCAGTGGTGATGTGGAAGATGAAGGTGGTCAAGAGGAATACATGGTTGATATCTCCAACAACATCTCTGAAAACCTTAGCCTGTATATTGATGGGAAAATCCTGTCGACTAGCACGGTCAGTAACTGTGAGGTTATTCAGGTAGACTCAAGCTCTGTTGCTTTATTTGGTCTGGATGCTTTCATTATTAGCCCGGATCAAATCAGCCAGGTTCTCAAAGTAGACACTGCAGTTTGTACAGTGAAAGAGATTCCTGCCCAACCTGTCTCAAGAAGAAGAACTGCCACACCACCTCTTCCCCCTAACATAAAAACTGAGTTGGACTCTATACCAGTAATATCCTCCTTGTCTTCTCCCTCATCGTCATCATCACCATCATCATCTTCATCTGTAGTTGGAACCAGCTCTTCTCAACCCACAGAGACATTAGCCTTTCAGAAAGAAAAACCATTATATCTCTCACCTAAGCTGAAACAGCTCTTGCAGACACGTGATGGATATAAACCTACCTCGACTCTGATCACAGATGCTCACAGACCAGGTCCACCCCCACCCATGGCTGCTTTGTCTGCAGGTTCAGGGAGGTTCAAGAGACGGACAGCTTCTCCTCCTAACTCTACGCAGTATAACCCTGTTGGAAACTCAAAGTCAGAGGCTGTGGTCTCTCTTGGGTCTAAGGCACCAAAGATAGACAATCAGGGCAGTTCCCCAACTCAGAGTTCAAGCAAAGATGAGAGAGACACTGCTAGTCCATCTGGAACAGACCCTTTTAAATTAACAACTGAAGACTGGCCAAACTCGAGGAGTGTGGGCAGTTCCTGCAACCAGCAGCCCTTGGACCTTTCCAATGCTGTCTGTAAAAAAGATGAGGGTCAGAATAACGGTCCTGGAGAAATTGTGTTGGATTTGAGCATGCATAGGAAGACCTCCATTGAACCTGAAGTAAAGGGAAGCTTATCCACACAGCCTCTACTCAAGAAAAGAAAACCAGACACTAGTGTTTTGGAGAAGGTGTTGTTAAATGAGTATGATGGATTGGAGGTGGCTGTAGAGGAAAATGCAGGAGAGGTTGAACCTACAACACAATGTTCTCCTGATAACCACTCCCATAATTCTGAAGAACTTTTATCAGAACAAGTTATTGTCTCTGTTACACGTCAGTCACCCCCTCCTTCTTTAACTCCAGTTACCTTGCATTCCCCTTCCCCCTGCAGTCCAGCTGTAGGGTCTCCAACTCCTCCCCCTCCTGTTCTGCCCTCTGCTTCTTCTCCACAGCCCCTGTCTGAATCTACAGAACTTCAGTCCGCTTCCTCCCCAACCCAGAAATCTCTTCCAGACCTATCACCCAGCATATCACCTAGACCTCTTGAAATTAATCAGGGGAAGCTGTCACCTGTCTCAGAACAGGACACCAACGTTATGGTGCAAGATGTGGTAAATTGTGCAAATTTATATCAGTTAGCTGAGCCCCTGAGTTCTTCAGAGCCGAAAAACCATACATTTCTTACAAATCAACCTTTTAACCAAATGGCTATACATACAGCTTCAGAATATTCTTTAATTGGTGGTTCTTCCTCTACGGCTATAACTAACTGCAATATTAGCTCTTTTAATGTCACTCATAGGGCAGTTGTTATTGAATGTACACTTTCCATTGAGTCGTCTCAGAATCTTGTGTCTGCTCCAGTCACTGTTCTTGAGAATCCTTCTACAGATAACTTAATCGTAAACCAGGAGGCAAAACTGGAAGAGCAGCCGAAATCTCATTCCCACACTCCACCGCATTCCCTTGACCCTCCTGTATATTTGCCCCCCTCATCAGAATCGGCAGTCCCTTCTGTGTCCCAGGCTGTGATACCTGAAAGTCTAGCACCTTCAATGCCCCCGTTGTCTGGGCTATCTGAAATATCTGAAAGTGATCTGAAGCTTGATGACCCAGTTGCAACTTCAGCTGACCCACCTGATCTGGCACCTTTAACCCCACCTTCTGCCTCTGAGAGGACATCTGACAAAGTGGAATCCTTACAGAAAGAAACTTTCTCGAAGAGCTTTATGTGCAATGTTTGTGAAAAGCCCTTCTGCTCAATAAAAGAACTGAGTCACCATATCTCTGAGCATGCAGAAGAGTGGCCATTCAAGTGTGAGTTCTGCGTGCTGCTCTTTGGAACGGCTGATGCTTTACTGGAGCACCGTTCCTCCCTCCATGGTGTTGGCAGGATCTATATATGTAGTACTTGCTCAAAGGAGTTTGCCTACCTTTGCAATCTGCAACAGCATCAAAAGGACCTTCACCCTGGTCAAAACTGCACGTACACAGAAGTGGAAAATGGGAAGCTAAGACCTCAGAATCACAATGGTCCTGTGACAGTAAATAGGGAGATGTCAGCTGACGATGGTCCCTCTAGCAATGTAGCCAGTAATGTGAAGAAGGAGGAAGATCTCGATGACTCCACAGAAGAGCTGTACACTACAATAAAAATCATGGCTTCCGAAGGAGGTAAGCCGAAAGGCCCAAACGTGCGGCTGGGCATTAACCAGCACTATCCCAGTTTTAAACCCCCACCGTTTCCATATCACAATCGCACCCCTGCTGGCTCTGTTGCCTCCGCCACCAACTTCACTACCCATAATATCCCACAGACGTTCACCACAGCCATCCGTTGCACTAAGTGTGGCAGGAGCTTTGATAACATGCCAGAGCTGCATAAGCACATTTTGGTCTGTGCGAATGCCAGTGATAAGAGGAGGTACACCCCTAAGAAGAACCCCATCCCCTTGAAGGAGTTTGCCAAGGCACAGAACGGAGTGCTTTCCCCAACCGCAGCGGCAGCTGCCAATGCCGGACAGAACACCTTCCGGCGGATGGGCCTATCCAAAAGGCTCCATCTCAACCACGATCCGTCTTCTAAGGTGAAGCTGAATGCGTTTATCCCCAGGAAAAACCAGCTGGCTCAGAAGGCCCTTTTGCAGAGGAACAAGCATTCTCTCATAGCTAAGAGGAGCTCTGTGAAAGTGGAGGAGCAGCTCTATGTTTGCCCACACTGCAGCAGGGAGTTCACTTACCGGGGCAGCCTCAACAAGCATGTGGCTCTCAGCTGCTCAATGAAACCTGTTTCCAAAAAGTCCAAGAGGGTCAAAGGGGGCGGCATACCTGTCAGCCAGGATCGCAGTGGTAACCTCCGTAGACGAACAGCAGATTCCGAAATCAAGCAACAAGGGCCAGCCCTTGTGCCAAAAACCTTGGGAAAGACCAGAGCTCGAAGTTCTGGGCCTGGAACCACCGTTCCCCTCAAGCCTCAGCCCAGCAAAGGCAAAATGGCAGTCCAGGCTGTTCAGCTAAAGAGGCCCGCTTCCTTGCCAGCAGCTCTTGTTCCTTTCAGCAAGAAAAGTAAAGCCAGCGTCAACAGCAATGGTGCGATGTTGCAGCCGTCTCCTGCACTGCACCCTGTGCTTCCCCCGGTGCCCATGAGATCCCAGCGTGGCGAGCCGGACCCACCTAAGAGACTGGCCGAGGGGAACCTGCCATCACAACCCAAAAAAGAGGAGCGCTTGGCCGTAATGACGCGTATGAGGTTAGGTGGGCCAGTCACCCGCAGTCTACAACTGGCCAATAGCAAGGTGCCTGCTATGGCAGAGGGAGAGATATCCAACTGAGAACGCAGAGAACCTCAGGTAATGACAAGCCTAAATAAATATAAGTAAATATGTGACATTATTATCATTAAACTGTTTGTTTGCATGATCATTTCTTAATTTTACAATGAATTGCTTTAATGTAACTCAAACAAAGCTGGACCAGAACTACACTTTTTTGGTGCTCTTCTGCAAACAGGACCCTTCAACAAAATTTCCTGAGTTGGGCAAGAGGGACAGTGCTGCTGGACGACCATCCAAGAGCGCGGGAGGAGGCAGGGGAAGGGGGGATGTGGCAGGACGTCCACAGGCCCCGGTGCCGCTGAGAAGCAGTGGACTCCAGCATGCTGGTTGACATCGGGGAAACGTTGTCCGTGCAGCGGGCGGACCTAGTGGGTTTAAAACTTGCACGCTTGTGAGCATGTGGTGGATTCTAAAGATGGCTTCGGCTCTTTGCCGCTGTCGTGTAAGTTTCCCTGTGCACTTTTGTAAAAATGAACCTTTCACGTACTAGATTTGTACATTGAGATTATACTGATGATGCTTTAAAAAAATACTTTTCCCCCATTACTTGACCTGTATAGAACACAATTAGTCTCATCAAGAATAATTGCTGATTTTACTGCAAATGGCAATCATTATGTGTTGTGCACAATGTCTACATTGTTTGCTTGTTTTGTCACCAGTTTTGTGTTCCGTTTCTCATTCAGTCCATTTTATAGTGTCTAGTAATGCATGCCATGAATATGAGGTATGACTTAAAACAACACTTTTTTTGTGAAAGTCACCTCCATTTCTGCAACATGTTTATTGGTATGAACATCTGTAATATGTAAGAAAATGGTGTAAATTTCTTAAATATTACTGATATCTGAATGGTTTAGAATGGTATTTATGCTACAGAATCCCGTGTCTAATGTTAAGGAAGATGCCTCTTTCCCTCAGGCAGGATATTGGAATAGGCAGAGAGAGTCCCGTGTTGTTGCCCGCGAGGGGACAGTCACAGCTTCGGGTAGCCAGTGTGTTTCATGATGGCAGAGAAGTTTCACTCTGACGGCAGCAATCAGGCCCCATCTTGTGTAATCATTACCTTCTCTGAAATGCTTGTTTCTCATGCTGAATGAATACTAAGTCTATGAATTTACGACACTACTCCTTAACTATCAGCTTACTGCTGAAATCACTGAGTATTTTCATTTCAATATTTTTGTTTTTAAACCTGTATGTTGCATTAAGTGTATTACAGTATTTTTTATTCTAATGTGCTTTGGTCTAAATACTCTGACATCAGTCATGGCTTCAGAGGTGAGTAAAAGTCAGTGACTTTAATGAAGAATCCCGACACTGTGCTTCTGGTTGTATTTGTTCACTGTTCACCGTTTGATTTTCAAATATATTTAGTGCTTTTTTTAAACAGCTTTTATTGTAGGTAGAACTGCTTCTACTGCACTCAGAAGACGGAAATTATGTTGAAAACACTTGAAAATACCTTTCTAAAGAGACTCCAGAATAAGTCCCCCCTGCCGACTGGGGGGGGGGGGGGGGGGGGGGGGGGGGGGGGGGGGGGGGGGGGGGGGGGGGGGGGGGG
>JAODLD010000113.1:3597233-3621264 GCA_026781065.1 Mormyrops boulengeri
CCCCAATTCATAATAACGCCCCCCCCCCCAAAAAACTGTACCCAGAGCTTTGACCTGATGGTCAAAAAAATTCATTTTCACAGCCTAACTATATGTTGACTTCAGTAGCTGTACTTTCTGAAAAATTAAGATGGAGGAAGGATTTGTTATCTTTGTATGAAACATGGGTGGGTAGCAGTGTGGTGTGACATATTAGCAGCACACTTTGGCCAGGTGTGTTGAGTGACATCAGGCAGCTGACACTGTTCTGGTGTCATCAGTAGGGAATCGTCTAGGGTCTGGCAAGTTTGGACATTCTCTGCTGTATAAAGGTTTATTCTCTATAAAGAAAAATAATCATCATGATTAATTTTAAAGGCCTGCTCCATAAACACAATAACTCTTCAATGGCTCATGGAGGCAGCATGTGGCTTAGTGGGCTTAGTCACTGTGCCTGTCATCAGGAAGTTGCTGGTTCAAGCCTGGCCTTGGCACGTCTGCAGGTCCTTGAGCAAGGCCCTTAACCCCCAGCTCCCTGGGCACCGCTTCGGTTGGCTGCTCTTTGCAGCCAGCTTGCTCTCACCTCCAGGGAGCAAGTTGGGGGCAGCGTAAAGAGAATTTCCCTCCAGGGGTCAATAAAGTATCTATTAAGAAAATATATATTGCTATTGAAGCTGATTTTTCCATCTTAGCTGCACAGATGATGAGTCTGACAGGGTCACTTCCCCAGGAAAAGGTGAAAAGGTCGAGAGGATTTCGTTTTTATGGAGGTGTGTATTTATTAAGCCAGATGAATCTACCTCTGAAGCACTTCGAACTGATGCATTTTGAAAAGTTCCTCTTTCGCTGTTTTGAGAGAATCTCTGCACTTTCAAAACTGTCATTCCCGTTAACCGCTGGGCCGCCTGGGTGTGGCCACGGAAAAGGGGCTCACAGCCCACCTGTAACACAAGTGACAAATATGTTAAAGCCTTTCATTTTTATTCAGTTTGTTTGTCTTTGGACATGATTGTTGTCTGATTCATACATGGTTTTATGTAGAGTTTGTAGAGTAAATGGGGAAATTTTAAAGGTCTGAAGAGGTACAGTGGGTGGGGGACTGCCCAAATCTCTCCATGTGTGTTATACAGACTGTTGGAATTGAAATTATTAAAATATGTTTTCCCTTTTACTTTTGTTGCTTTTTCTTGGTGTCTATGAATGATGTTTATTTTCTAAATTTTACATTGAATGTAAAGGTAGTGAGAGAGGCTCACTTATCACCCTGCTTGGTGACTGTCAATATGTCTCTTTCAGATAATATGTTTTTTGGTGATTTTATACCTGTGTTGTTCCTTCATTTTTTTTTTTTGCTTTCAGGGCTTGGAAGTCATGTTGAGCTTATGGATATGCAGAGAGGGCCTTCATCTCCAGGGCATGCTGACATCAATCCATGTTCTGTAATTGCTCACATATGAAGCTGTTCCATTCTGATAGAACTGGACCAGGCAGGACCCTTTAATTGGCTCTGCTCCAGTGTCGTCCTGCTGGTTGGTAGCCGTCCATCGACCATCAGGCTGTTCCTCGTCCAGCGAAGCCTGTCCTGCTGGGTTCGGGATCTGCCCTTTTCATTAGAAGGCGGTTGTTCAGCATATTGGAGCTGTTCCACTGTGGGAAGTCATTTGCAGTGAAGCGACCGTCAGCTTTACTTCCTCCTCTCTTGGCAGTGAATCGGGCACTTTTCACTTCTCCCTGGGAAACTCATCTCAATGGGTAGATTGACACTATCCTGAGACAGATATGATATTAAGGAAGGCAGTGTGGGAACAGGCTCTCCTTTGAAGATATTCCATTAACAGTGCTGTAGTTACAAGTACATCACCCATATTCTGAACTATAATTTGTGTTTTGTTTCAGTATAGCTCCTTACCAAACGCAAAGAATAACACATTTTGTTCAACTGCATTATGGCTACAGCCACTGCAGTGACCAACTCACTGAAGCAGTGTGAGGACTGAGCTTCAGTCAGACGACTCCTGGTTCATGTTTGTGTTTTTATCATCTGCCTTGCGTTGAGGAACCTGTCTGGCCTTGTGATCTCTAACCACATGAGCAGGTCAGAGGTTTGGGAATGGGAATGATGCCTTTATCAACCTCTCCCAGCTGTTGGACAGCTTAAAGCCACAAGGACCGTAAATTAAACCCCCGGGGAATGGTCCTTGTTGACTGGATGGCTTCATAGCAAAGACGGAGTCTGCCACGTCCGGTTAAATAAATGATCTGTCAAATCAAGTGATTACAAGCTTGGGTGGAACTGGGAGGAGGGACTGCCTGGTACCGGAGATTAGTCTCCAGCGGGCCCTAACCCAGGCTAAAAGTGCCCAGTGTGCCAGCCACAACTGGACAGTTATTTTAGGAGTTTGGAGTTTATGTGGCTCTTGTCTGGATAACTGTAATGAGTGATGTGAATCTTCGGATCCACTTCACCTCAGTTGTGGCGTAAAATACCTTCATTAGAAGTGGTCATGATGGGCCAGAGAGTAAAAATGCTAAACATGTAAACACACACAAAAAACAGCCTTGATGAGGACGAGTGTTGCCACGGGTTACCGGTGGCCGGGATAAATTCCGGATGCAGCACCTCTTTAAATGATAAGGAGGAGAAGATGTATTATTGGCTGTAAAGTGGTCCTGTTGACTGAAGCCCATGTTTGAGTGCCAGGTCAGTGTCTGTAGCTCAGTTCATACAGTGGTTGGGCTCCGATGAGGTGACACTAAATTATTTGCTGAACACATGTATTGAAATGCAGGCAAGGCTTGCAGCTGCTTTTATTAAGTCGGGTTGCATTGCCAAGCCCAAAATGCTTATGTAATTCATTCGTCAGGAAGGATATAATTATATATATAGCACTGATGTATAATATTACTCTAAAATCTAATTAATTTACTCCACCTGCTGCTGGGGAAAATGTATTTTGCTTATTATTAGGATTCAAGAAATGTGCTCCTTCTGATTGACGTTGTGAGTTTTACGTGCCATTGCTATTCATAGCGCACCAGTCGTTCGTGGCTCATTAGCAAATCGGGAGTGGAACATCGCAGCTCTTGAGGGTAATTCCTCTTCGTTAGTGTGGTCACATTAGTAAGATCTGCAGTGAAGGGGGCTGGCAGTTTGTTAGTATGGAACTGATTGGCTCACTTATTGTCAGTTCAGACTGATGAAACCATTTCATTTTTCGGTTAATTTAACATTGCTCTGTTGCATAAACAAGGGTCTGTCTATCAGTAACATTACCATCCATTTTCTATACTTGCTTGTCCTATGCAGGGCCGTGGGACTTTGGCAGAAGCTACAGGCACAAGGTTGGGAATAAGCCATCACAAGGCAGACACAGATCGTTTGGCAGGGAAACTGGAGAACCCCATGACGCCACCTAGAGTCAGAACAGAGACTCCGTGTGAGGCACCAGTGCCAACCACTGTGCCGCCATGCCATGTCACATTACAATAACTTTTGGTTTCCATACTGGCATTAAATCAGGAAGTGCACAGACCATTCACTGTGGAATTGAGAAGTAAAAGATTACCTGATAGCTTTCACTTTTTCACTTAATGATGTATGTTTAATAACTTATACTGTGAAATACCACAGTTGATGGCACAAGATAATTATATTAAGCCAGTCATTAGTAGTATTGGACAGAGCAAATGTGCAATATGATGCAATATGTGTAAAAGGGAATGTTTTCTATTATTCTTTGTGAGGGCGTTTTACCTTTGATTTGAATACAAGAATCCATGCAAAGTTACGTTTTGGTGCATTTTAATTTCTGTTTAGCTTCCAAGCAGTTTTTCATTTTTTATTAAGGTAATGATGCTTAAAATGTCATCAAAACGTAAGATTGACCCTGTCTGAGCCAAGTACACACCTCACATTCGCCTTTTCTTAATGATCTTATTAGTGTTTTTTATCCAAAGTGTCTTACACAACTGTCCGTGTTTGTGCTCCTGCAAGATGGCAGTGGTGCTGTGTAGCCATGTACTCAACACATTTATTTTGAAGAGTATTTCTGTCCTCTGTACTGGTGTTACGTTTTGATGGAGCACACCTGTCACACTCCTGACAGGGTTAATTGCGACATGTCTGGCCTAGAAAAAGGTAAAATGGTCCCAAAGAAGCCAGGGCAAGTGCTGTTGGTACCGGTCTGGATGGAGAAACATAACAGCAGTTGCATTAAGAGTTCATAAATATGTTCAAAAAGTGGTTGTGTTTTCAGTAAGTTAAATTTAACTAGTTCATAACTACGAGCTGCATGTCTGTCTGGTACGTCTTGTGCAGTTCCAGCCTCTGCAGCAGGTTATAAACATAGCTGGGAATATCAGGACCCCTCTCCCTGCCCTCTGTGAAATGTATGAAAAAAGCCGCATCTACACACCAGAATGGTGACATACATTCTCCCAGGCTTTTTGATCCCTTGCTGTAACAGAGGAGCTTCCTCCGCCCGCAGGCCTGAACCGCCCAGATGAGAAACTGCATTGTTCTTCAGGCTGTCCAGCTCCTCATCCCTCCGCTGCCTCCAAACACACGTCAGGGACTGAGACCCGTCAGCCCCTTACACTGCTTCCCTAAGCCTTCAACTACAACTTCCCAACAGCAGCTCGGCAGAATAACATCCTGTAGTTTCCCCTCTCAGATTTATATTTCAGTGTAGGAATATGTTTATATGTATCTGTTCGCCATTGTATGCCGATGCTGCTAAGGGTAATTAATGTTCCGGTCTTGTGCAAAATCTATGCATATATAATTTGTATATACATGTATGTATTTATATATTATCTATATGGCTGTGGTAGTTATGCATGCAAACAGGCATATTTGTTTTTTATTCTAAATATGTTGGCTGTAAATTGGATGCATGATTTATATGGGTGTGAATGACGAGCAAATGCTTTTTCTAGTTTTATATTTAAATCTATCTTTACGTTATCCCAAATTGGACAGTAGCCCCAGAAAAGCAAGATTTCACAGATTGATCCTATATAGTGAGATGATGAATGTTGAATCTTGAATCCCCAGCAGATAAACCCACTGGATCCATTGCTTATGGGTCTGTTCCCTTCGTTTTGTATTATTAGTGGGAGTTTTTACCCTGCGGTTTGTGCAGGCACAGGGTTTTCATGAGGGGTCCATTTATGTGCTGGTACTAGAGATGCAGCTGGGTCCCTCAGTCGCCCGCTGTCAGGATGAAACATGGCCACAGAGGAGCCAGAACAGCTGGGCCGAGCAGCCCGAGCCGGTCCCCGCCGAGCAGAGTCGTGATACGCAGGTAAACGCCTTCGGCCCCGCAACACGGTGAAAAAAGAAATGCACTGGCGTTTTGGGAAACGCAGCACTGCTGTGTTCAATCTGAGCTTAAACCAGAGTTTGTACAATTATACATTAGAGGTGGGGTGTGACCAGATTTAACATGTTAAAACGAGACTTGGAATCAGTTGGGGATTATGGCTATAAGATGGAAATAAATGGCATATGGTCTGGAGAGGAAAGAGAAAGTGATATTTACATCACTAGATGCAGGGAAAAAGCCTCCTGCATCCTTCATGACCCCACCCACCCTGCCGTCGGGAAGGAGGCTGCGCTGCATCCAGACTGTTAAACAGCTTCTATCCAGCTGCAGTCAGACCGTTGAACGGCTTCTATCCGGCTGCAGTCAGACCGTTGAACGGCTTCTATCCGGCTGCAGTCAGACCGTTAAACGGCTTCTATCTGGCTGCAGTCAGACTGTTAAACTGCTCCACCACCCAAGTACATTTTGCACTATAATTACTTGCCCTGATGTCACTCTGTCACTTACCCTTGCAATTGCACTGATCACTTGAAGTCGCTGCTGCCATATAATTGTGCAATATTGTACATAACTTTAACATTTACTTCAGAGGTTTTATCTTAGCACATTTAATTTTCCAGTTCAGATATTTTATTCTAGCACTTTACTATTTATTTAATCTACTTATTGTTTAGCAGCACGCTGCACGCACCGAGACCTGAGAACTTTCTTTTTAAATCATGTCAAGTGGTTTGAATGACAATAAAGCTGATTCTGAGAATCTACTTCTGATCGCCTGTGACTTTGGGTTAACAAACGCAATACTGTATTTTAGACTGATACTTGCCGAAGTACAGCTGTGAGATGTTGTGCATGTATAGTAAGTGTAATAAACCTGCCATGTTTGACAGCCAGTGAGTGCACCGGAGATGTGCATGAATACAGTGTGCTGTGCTTAAGCGTAAAGCCTTGGCTGCTATTACTGCAAAGTTAAGGCTGAGATTTTAAGTACTCAGAACATCACTGCAAAGCTGATTCTCTTCACCTTTGAGGTGCTGCCAGCAAATGTGCTTTTGGGATTATCAGGGCTTTGTTTCAGCTCCTAGGAGGGTGAGATTAACAGATTTCTATCCTTTTCTTCGTCACGCACTAGAAGGACTGAAACTGCAGTATTGTTATATTATGCAGAGTGCATTTTCTGGCGCATGATTTTCTGCATGTCGTGTGACTCGCTCGTTGTACCTCTAGTTGCTTCTGATAAAGCTGCATTTTGCGCAGCTAAAATAAATCACGGTTCTTTAAAGGATGAGAGAGGATAATGACAAGTTGTCGTGGATGGCAGGCATGATTAAGAAGAAGAGAGAAAATGGGGAGGAGTGGAGGAGAGGTTCAGAACCCTTCTGGTGATTGATTGCACACTGTCTCTGAATTGCATGGTCCTTGAATATAGGGCCAAACGAAAAGAAAGTTTTTCATCTTTGTCAAGCACAGCTCACAGTTAAAAGGCTTCCCCTGGTTCTCCTGTTTGGGCTCGTGTCACTTCTGTTGCCCTGAATGTGGTGCTTCTAGAAGTCCGTTGCATCCAAAGCTGTGAAATTGCAGGATCTCGCAGGCCCGCAAGGGGGCAGCGTTACTGACCCTGTTGTGGACGTGTGCGCAGTAGCAGCTGTGTGTGTTTGCTGTTGCTGAACGGACCCTTGCAAGGTGTGGCCTGGCCTTCCCCAGAAGCATGCAGCACCAGTTTGTGGTGTAAACAGCTGGCTCCTTGTAAATCATGCCAGGCTTAAAACAATTTGACTGTCACAGAGCAGCCGGCCGTGTGAAATCAGCTGCCGCACGTATCTCGGTAGGCAGCACACGTCTCGGCACAGGCGGGCTGCAATTCGTTTAGGCTTTGTTTGCAGTTCCTTTCTGCTAGCTGCTATGGAGAGCGTTTGCTCGCTGCAGTTCAGTGATATTACACCATGCATTCTGGCCAATGTCAGACTGTATACCAGCTATCTGGTTCTAATACGACACAAACAGTAAGGTGAATTTGAAATCATGAACTTGCCATGTCTTTGAAAGTACACATGGGACACGTAAATTCACATAACGCCACCCATTTGACCCGAGTATTCGTTAACAGTGCCATAAATATTTGCAATTGCTTGACACTTTTATCCAATTTACGGTAGAGAGAAGGGTTATAATTTAAATATGTATGCTGGGATTTGAACCCATAAGCCTTACATTATTAGCATAATGCTCTAATCGTGGTGCTAGAGGAATTGTTTACATCGGCACTATTTTATAGAACAGTTTGGGTCAAGCTTCAGGTGCAGGAATGCAGTTGCAGAGCCACTCCTGAGACTTAAAGGGGCCCTATTATGCTTTTCCAGTTCTTCCCTTTCCCTTAGCGTTATATAGCCTTATGTGCATGTAAACAGCCTGCAAAGTCTTAAGGCCCAAAGTACACATCAAAGGGAGTAACTCTCACCACGGAAACCCCTCTCTCTAACCTGCCTGAAACCAACCAGTCAGAGCACATGGGCTTTATCGGGGATGGGCCTTAAAGGTCAGCGTTTCAGACAGTTCAACTGAATAGAGATGTACAATAAGAAAAAAATGTGTTTTTGGAACATGTAAATTCATTACAGTAGAACTCAAAAATAAAATGGTGATGAAAATGAGCACAATAGGCCCCCTTTAAATCCACAGCCTTCCAGTTTGCTTTCTTTTCCATATGACCTGAATAACCAAACCACGGTTTCCAGCTTCATTCAGCTGTCGTGTAGATCTGGACACCACTTTGGGATGTTGTTTCCTGTCACATCGACCAGATGTACAAAAAATATCAAAATTCTCCTTTTCACTCCTGCATGAGTGTGAAATACCCTGAAAAAGCAAACTGCAGTCATCCTGCAAGATTAGTTTGGATGGAGTGGAGCTCTTGTTCTCCCAACAGAATCGGTGTTGACAACGGTGCCAGCCATAGCTGTAGAGTGCTTTTCATCACTGTGGCCCCTAGAGGGGGCCCTCTAGCCCTCTTGCTATGGATACATGTCAGAGAGACCTGCTACTGCAGTTGTGAAACACTGCATTTAGACAACATTTGATGATTTCGGAATATTTTGCAAATTGTGTAACATTAGTAGGATTTTTAAAATCAAGGAAGCACCGGACATTAATACTCAGACCAGCAAAGTCTTTTACAGTACTGTGTAAGTTCCAGGCAGTCAAAAAATACGTTTAAAGCTATTTATCTGGATAGTAAGTGCACTAGTGCTCAGAACAGAAAACATTAGCACTAGAACCCTCAAAAACTAACGAGAGCTTCTTTATTTCTCCAAAAAGTTACTGATATCTAGTTGGATGGCCAGATGACACTACTCCTCAGGGACACCTCAGCCATTCCATGCATTTATTAAATTTCACTGCCGGCTCACTTAACTAATTAACGTAATTAGTTTAAAAATTCGACGAGATATTGATTAGCTATACGAGGTGCGCTAGTGGTCACGTCAAAGAGTGCATGGATGCACTGGGTGCTTCCTGCAAATGCGGGGGTGATTTTAGCAGAAGTTTTGAAATGGCTAAGCTGATACACTTTGACAGGCATAATAGCATAGTTTTACACCAACAAGATCATTTAAACATCATTTTCCTTGGCTGCCTAGGACTTTTGCACAGTACTGTATTTTTTCACTGTTTTACACTTGAGGAAAATGTTGCTAATAGGATTCTATTTGCTTCATGTAACTTTCTGAAGGATATTTATTTCAAACTCAATTGTTCTTCATTTTCAGTTGTCATTATACTAATGTGTCTTTTCTGTGCTAATAGTCAATTATGACGGCTGTTTTTTTGCACATAATTGTATCATAATAATCTGAATCAGTTTCATTCACGGATCTATGCAGCTGCCAGCATAAACCTCTTCTCATTTAAGATGGAAACGTCATTATGTAATGAGGATCTTACAGAGATATAAGAGACTGTGTATTCCACAGCCACAGGGTTAACGATCATCAGGCTCTGATGTCTGATGTCTCCAAGCCCATTAAATGGGCAAAGGCAAGATATGAGGAAACAGCAGATTTGGGAATTAGGCAAGGCTTTCAAATCCAATACCGTAATTTCATGCATTTTGCGTGTCCTGTGATACACATCTTTTGATTTTATGAACCCATATTTGAAGGTTTTAATTTATATAACATATATTAATTTGGTAGTGCTAAAAATGTATAAATATTTAAGCTAAATTTCTTAAAAACATCCAAATTAATAAGAAATGGTGCTGGCACTTAATCAGCAGGCCAAACACAGAGCGACGGACATCCCATCATGCTTTGCCCACAAATTCTACTGGATCGCAGTGACTGTTTAGCAGTGATTTCTCTTTATAACCACAGTGTTCAATCAACCAGTAGCGATAGCTGTTAGACTGTTAGAAATGTGCTGAATACTTTAGATAAACATGAATTAATACTCAATGACTGCTGGAGGCTTTGAACACCCAGCTTACACTATCTGCTGCAGCGTAGAACTTCTTCTGCCGAATGATACAGTACATGAGCCTATATGATCCCCTGTATATATGGAAAATATTAATTTTACACGACCTTCAAATCAAATTAATCAGTATTTGAAAACATGGGACTGTGTTATTGCAGGTCTGTGTGCCATACTTCTTGTCTTTTTAGCTGTTTTTAAAATGTGTAGCCATGTTTTTCATGCACATTAAATTGAATCATTGTATAAATGGATACTGAACAATAATACACAGATAAGATAAAAGTGACTGCTGTATGAGGAATGCAATAAAACATGTAAATGACATTCAGTGGGACTGTGATGTCTATATGGAATTAATTGTGAGTAAGAATCTGTAGTAGTAATTTGAACGTTTCCAATAGAGAGACAGTTAAGTGAGCTGGGGAAGAGAGGACTAATTTTCTGAGTGCCAAAACTGGGTCAAGTTAGATAGTCTGCATCGTATCATGGGACACATTCGCACTGAATGTAATGATGTACATCATTAGACTGGTATTGCACCACTGTTCTGGAAACATTCCGCAGTGCTGTAAACACAGCCCTTTGGATCCATAAAGGTCATATTTGTTTTCTGTAGTTTATTATATTTGTTAATTAATTGTTTTCCAGTGTGCGGCTCTTAGCTTTGCAGTAGCATGGTGGTGCAGTGGTTAGCACTGTCGCCTCGCTTCTCTGGGACCAGGGTTTGAGTCTAGACCATGGCTCCACGTGTGTGGAGTTTGCATGTTCTCCCCATGTTATTGTGGGGTTCCCTCTAAGTACTCCAGTTTCCCCCCACAGTCCAAAAACATGCTGAGGTTAATTGGCATTACCAAATTGCCTGTAGGTGTGAGTGTGCCCTGCAATGGGTTGGTGCCCTTGGTACATCTTGGGATGTTCCCTGCCTTGCATCCATAGCTTCAAGGATAGGCTCTGGACCGCAGTGACCATGAATAGCACAAGCGGTTATAGAAAATCAATGGCTGTGCATGGCTCACAATTTTAGAGGTATGTTTAGTGAAGCAGTACAGTCTATGAACTGTTCCCACCTCCTTGGATATTGTGGAACTTCAAATTGTATCAATTTTTATTTGAGCTTTGACATTACTAATTAAATAGTATGAAATGTGAATGTTCTGTGGTCATATATTTTATATGTAGTAGCACAATATCTCTACGTTTACATTTAAATATATTTACATTTAAATTATATTATTTTCTTTTAAAGCTGAATATTTTAAGATTAAAAAATGACATTATCTATTTAAGTTACGTAAGAGAGCTGAAGTTCTGCAATGTAAAATTAATTATGGCCAGTCTGTGGCCCTGCAAAAGGCTCCCTCACCCTGGAGTCATTCAGTGTTTACTTTGGCCCTTGGGGCAGGTGTTAAATCTCACATTAGATGAATGTGAGATGTTCAGTAAGCTCCGAGGGGGCCACTTAAAGCATACTCATAGCCACGGGGAAAACATCTTAGTGCATAAACACGGAGCGTCTGGGGCAGTAAGACTTACGGCATTTAAAGTGTCGGCTAAGCAGTGTAGTTGGAGAGGTGTGGAGAGGAGAACTCCACCCTTCAGATGGAGCATGTAACAGCAGGAGCGTCGCTAGAGATTTATAGAAAGGAGGGCTAATGAAAATGAATGAGATTTACACTATTTACACCAATCAGTGTACATTTGTTGGGGCCCTAGTGGCTCCCCTGTGTAACAGTAAGTGGAAGACAGAAAGACGTCTCCTCTTCCTCCCTCTGTCTCTTTCTCTTGGTAATTACATGCCCTGTTGGCCAGTTGCTGTCCTGTTTGTTTTAGGCTGGACATATGGCGTGACCTTTGGGCTTTACAACATCATAATGGTGCGACACGCAGCTACAAGATGCAGCTTTTCTCTGCGTTTCTCTCTCTCTCTCTCTCTCTCTCCCTCTCCCCTTCCCTCCCACTGTCTCCTTCCTGATAACAGATTATCTGTCACAATAGGGCGGTTCATGCCTCAGGTGGGGAAATCACTGAACTTGGCCCAGAAAAAGAAATCAAACATTTAACAGGTTCTCTTCCAATTAACCCCGGAACGAGGCTCTTGGCACAGGCTTGCGTTCCGGTGGATCATGGACGTCAGGAACATCATATCTAACATGACCAGTTCTAATTTGCAATGGTGGATTTTGCTAAACTTAAAAAATGGTTTTGATTTAGCCTATGAAGAAAACCCTTAGCTGTTATCAAGTCAAATAGATGGAATTACAGTAATAAGGACCCCAGTGATGAGAGAACTACAGTTGGCCAGTGGTACGATGGGGAATGTGCTTGGCCTTAAAAGGCAATCTCTACACCGTGATGGTCAGCTGATTGAAACCACAGGGAACAGTTAACTTGGCCCACAGGATTCATTAACATTCATCTCCGAACGTAAAAACATCACAAAGCAAGCCTAAAATAATATTGGCTTTTAATGGTTTGACAACAATTGTGTACATATAAGAAGATAATGATATAATAGTAAATATTTTGAAGTTTTAGGCACCAAAAAGCATGAATTAAGCTCCCATTAATGTGAAACATTACATCATTACAAAGAAACATGAAGAGAAAACAACATTCAAAAGCAATTGAGAATAATTGAGAAGTCTATTAACTGTAATTGCTTCTGGGAGAACTGCAAAGCTCCATGCTAATCGAAACCAGATAAATTAACCATTCAAAATAGAGATATCTTGCCAAATCATTATATAAATCGTTCTTCTTTCATCAAAAATAATTGATTGTACTCACCAATTACTGAGCAGGAGCTACAAGAGGGATGGAAGCTAGGTCTGCAAAACCTGCAGGCCCAGCAGTATTCTGAGGGACAGACTTAAGCATGAAAATAGCAAGTGTTTGTGTGGCCAGCAATTAAGACTTCCTTAACGAGCAATCTGTCTGGTTCCGTAACTAAACACCACAACACAATTAATCCCACACCCGATGTCGTGGTTATAAAAAAGCTTATTTTGAAAATTGTGAAACTGCTGTTATAAAATATTAGCATTGTTTATATACTTCCACAGCATACTAGATTAATTTAGTCGCAAAGGTCATTGTTAAATGGTTTTGCAGAAACACACAACCAATTATTCAACATTCAAGAAATTTGTTCACCATGTTGAAGCAGTTTGAATCAGTTAATCTCACAGCAAAAGATTTATACTGGAATCTTTTACTTGGTTAGCTGACACATTAACAGACAACTCCTTGGCTGAAGCTTTTATTTAGAGTAAAGTTTTAGCATATTAATATACCTAGATATTTTACTGCCGGAGTTACTAGAATTTCAAATGGCAATGTTTGGGCTATGGGTCGATGTCCTAAAGCAGTATGACCTGCTACTCTCATTATATGTTTAAATATCTCTCCATTCAACAGAAAGCTCAGCAATGCCAAGAACAGAGAGCAGGAAAAAATTCTCCTGAGCCAGCAGGTCCTGAGGCTTCCGCTCCGACTCACAGAAGAGCTTAAAGTCAGCCTGACTAAATCATACCTAATAATAGACAAAGTGACAGATGTCATTGTGATGCTCCTGGGCTCTGAATACACAGCACGTGGATAAATAATGATGAAAGGGCAGCTCAGAGGGCAGGCAGATCTGGCTCTGCTCCCAGTGCTGTCAGCAGAAGGTGCAGAGAGAACTGAGCTTCCTCTAAAAATGTAACCAGCACAGGGGACGAGAATGGAAGACTTAGCCAGAATAATCACCTTGTTTTTCTCCAGACGTCTTAAACAACATCAAGCAATGATAGATCAACAGTGCTCTTTATGAGGAAATGTCAGACAAATGAGTGTAAATTACTTCACAGCACAATACAGCCCAAGGAAGTTAACAAAAAAGAGGAGTATCATGTAGACGGACTTACATACATATAAAGGATTCTTATCGTAATTCTTTACAGATTATAATCTTAATACAGATTATAAAATGCTTGTCCTATATTACAGTGTCAAACTGGGTCTTGAATCTGTGTCCATTATCAAATGTGTAATTTTGTACAAATTGATTCTGTTTCACATATCATCTTGCCATGCCGACAAAACAGGTTAAACTTCCGTGAATAGATCCAACTTAGGAGAGAGAAACAGTGTCCTAAAATGACCCGCCGCAGGGGTCTTTGAAATACCTGGCAGGGGGTCCGGGGTCTTTCATCGCCCGTTTGTCTGACTCACTTCCCATGAGTGACGTTCCGGCTCCCAGACATGCCTCCTTGCCACTCTAGCATAGCGCCATGTTAATTTGCTGAGCATGGCTCTCGCGTGAGACCAAAACCGCCAAGGAACAGGCTGCTGTTGGAATGTACCATTGTGTGTGGAGTTTAGAGGCACTGGTTTCATGAATGAATGGTGAGGCCGTGTGGTAAACCATCTGAGAAAGGTTGGCATTTCTCAGAGAATGCCAGGAAGTGCCGTCGCCACGTTAAGCCCGTCAACTGGGCATTTAGGGACAGAAGGGGGTCCAGGCCGGGTCACTAATTAGCCAGGCTTGCTGTGTCCGTCACCTGCAGTGTTTAAAGAGTAACTGCAGAATGGATGACCGGTCCTACCCACTTTTCCTAACAAGAGGAAGTAGGAAATGCTGTAGGTAAACAACTCTGCACGGCCTGCCTCGGCTCCGAGCCGCTGTACTTCATCCCCTCAGGATGCGTTGGGGTGGGGGTGGGGGTGTCCACAAGCTCATGATCGAAGCAGAGGCAGGACTGAGAGAGAGAGAACGAGAGAGAGAGCAGGAGAGAGGAGAAGCTGGAAGCGGGGGGGTGAGATGTTAAGGGGAATCAGATGAGCTGTCCCATAAGCTCACAGAAGAAACCTTCCCCCCTCCCCCAGTGAGAGGGTGACGTTCATCTGAAAGACTGGGGCGATGCTCACCTGCACGTTTTAATACCCCCCCCTCCATTCGGCAGAGCTTGGCAGCTAATCAGGTGCTGAGCAGTCAGGCAGTAGTGGCTACAGCAGGAACAGCTCAGGACGTCAGCGCTGCACACTCACACACGCACGCACCTCACACGCACTCACATGCAAAACACCCCCCCATCCTACCATCGGGATTCTCCCTCTCTCTCTCCCTCTCTCTCTCTCTCTCTCTCCCTCTCTCACCGAGATCACGACTCCGCACGCCTTTCTCCTGCAGCTGGAGAGCTCTCTCTTCGCATCATCCGCCCGCTCTCTCGCGGGGTCCACAGGGAAGGGCAGACGCTGAGGGTAGCAGTGCCACCCGCGCGGGGTAACCCAGGGCGACTGCGGACGACAGCACACCGGCGACCTCCGTCGGGAGGGGAGCAGAGAGCGTTCAGCACCTGAGAGAAGGGGATCAGTCCACTCAGCCGCTCAGCCGGCCGCGACGTGGGACCGTTGACCTTCGCCGCCCCCTGTGCTGCGTGTAGGGGGTGGGAACACCCCCCCGTACCGACCGGCCATGGAGGAGACCCTCACCTGCAGCAACACAACCTTCACGCAGGTTTTTGGCAATCAGGGGCAGCTCATGCAAGCCAGTGAGTACCCAGCAGCCTCTGTCTCTCTCTCTCTCTCGCTCATACACACACCCCTGATCCCAGCTGTGGACCCTTTACCTCCTCTCCCCCCCCTCCCCAAGCATGTGCTTTTATGTAACGTGTCGGCAAGTCTCTCTCCTCGCCTTCTCGTTTTCCAGCATGGCACCGTTATTTTAAGTTTTGACACGTTTAGGGACTCTGGGCTCTGGACAGGGACAGCCTGTGGACGCCGAAGTGTCACCTTCGCGAAGCTTGGGGTTAAATGGTAAAAGGACTAAAACACAGGCATGGTGTTTGGCAGCCTGGTGGCCACAACGTGGAGTTGGGTTTGTCTAAATGAGGGGCTGCAGAGCTGCTGTGAGGCCGCCCTGAGCCCGGTGACGGGAGCCGTTTCCCGCGATGTTGAAATGGCAGTCCTGTGCGGTTAGATGTCAGTCTTTCGCTCTCGCTACATAACTATGGTTCTGTACCAACCTGATCTCATGACAGCGCCTAAGAGGTTTTCCGATGTGTGGGGGTGAAAATGTGCACTGTTCACGCTTACGACGCCTACATGTGGTGGCCAGTGCTATTGACCCAAGATGTAACACGGGGCACAAACGTCTCTGGACGGTCAGAGGTTTTGCACAAAGCTGGTTGCAAGTAACATGCTGCTCAAAACTCCCATCGCCGCAGTTGACCTAAAACCTGACTGTGTAGAACATAATTAACACGCCATTTATGTGGATGCTTAATATTAATTTAAAACTCTTCACATATCTCAGTCCCTCCAAACCCTCTGGATTGCACTACCGGTGTATTCATTACTCATTGTGTTTCTGAATTGCATGAAAATGTAGCACTAGAGGTGATCAGTTAGAGGTTTATGGGGTTTAAGCTGTGTAGAGCATCCTTGCTGTTGCAACTCATGTAACACACCTTTCTGTATCATTTGAGAGTTTAGCACTGAACATCAGACAGTGCCTCATGCAGATATACCCCGGTGTACGTGCCTGGGTACATCTGCTTTTGGCTTGTGCTCTCCGGTAAATGCTGTATGGCTGCTGTGTTTGAACGATTGCACACATATGTTCTCAGGGGCTGACTGACGCATAGTCTGTCCTAGGTTGTACTCTAGAGCTCCAGCAAAATCAAGGGCCCAACCCAGTAAAATCAGGGGCCCCTCTCCAGGAAAAAACAAACGGTTAAAGGTATTAAATCTGGCCGATTGATCCCCTAGTGAGATATGTACCTCCCATGCCAACTGATAAATTTAACCACCTGAACCTCCAGGCTCAGTGTCAGCTTAGTGCCCCCACAGACGTTAATCCACCCTGTGTGTTATAATAAACCACACACATACGGGTGTAAGTGTGTAGCGGTCAAGCTGATGGTAATTATGATGCAGGGTCACTGATCAGTGATTTGGCAGGGTTTGGTGTAATTAAAACATTTTTCGGGACGTGAAGACAGAAGTGTGTGTCTTACAGAGAGGATTTAATGGAGGGCCCAGCTGTCACGCTGTAGCAAAATATACTCACTTCACCTTAAATCTGGCCTCACTTCACTGCTCAGCTCTAGAAATATTGAGGTGGAGACATTAATTAGGCAGAAGCTGATACAAAGCAGACACAAAACACCAGAGCAGGGCATGAATCTAATTATTAATTACTAGTTATACAACATTCAGAAAGTGCTTGGAAGCAGTTTAATTGAATTACGTTTGTCTGAATTATTTCCCATCGTATCTGCGGAGCGAGCAGATGTTGTGAGTAGCGTGACAGCCAAACTCAGCAGACGGACGCTGGACATCTGCCGACATCTTCCTCTGCTAGCAGGCAGGTGTCACACTGTGTCGGGGAGGCAGAGACACACAGAGAGGACTGGGGGACCGTAAGTGACTCGAACCCAAGGTTTTTAGGAGAAGATATGCTTGACGCCAGCGAGTTCCTCTGGTCTGGGGTCTGTGTGCGTGTTTATGATACTTTCGGTCCTGGTTAGCGTAGCATGAAGCCGCCAGCTAATCCAGAGGCTGCGTCCCAGTGCTTTCAGAGATGCGTACAGACGCAGGTCAGAGACTGAGCCGAATCCCCCAGTGGCAGGTCAGAAAAAAGCACAGAGCGTCCGACTCATGCACAGATGCACCAACCGCGGGGGCAGTGTCGCCTTCCAGCGAACAGACAGCTTAAATACACACACATCACTCACAGGTAGAGCGCAGGGTGACACATTCCCATCTTAGCATGCAAAACCTGCTCTGACAGTCAGTCTCAACTGTGTCTGTTATATTAACGAGTCATGTGTCACTTCACTTAATTGAAAATGATTTACTTTGAGAATAAATGTATATTACAATAGTTAATTTTTACTACATAAATCATATCAATGTAAATTCTAAATGTTTCTTTTCAATGCAGGAATTCCTCTCTGCAAACATCATATAATAAATACTGCTTGTATGTTGTAATGTTTTATTCGTAAGCAAATAAAAGCTTTATGAATATTGTGCCGGATACAAGGTTCTTGAGAGCGATGAGTCACAAACTCGTTTTCCCTCTCAAATGGGCCTTTCATGGCTCTTAAGATATTCCTACAGTTTAAATATATCCTGACAGTAACACCTATAGTGGCTGGGCTGATATGTTAATATACCCTTAGAAGAGAAATTATTTTAAATAGGTCCCAGTCAGGGAACCTGAGGAATCAAATTATTCTTAATAAACGGAATAAGGCCCTTGCTTCTGTCCCGGGCAGGTGTGGGTGCATTAATAAACTCCGTTGATGGAGCATTAAAGTTTCATGTAAAGCTATTTAAACCCCTATGATGAAAACCCTCTGGCCCTAATCGAGCTTGTAATGTGGTTTGTGCAGCTGCTGCCTTTTGTGTCACACCAAGGCACCCCTGGGTATTCCGGACCTCCCCCTGCTCGAGTCCCTCCCTGTTCCTCTTTGAATCGGCATGGAATATTATAAATAATATTCTTTGACTGGATTTGTCTGTCGACCGTTTATGACCAGCCGCGGCATGCGTCTATGCACGAATGCATCGCTGTGTTCTGAAGAAGATGCCATGATTATTGATGTTTAGCATGGTTGTTTGGGATGCCATGTGCCTCTATAGCAGGGGTCTCCAGGAGAGCAACTATCCAGTATCCAGTTTTCTATCCTATCTGGCTTCTGATGAGCCACACCTGTTCCTGGTATTTACCTGACAACTCATCAGCAGCCAGGTAGGATAGGAAACCTTCTGGACGGCAGCTGTCTAGGACCGGAGTTGGACAGTGAGTGTTGCAGAGATTTTCCCCACCTGCATCTGATTCTGGACTACAGAAAATGTTATGAATACATAAGGGCTTTTCAAAAACCTTTTTATGACAGATCTTTAGTGTGAGAGGTAGTGGGAAATCTAGAGCAATGAGATGTAAAACTGCCACTTCCAGTCTGGCTCAGTTTGACATTAGAGTCATGTCTATGTATTTTTTTATATGAGTCATCCCACAATCGCCCATTCAGATCCAACCTAGCTCTGTCCCCATGCAATTTGCATATTTTTCCATGTTTAGCGTGATTCTCCTCTGGGTACTTTGGTTCCATTGCAATGCAAAAACATATCGTGAGGTATAATTGGTGACTTCAAACCCCCATTTGGTGTAATTGTTAGGCAAGGTTATTATACAGTTATTGAAAACTATTACAAAACCACAATGTCCACAGCAAAACAAACAAAAAAACTGTAGAAAAAAATAGTGAAAACTGTAGCAAAATTTAAACCTTTAAATTAAAACCCTAAAACTTTGGTATTAGATGAGTGAGGCAGGGTTGATGTTTTTGATTTTGTAGGAGGGGTATAAATGTGAAAGACAGAGCTACTGAACTAGCTAGAATTAACACGCCGGGGGGCTGCCTTTCCTAAAACTGTCCCAGTGTCCCTGCCAGTGTCCCTGCCAGTGTCCCTGCCAGTGTCCCTGCCACCCAGGCTTTTGTGGAGCACATTTTCTCAGTGTACAGACTATCCTCAGCTTCCTCTCAGGTTTGAAGATGCTCCCTCTGTCTATTACCCCACATGCCCCCTCTGTCTATTACCCCACTTGCCCCCTCTGTCTATTACCCCACACACATTTCTGTTTTGTTCTCAGCAACTGTTTTGTAGTTGTAGTAATGAGTATCATTCATTACTGAAAAATATCAAGAAATTGTCTTCCGGTGGAGCCATGGTCTTCGTTGGGTTTTATTGTGCGCTATTGGATTATTTTTTATGTGTGATGTGATGATTTATTTGCCATTTACACAAGTGCATTGGAATGCTTCTTTTCACGTATCTCACTCTCCTCTGAAATAGACACACCACACACACATAGAGGTGAAAGCAAAGTTTGGGGTCCAAGCACAGGGTCTGGCCATTTATCTGGCTGCCCAGGAGCATCTATTTTTTGGCGGGGGGGGTGGTTAAAGGCCTTGGTCATGTGTCTTACAGCAATGTGGCTACTCAGCCAGGCCTGGGGCTCCAACCAGCAGCCTTCTGATCACGGGCTTAACCTGCTGCTATTTGAAGTTTCTCGCATGCTGATTCTCATGTAAACATTTTACAGTGGCGTGTCCTGCTGTAGTTTTCTTAATTGCTTCGACAATATTTTTCAAATTTATACGTTAAGCTGTTTTCAATATATGATTAATAAAGCTGTAATAAATTTCACTAATCATATACAGTATGCCTTTGTAATTCACCCCAATCTTTTGAATACCTACTTTAATCAAGGCTTTTATCAAAACAATGACATATAATATTAAATTAAAACTAAAACTAGTCACATCAAAGCTAGAGTGAGTCTGTACTGGTGTACCTGCTTCATATTCAGTGTATCCTAGTTTTGCATCGGTAACAGTGACTCTGAGTGGGTAATTGCCTATATGAAAAAAATAGGCAATGCTATCCAGTGAATAGCATTATTTATCGATTTAGAACATGATTATTTGGTAAGATCATAATTCTGTTCTTTCAGAATAGTAGCCGTTGACTAATGCCTGTCCAGATGGGTCATGCTTCGTGTGTCTACGGCTGCAGTCTTCACTGGGGCGTTTAGCCTGAATCAGTTCACTCGTCATTATTAGCCATGTCTAACGTTTTGGACTCAGGAGACAAAGCCTCCGTGTGGCACCTTAATGCCTTATCAGTGATGTTTAGACCATTTTAGCTGCTTCCCTTGTAATCCAGTTGGTGCCAACAGAGCTCAGTGAAGCGGCTGGTTGCACACTATCATTTATCATTCTGTGCAGGTTCCTCCCTTCCAATATAAAGGTAATCCCGTTTTATTACTCCTCTCTGTCTTACCAGTAACACGAGGTATTAATATTAAGAGAAAGACTGCAATGCACAGGCCCACACGTAACTTGTGCCTAGCTTGAACGCGTTCTCTCTCTGGGCATGGAGACATGCTGAGGACTGAGGAGTGGGAAAAAATAGCCAGACTGCTGAAGCAAGCAAAAAACTAGCTTACATTTTTCATTCTGCCTTCATCTCGAGAGTGCCTCTGGCTGTTCTCTGTAATACTCTCCACTGGTTCTCTCCACTTCAAATCAACATTATGTTGTTTCTCAAGAACAGAAGCCTTATCAGGGGGCTGGGGTGCTCAGGCCAATCAGGGCTTGTGGTTTCTGCAAGCCCTTTATGGTGGCTATTTGGCTTTGCGTATTAGCAAGGTTTACCCTTCATAAAAAGGATGCCAAAATGCAATCTGGGTCATTTAGAACCAAATAGTAAAGATTTTGCAGA
Organism: Mormyrops boulengeri; assembly: GCA_026781065.1. Lineage (NCBI taxonomy): Eukaryota > Metazoa > Chordata > Actinopteri > Osteoglossiformes > Mormyridae > Mormyrops > Mormyrops boulengeri. The sequence goes on from JAODLD010000113.1 coordinate 3,618,296, forward strand.
GTTTAACAGGGTTGTCGACTGTCACACATCAGGCGTGACACTCACGCATTCAGACCCTCACGCTCACATAAGAAATCTTATGGAAAATCTGTTTATTCCATCATGAGCCTAAAAGTAGCTACATCAGAAGAGTTGGGGTAGTTTGCAAACCCTACAGACTATTTACAAGGTAATAAAAGTCTTGCATACATGTAGAAGCGTGTACAGACTTGTCTCAAACTGAAAATCTCACTGCAGCCCACTGACCAAAGTTGTCAAGCCTGGTTTAGGGTGTTGGGTTTTTGAAGATGGTTGAACAACAGTAAAGAATTTATTTTCTCCTTCCCACGAATAAACGAGCAGCCACCCCTGATATAACACCATGTGCATGTCCTCCGTTGAATGTAGGTGGTAAAATAGTGTTATGAATGGTGAAGCATGCGCCGCCAGTCATGTGTGTAATTTTGAGAACACCGCCACCTACTGAGCTGCCCTGGCACTGCAGATAGCGGGACGAGATGGACAGAGATGTCAGAAGTAGCAATGCTCAACATGGTTCTGCTGAAGCATGATTGGGGTTGGTGAGGTGAGTGAGTGAGTTTGGGTTTCCCATTGGGCTGCTGTTCTCTGGCTCAGCCTGCATCACAGTCCAATGCCCTCACAGCTCCCTGGAGGCGGAGGATGATTGGTCAATCGATCAACAGCGTGCTGGAGCCATTTAGGTATTGCACGTGAGCAACATGCAGTATGTCATTTCCCAGAGACTTCTGAGAAGATTACTGTGGGCAACAGTGATTAGAGTGGGAAAGATGAAAGGGAATTGATGATGTGAGCCGTATGTCTTTCAGGTCTGAGCAATAAGGATATGTGAAATAATTCAGCATGACTTTTGTGAATTAGGAGTTTGGATGGAATATGAGGCTATTGTCCACTGCTGCTTTAAGAAGAGCACCATGAGAGCTGTGAAGGCAGCAGGAAGAGATGACCGTACCCACAAAATACCTATTCCATTTAAAAGTGACTAAAAGCCGGAATGGGGACATCGTCTTTTATACACTGTGCTATACAGAATGCTCTAGACTGACACATAATCCTCGCCACTAGCTGCTAACTGCTTATCGCCCCTTGCGCCAACCAGCCTTCTTTTTAAGATGTCCTTCTGAAGCCCCCACCGGTAATCAGTTTCTAAGATATTACCAAGGATTGGAAAAACATGACATGGGGGCCTTGACCGTTGGATTCCAAAAACAAGGGGGGAACACAAGTGCTCCAGCCTAATTCTGAGCACGCTTGGTTCGTTAACAATCGCATTCCTCACATATGATTGTATGTCCAGCCTCATAGCATTAACGTTAGCATGCATTGATTCTTTGTTTGTGCATCCAGGAATGCAGCCCCAAGCCCTGCAGTGGGAGGTGTCTACTGTGGTATTCCTGAAAGAAGTCCAACTGAGCTAATCAGCGATCTGCACCACTGCTATAACAAAATGATGGTACTTAACATCCATAGGTCATTTCACAGCAGGAAGGGCCGCAGGGACGGTCTAGTTCCCGTGGAGGTCTAGAATCACGTACTTGGGGTCAGGGCTCTCCATTGTGACATCACAGCTTGACTGTCACATCTCAGTAGGGAACAGATGCGTGCAGATGACACTTACTGGCAGCTCAGGGAAGACTGCTCTGTGGTTACCACGACAAGATTTTCTGTCCTCAGGGTCTCCCGAAGAAACAGTGCAGGAAGGATGTAAACACGTTAAACTCTTTGGGACAGACCTGACAGGACACTGACTTGTGACCAGGAAGGTGTCAGCCGAAATCCCTGGGGAGGCTGTTCTGCTTTGCCCTTGAACAGAGTACATAACCCAAATTGCTCCAGTGAAATAAATAGCTGTTATTAACTGTCAACTGAGCAGCAGTTCAACACGAAGTCAGATAGTAATTGTAGTCTTTTGCTGAAAATCAGATCTGCAGAGTGACAGCAGACTTGAATGTCTTTTTTGAAGGTCCCACTTTGTGTGTGTGCTTTTTGCATTCTGTTCTTGTAAAGGTCAGTTTTTTTTATTTGACATGGAACAGGTCTGCCATTTTAGGTGGGCTTTGGCTTCACCACTGATGAATTCTGATATTGTTGTTTCTTTTGTCCATGGTTAAGTGACAACAGTCTTGGACAATTTTATATTTATTGAAATCAATATGTAATCCTTTAATGTGTGTGTCATTCACCAATGAGTCAGTAATATCTGAATTAAGTCCACTGTTGTCTTTGATGACATTGACTCATATAGACTGTTACCAAAAGTAACTGCATAAAAAAACATCTGGTTTCAAATGACTGAAAACTGACACTATAGAAAAAACTGTGCACTGAAAATGGGGTTAGTCTTTATTTATGTAGAATCCATTTCACCTGGCTCTGACCCCAGTGTGTGCTTCACTGTGTGTATCAGTGCTTCCAATCCATGGCCTGCAATGGTTCTGTGGTCAGGGGTAGCGTGAAAAGGATTCAGCACTGGCTTCATGCTGCCCTGAACTCATCTAAATGCAGGAGCAGCATGAATGTCAGTAATAAAAGTCGTTTCCATCCTCCTTAATTTCACATTCACATGAAAGTCAGACGAAATGCGAGATGGAATTTCTGCTTGATCCACAGAGACTTTGCGCTAATTCTCTTTTCTGTTCTGGTCAGTGGCCTCTGGTCAGCATTTCAGTGTGAATTGTGTTGCTCTGCTATAAGCTGAAGACTCTAAACCAATGTTTCCCAATCCGGTCCTCGGGGACCCACAGACAGCACTTGTTTTTGTTCCCTCCCAGCTCTCTACCGGGAGCAAAGATATGGACTGTCTGGCAGGGAGCTTGGAGGGAGCAAAAACATGGACTGTCTGGCAGGGAGCATGGAGGGAGCAAAAACATGGACTGTCTGGCAGGGAGCTCGGAGGGAGCAAAAACATGGACTGTCTGGCGGGGAGCTGGGAGGGAGCAAAAACATGGTCT
>JAODLD010000113.1:3630631-3677605 GCA_026781065.1 Mormyrops boulengeri
CTCCCCCCATCAAATAGCAATGCTTTGAAAAATCAAAATACCATCAAAATATCATATACCATGGTATAATGTATGCACAGTATGATGGTATGAAAACTTAAATACGTTTACAATTCACATTATGTCTAATGTCAGTCCTTTGATCAATGATGGGCTGGGTCTGTAGGATAATTATCATTAATATTTGAATTTCTTCAAATGATCAATCTGTTATATTATAAAAATTAGGATTAGATTAAAAACCCCAAGAATCACAACCTCAAAATAAGCCAAAAAAAAACGCGACCTGCAGCTCAAGGAAATTATAAGCAACTTCAGGGGAAATGAAATCCAAAGTGGCTTATAATAAGGGGCACTTAGCCGCACTGCTCTCCGCAGCTCAGCAAGCAGGTCACCTTGGGCCGCTCTCCAATTATTTTTTTTATTCCTGGGGTTAATACAAAATTACATGTCAGAATACATTTTTACTTAACTAGCCTAGTTGAGTTCCACCAGTTATGGAAAATGGATGGATGATACTTAAACGTCAGTATAGGAAATACACTTATATTCCTACATATTCCTTATACACAAGACAAAAAAAGTGGTTTAATATCCTTCTAACATCATAATTATTCTCAGGGAAGAAAAAACATTAAGATATAACCCCACATACCCTCAGAAATTTGACACCTGTAACCTACTTTGTATGTGAATGAGTATGATATGACGTTTTGTGATAATTTAACCTCTGCTCTAAATGAATATATGCAGCTGACTGTCACGATTTGCGGTAGCGGCGAGCGGGGAAGGAGGCGAAGGAGCTCAGGATACAGGAAAACGGGGTTTATTCTAGGTAGACAGGGGAGCACACGGGACAGGCGCAACAACACATTGACAATACAATGACGGATCTGACGGGACTGAACAGAACGTAGACTAAATACAGGAGGTGACGAGCAGGAAACGAACAACAGCTGGTAAACGGGAGGATTCCACACGGGGTTAATGAGGAGGTGTGGTCCACAGGAGGGTGATCGGGGCTGGGCGTGACACTGACACTGCTGATTTTAAACCAGTCCTCATTTTTTTAGCCATCCAGGTCTGAGCTGCAGGGTAATGGACAGTCTGTAAAATGTAGATTAATGGTAGATTAATGTAGATTAATGATTATTTATAAAGCCGAAGATTGAAATGCTAAAATCATGAAATACAGACTATATAGTCAGAAATATATGATGTTTTAAAAATCTGCCAGTCGGCCCCCCCATCCTGGGCTGTTCCCTGTCTTGTGCCCGTAGCTTGTGGGATGGGCTCCGGACCCCTGTGACCCTGAATAGGACAAGCGGTTACAGAAAATTGGTGGATGGATGGATGGATGGATGGATAGATGGATGGATGGCATGAACTAGACACTAAGCAGATCCAGGGGGGCGGAGGGAACCACTTATCTGCATGATAAACATGAGAAAAGATCTGTGCTATACAACAGAGGAAATGACAGCCTGGCAAATTTACTGGTGTCAAGTCTCACGTTTTACCCGTGAGACTCACGGTTTTTAGCCCATCGCATGGCCATGAGGTCACACAAGAACGTATATCGGTCATCGGTATTGGTAGTGTATAATAACACCCCACCTTTTTCATTGTTCACTGTTTTCACCACTGTTTTTTTAATCATCCATCTCACTGTTTTTACTGCAGCTGGGTTGATATGAATTTGATTATAATTATTAAGTATATATACAGTGAATGTATATATACTTAAATATATACTCAAAATACCAGAAATAACAGACTTGGGTGTATGAACTGCTTCATACAACAATGTGCAATGGGACATGTTGTATTTGGTCACTGGTCACTGGTCACTGTGCAGGACTTGTGTCTGTCATTCCCAACATGAGCTGATGCTGTTTTGGCCACAAAAGGAGACCCTACACCTCTATATTCCCCAGGCAGATTCAGGGGCCCATCAGTAAAAGATCCCACCCACTGTCAGTAGAGGATCCTTCTTTCTGTCAATAAAGTTTACCATTGGGACCCCCATGCTCCCCCTGAATAAAAAAAAATCCTCAGGGGACCCTAGTAGGGGCCCAATATGGCATTTTGTCTGGGGGCCAAAATTTTTATTTACACCCCTGTATATTTATGTATGTCTGTGTGCATTTCCTTGCCGGAATACTAATCGAATCACTTTCACTTGTGTCTGGTTAACTGTTTTGGTTCCTTTGCTGAAGTTGTGAAGTCGTCCTTTCTCTCTTGTGAGGTGAATTCTGGGCTTTCATTCTGGCCTGTCACATTTTGTGAAGCACCCACCATCTGTATTTTCAGCCTGTGATTCTGGATTATCCTTCGTCACCCTGTTTGTGCTTATTTCAGCTTGGAAATTTGGAAATCTTCCCGCGTTACAGGCACCCTGTCATTCCACCTCCAGTTTTTGCTTTTTTCCTTTGTTCAAGATCGTTTTCCAAAAAGCAATGACCCAGGCCAGCATCACTATTTCTATAAATATATGTCTCGTCCACTGACCGTGGCCTTTTGCAGTCATAGTCAATGGAAATCATATACCCTGTTTCTACCAGATGCACTTCTGGGACATGAGACTGCATTCCTGAAATCAGCTTTCAGATGGTGTTACTAAAATCCTTTTATGCCTTCTTACCTGCCTCTTGGAAGCCTTGATGTAAAAAGACATGACAGATTCAAAGTAAATATTTAATATGCTTCTGGCTGGCCTGTCATTTCCAGATATTCGAATTAAGGAGAAATGTTTATTGCCTGCATTTCAATGAGCTCCACTTTGAAATGGTTCACACTGCCATTCTTGTAGTTTATTAAAATTGTGACCCAATGGAGTGGACCAATAACATTGAGGGGGGTGGGTGGGGATGTAAATTATCAAAGGCACCCAATTAACGCCTTTGTTAAATTTTCACATTTAATTTATATAGCAGTCACTTTGATGTAAAGTGGAGGACAGTAGGGTGTAAGCACGCATCTAGCCTTGCCCAGGGCCAAAAGGTGACTATTCTATCAGCCACCAGATCCAATCCCTGACCATATGGACACGAGCGCAAGTCCCTAACCCAATGGGCTACTCACTACCCCTCCCTGCCAGTTCCCTGCCAGATAGCCCACGTTTTTGCTTCTGGGAGGGAACAAAAACATTGACTGTCTGTTGGGCCCCTGAGGACAGGATTGGGAAACACTGCTATAGACCAAAGACATGGTTTGGGTGAACTGATGGGTCACATTTTCCCTCGTGGTGTGTGACTCAGTGGGTTAGACCACTGTGCCTGTGATTATAGGGTTGCTGGTTCAAATCCTGTTTACAGCAGAATAATTACATCTCTGTTGAGCCCTTGAGCAAGAACCTTAACCTGCTGAAATGCTCCCGGGGTGTCAGATTAATGGTCTGACCCCAAGCATTGGTCTCAAGTAGACAGGACGCAGTCATGGCCAAAAATATTGGCAGCCGTGCATTTATGTCAGAAAATGCATCACTTCTCCCAGAAAATTACAAATGCTTTGGTATTGTCATATTTATTTCTCTTGTTGACACTGGAAGGACACAAAAAAGCAGAGAAAAAAAACTAATCTGAAACCATTCCACAGAAAATGTCAAAAATGGCCTGGAAAAATTATTGGCACCCTCAACTTAACACTTAGGTAGCACACCCTTTGGAGGAAATAACTGATTTTAATTGCTTTTTCTAACAATCAGTTAGTCTTTTACATCTCTCTACTGGAATTTTGGAGAGCTCTTCCTTCGCCAGCCGCTCCAGGTCTCTCAGATTTGAAGGGTTCCTTCTCCCACCTGCTGTCCTTGGATCTCTCCACAGGTGCTCTATGGGATTCAGATCTGGACTCATTGCTGGCCACTTCAGAACTCTCCAGCTCTTTGTCCTGGGTACTTTTTGAAGTTCGCTTTGGGTCATTGTCCTGTTGTAAGACCCATGACCTCCAGCTGAGACCCAGCTTTTTGACACTGGGCCCTACATTGCGCCCCCATAATTCTTTGGTGGTCTTCACATTTAATAAAACCATGCAAACAGTCAAGACCACCAGTGCCTGAAGCAGCAAAGCGACCCCGAAACACCAGTGAACCTCCTCCATGTTTGACTGTAGAGACCATGTTCTTTTCTTTGAAGGCTTCTTTTTGTTTTCGGTAAACAGTAGAATGATGTGCTTTACCGGAAAGCTCTATTTTTGTCTCATCTCTCCAGAGGACATTCTCCCAGAAGGATTGTGGCTTCCACAGGTAAGTTTTAGCAAACTCCAATCTGACTTTTCTATGTTTCTGTGTCAGCAGTGGGGTCCTGGGTCTCCTGCCACAGCATCCTGACACTGTTGTACCCTGTGCCTACAGGTCAGCTTGAATTTGTTTGGAAGTTAATCGAGGTTCTTTATCCACTGTTTGAACAATTCTTCGTTGTAACATTTCAGCAATCTTTCTCTTCCGTCCACGTCCAGAGAGATTAGCTACAGTGCCATGGGCTGTAAACATCCTTACAATGCTGCGCACGGTGGACACGGGAACATTAAGGTCTCTGGAGATGGACTTGGAGCCTTGGGATTGTTCATGCTTTTCTGTAATTTTGGTTCTCAAATCCTCAGACAATTCTTTGCTCTTCTTTCTCTTCTCCATGCTCAGTGTGGTACACAGACACTCAGAAACAAGACTGAGTCAACATTTCTCCATTTTAACTGGTTGCAAGTGTGAATTTCCATATTACCAGTACCTGTTAATTTCTACAGCTGAGTTGAAAGGAGCATGACAATTATTTCTTACAATTCTGAAAAGGTGCCAATAATTTTCTCCAGGCCATTTTTGGCATTTTGTGTGGAATGTCTCAGATTAGATTTTTTTCCCCTCTGCTTTTTTGGTGTTCTTGCAGTGCCAACTAGAGGAATAAACATGACAATACCAAAGCATTTGTAATAGCAACAATTTTTGGGAGAAGCGGAGGGTTTTCTGACATATGCATGCATGCCGATATTTTTGGCCATGACTGTATGTGAATGCATGTACTCTGATAGCTTCTCAGCCTAGTGCAGGTGCAGAGTAGGGTGACCACCAAATCCATGTCTGGGGGGACATCATGAGCTACTTCAGGTTTTACAAACTACTTTCAAACTGAAAGCCTCCTGTGCTTGGCTAATTAGTTAAATTTTTCTTGTGCTTTGACTTGATTGAAAGACTCATTCAGCTGATTGACATTAACATTAGTGACACATGCATGATTATAGGAAGCTCATAAATCATAAACCTGTGTCCTTTTAATTGAATGGTAGTTTACATACCTGACCCAGCTCCCAGCTCGCAGGATTATGTGGTCACTCTAGGGGGAGGGTTCACAAAGCAGGATTTCTCAGTTAGCTGGGTTAACTTAAAGTTGAAGTCATGATTGCCCAATGAAAATTTAGGCAAGAAACATTCCTATTGGACAATCACGATTGTCCAATAAGAGTGTAAGTAAAGAGCATTCCTATTGGAAAGTCATGACTTCTAGCGTTAGTTAACCCTGTAAGCTGAGAAATCTTGCTTTGTGGAACAGCCCCCTAGTGTAGAATGCCTTATTCCCTGTCCATCTCGGCATGGGTTCCAGGCTCTCTGCACTGGATACACAGTTACGAAAGATAGTCTTACACTGTAGCTTGGTGATTTATCCATTTTTATATTGTGTGACAAATCTGTCAGTGGAGACTGGTGCATGGAGACTCCGCATTTAGCAATTACACAAGCTGGTAAGACCACAGAGTGAGGCATTCGTCACATGACCAGGCTTGAGACTTAAAGCTGTCTCACCTCATTAACCACATAATCCTACACATTTTGCAGTTAAATACATTTACACTGACAAATGGTTTCCTCTGCAGTTTGATAAATTGGAGGAAAACATGTTTATATTTGATTTTCATTTCCAGTAAAAACTTTAATGACTTTTGACACATATCACTAAAAAAACAACAATAAATCAATGATTCAAAAGTGCACTTTTCATACAAAATACGCCAGAACAATGTACAGATATAAAACGAAATAAAACAGAGAATGAAGCAAAAACATAATATTAATATTCCTATTTACTGTTTATATGTTAAATGTTATAGTGTTTGCATGCATTTGGCATAATATTACTGTGTATTATTACATATTATTACAATATCGTTACATTCTATAGTCCATTTTCTTGAACTGGGCTTTATGTATGCTGCTGTTCATTTTTTTTACGTAGTGTTTAGCACAACACAGAGAACACTGAGAAAACGAAATAAGAATTTTCACTGTAATTATTTAATACGGACATGAAAAACTATAGTCAATATGAAGGATCTTTTAATTACATACAAAGACTATATGTTTTATAAGTGAACGGACTCTGAAACCTTTCCACTTCAAGTGTACACTTAATAGGTGAACTTTCGGAAGTCTCCTTTTTATGAGAAACCATTTTTGTGTACGAGGCAGTTAAAATACGGACAGTCCGTGTCACATGAAATGCACCGAGAGGCTGTTTTTTTTCTACTACCAGACGGTGGCGGTGTTGTGTCAAGAATGAAGCACATCTCAACGATACCTATTTACGTTACATACGTTGGCTAAGTGCCAAACAGCACAAGGCGAACACCCTGTATAGAATCCCAGTGACTTTTAGCTTTAAAACAAGTCTCCGCAACACGTAATAGATTTGTGTTTGTATTTTGTAGTTGGTGGTGGTAATAGTAATATTTATGTGAAAGAAAATGAGTGCAACATTTGTCTGAAAAGCAGATAAAGGCCTTTGTTTAAAAAAATTACGCGAAATGCGTGCTGGGGGATTGTTGTGAATGGCTGGGCAGCCTCCAGACAAAGCCTCGATCTTTTCGTGCCCTTGCTTCCCGGCCAAATCCCTGCTCCTCTCACCCCAGCTTCCTGCCCCACAAACACAAGCCAGAAAGTGTAGCCCCCTCCCCAACACACGCACAGACCCTCAATAAAGTGTTTGTTGTCAAAAAAAATCCTCTTTTTCAAAGAGCTAATACTTGATGCTTCTCTGTCAGCCAGCGGCACTAATATTATAAAACAAAGCATCATCTAAATTATTTTAATATGTGTAACAAAAAGCTGAACAAAAACTGAAACTTCAGAAAAAAAGCTTTGAAAGTGCATAGAGGACTCTGACTAAAAGCTTGAAAGTTATGTAACTGTGATCACATCTTATAATAAGAATTCCATAAAGTTGAAATGTTCCAATCAGTGTTTATATGGTGTATTCAAAGGCAGAGGAGCAGGAAATAAACAGTTATGACTCAAGAACCGTAACGTGTGCTTTATAGTTGCTACTATTGAGAGAACAGGTGGATCGAACCCTCCGGAAACACGACCACGTATGGACCAATAGGCACGTTGCTCAACCGAGTTTGTAGAATTAACCTGGTTAGTGCATCTTACTAATGCGCAAAAAGGTTCAAGTCCCTTACATAAAGTTGCAGCTCAGATGCTATTAGAGCTAGTTTATATATATATATATATATACACACACACACACACACACACACACATTCAAAATACCTGAAGAGCGTGGTTACTCAAAATAGAATTGTGTTAATTAGTCTGTAATCTAGTATTACATGTCTGATTTTTTATTGAATTATATTCTTTAAAAAGTTTATACTGTGCAAGAAATGTAAGAAACATAAGGAACTAAAAGGTTAATTTAATACAGTCATACCGTTACGGATCTTTATTTAATTTCGTTAGAATAGTAATCGCTTGTGTTTAAATTAACAATGATCTAATTAGACAGTAGTGGTCGGTGTAATGGATACGTCATACGATTGTTAATTACTCCGGCTTTGTTTTTACAGGTATGTAATTTATGCCTTTTCGTGGTCTTTAGCTTAAGGTGAAAATGACAGCTGGCGTCTCTGAATCTCGTTATTCTGTTTGCACCCTTGTATCGTCGCGTCGCGTTTGAGACACTCTCGCCGGCTGATGGAGTCTGCATGCTCACCGATGCCTGGCTATTAAACACCCAAGGGGATGAGATCGCACGCATAGCTTCTAATTAAGCAGCCAACACTCGCTGTCTCCGTGAGTCGAAAGTTTACTACGCCATCCGGTAAGTGAAATGTTCCTGTGCGGAGACACTGAGGCGGATGGTGTGGAGTTTCTGCAATTATCGGGTTACTGCGACGTGTTGAGGAACGCCGCGTCAAAACAGTTACTTTTCGCCTGGATCCCCGGCAGTTGCAAAGCTGATACGCTTTTCAAAGCTGTCCTGGATCCTTAAATCTGCAAATTTGTGCACTTCGAGTGATTTGACTGCATTGATATTGGATAAGTTGTTGACGTTTTTAATTCTACCGATAATCGTCCGCATGCGTGTAAACGGGGGATGCAAAAGGAAGGTTAATTTCCGACCCAATCCGCTGTATGTTTGCGTGTATCGCCGTTATCTGGGCGATGTAGCTTTTATGTTCACTGAGATTTTACATTCCACATCTGCTGCTAATTAGTTTTAGAAACCCCTTTGATCTTGTTGCTATTTCTCAACTATTTTAAACCAAGCGAAACTTTTTTGCTTTGAGGTTTATTTGAGGTTTACTTCAAACCAGCGCGGACGAAGTACTGTCTTGTAATTAAAGCACCGCGTCAGGCTGGCCATCGCTACACAGCCCGATATACGATATAAGTGCGCAGAAGGGGGCCAGCGGAGAGGAATTCAGAATAAAAGATCACTTTCTACTTTTTTGTCACCGATGAAGATTGGCAATTTGCATACGGGTGTGTGTGTGTGTGTGTGTTTGTGTATTGTTTTCTCTTCAGGAGACTGTGTTAATGTGTGTGTGATAATAGTGAGATCTGCTCTGTCGATGTTAAACTATTCAAAAATATTACCATCAAGCACCCTGACGGCGTTTGCCTACATATGCAGCAGCAACACAATGGAAAAACTTATTAGTGGCTTGAATTGAAGTGCGTTGAGACGCTATAGGTGCTGTATGCTGTTTTACGAAATGTATAATGTAGACTTTAAACGTCAGGGAGGGTCCCGGTGTCCCACTGCAGGGTCTCAATGCGTGGGCGGCGCACCTTTCTGCACAAGCACCGTAACTTTACCGAAGTAATGTATGTGAAAAGTTTAATTTTCGCTTTTTACCTCCTCCTGTTTGGTCACTTAAGACAGAGTGGCGTTAAACAGAGGTGTATTTTAAGCTGATAGGAACATAGACAGCATTTTGTGGAAATTCCCAAATGTGTTTCGCCTAATACAAAAAAGTAGTGGAACTTGTTTGAATTTTCAAGAAATGTGATGCAAGTTTTTTTTCCACGAGGTCTTTAGTATGAAAATTAATGTAATTTGCATTGTTTTTTTTGTGGTTTGGATATCAATTGCTCTTTATTTTTTGAAACAGAATTGTGGATAAAATTCCATTATGGTTCAGGTTTCAGGTGAGAATGTAACTGTAGGGTAATATGCTTGAATGCATTTGATGACAGAAGTCAGGAACACCTCTGGCAGACAACTGAGTGGTCAAATCTTACTTTCCATATTCCCAGTGTGTATGGGAAGAGAAAAGTCTCCTTGTGACATCAGAAAGTGAGAACATCTTCTGAACAGTGGGTGCCCTCTCTCTCTTCATGTTGCATGAAATAGGCTAGTTTAACTTGAATATATAGAACATGTGTACACCTCCAGCTGGGGTAGTGGTTCTCATTATGAAGACCAATGAACAGCAATGGCTGAAAGTGAACCTGACCAGGGGGTGATGTGTTCACGCAGGACGACGTTATTGGCTAGCGCATAACAGGAAGGTTTTCTGTAATACAGTAAATGACCGGAACATTGCCAGACAGGGGTAATGCAGATTACTGACAGGGTTTACATTGTGGTTAAACAAAGGACTGTTTTTACTGACGTTTGCATGGGGATATGGGCAGAAGGTTTACATTTTTGCTTTTTCTGGAAATCGGACATGAAGTGTTTCAAATGCAAGATTCTGATGATGCATTTAATCAGCATCCAAACCGCCACTGACCCGAGGTGGGGTGACGGGCCTAATCCATGCAGGATGTGCGAGGAGTGCATTCTGGCTTTCTGTGAAGTTTTCCTGTAATCTTAAAAACATCTGTGCACAGACACTCTGCAAGTCAGAGTTAATGCTTCCATAAAACTCTGCTAAGTTTAAACCCGTTGCTAAGGGCCAGTTAAGATGTTTTGGAACGTGAAAATGCGGGAGCTGTTTGAAGCCCGATGTATGTTAGACACGGACACTATATATTTAGGCTTATTACATATTGTAGTCATTAAAAAGCAGTACCTTTTTGTCTTTCGTGTCAAGTTTCTATATAAATTTCATTGTATCGGTCTTCTTTCCCAACAGAACTGTCTTAGATGATTAGTTTCAAGAGTTTAGTGTCTGCTAATTAGGGCTTTTCATTCTCCTTTTGTTATGAATTACGGGCAAAAGAAATATTGCTGTTATCACGAACTCCCGGATGTTGATTATGCTCCGTTACAATACTGCAATATCCAGTAAGTATCAGCTAATTATAAGATGCTAGTTTTGATGTGATTTTAATTTCTGCAAATATAACAGCTTTCCACTTGACTGATTTGTTCTGGGGAATTGGCCACAGCCTATAGAATAACAATGCATCCTGTAGAAATGGAGGTGATGACTGCTGCCTCACACTTTCAGGGCTGGGTGTTGATACGCACGTCTACTCTCTGTCTGCAGTTTGCCTGTTCTCCCCTTGTCGCGTGGCTTTGCTCCTGCAGTCATGAAGCTTGGCTAATCGGCGCCTGTAAATTTCCCACAAAGTGTGATGGTGTGTGAATTAGGGTTGCAAAATTCTGGGAATTTCCCGTTAATCCCCTGTCTATTCCCTCCAATTCCCATGGAAAGTTTCCAACTTTGGAATATTTCCAAAATTCCCCCGCTTAACTTCCCACGGAACGGAAAGTTTCTGGAAATTTACTGCCCCTTTGCAACGCTAGTATGAATGGAATGTGATTGATCATATGTGCTTGCACCAAATCTTACTTTAGCGGTTTGTTGTAGGGCTGAGATCAGGTGATTTGTAATCTGACGGTAAAGAGCCACATGTATTCTAATCTGCTGGAGATAAAACATACTGAAAATGCATGCATTTATTGGTAAGACATTGCCTTGGTAATGCTTCAGGGCTGTGTAAAACAGGGATAAGGGGTATGATTCAAGTGTTAAGGATGTTTTTGATGCTCAAGTCTTAAGCTGGCTAAAGGTCTAAGTCCTCAGCAGCCAGACTGTAGCCAGAAATAAATTGAATGGGGTGTCTGGCAACCTTGCTGGTCCCACTAACTTCATGTTATTGGTGTTGCTGCCTGAAAGTTATTTTTTGTTTTTTTTTTAAAATAGAAAGAAAGAGGTCCATGTTTAGCATGTCACAGTAAGAACGTACTTGTGGTATCCTATAGAATCAAAGAACAATTTTTAAACTCCCGGTCTCTCAGCATTAGTATGTGTGTTTAAGTTTGCTAGATATCACATCTGCCTTCTGTATTTGTTTATCCAGTGCAAGGTCATGTTGAGCTGGGAATGACTTGACTTGAAACAAAGCATGAGACACAATCGCTCACTGTGGAAGTGCAGACCCACATCCACTGGACTTGCATGTCTTTGGCCAGTGTGAGTCCACAACTGCACCTGAAACTAAACCCTCCGTCCTGGAGGTGCTCTGCTGTCAGAAAACAATTCGGCAAACTTTGTAGAGAAGTATGACCCCGTGGGTTTGTAAATGAATAGTAGTCTTTAATCTGTAAGGTTTCATTAAGAAATGAAACATTCTTCAGAGACTTTAGTCCATATTGACATGATAGCATCAGGCAGTCGCTACAAGTTTGTTGGCTGCACCTTCATGATCCGAATCTCCTGTCCCACCACATCCCATAGGTGCTCTACTGGATTGAGGTCTGGTGACAGTAATGGCTATTTGAGTACAATGAACTCCATTGTCATGTTCAGGAAACCAGTCTGAGATGATATGAGCTTTGTCACATGCCACGTTCTCCTGCTGGGAGTAGCCATTAGAAGCTGGTCTTAAAAGGATGGACATGGTCAGCAACAATTGTCAGGTAGGCTGTGGCATTTAGATGATGCTCAACCAGTACTAAGTGGCCCAAAATGTCCCCTGCACCATTACACCACCACCAGCCTTTATTTTGATACATGGCTGGATGGATCCATGTTTTCATGTTATGCCAAATTCTGACCCTACCATCTGAATGTCACTGCAGAAATCAGGAATTATCTGACCAGGCATCCTTTTTCAAACCTTCCATTGTCCAGTGATGGTGAGCCAGTGCCCACTGCAGCCTCAGTTTCCAGTTCTTAGCTGACAGGAGTGGTACCCAGTGTGGGCTTCTGCTGCTGTAGCCCATCTGCTTCAAGGTTTAATGTGTTGCGCGTTCAGTGATGCTCTTCTGCATACCTTGGTTGTAATGAGGGGTTATTTGAGTTACTGTTGCTTTTCTTTCCGCTTGAACCAGTCTGGCCATTCTTCTCTGACTCTTACCATAAATAAGGCATTTTTGTCCTGATGACTGCATGCTTACTGGATATTTTTCATTTATGGTCTGTTCTCTGTAAACCCTAGAGATGACTGTGCGTAAATATCCCAGATGATCAGCAGTTTCCGAAATACTCATCCCAGCCTGTCTGGCACCAAGAACCATGCCTTGTTCAAAGTCACTCAAATCACCTTTCTTCACCATTTTGGTTGATCGGAACATTAACTGAAGCTCCTTTATATGCAGGATTTTATACACTGTGCTGCTGACACATTGGCTGGTTAGATACTTGCTTCAAAGAGTAGTTGAACAGGTGTAGCTTATCAAGTGGCCAGTGAGTGTATGTCATCAGTAGGCGAGAGTTCATGTTGTGATATTAGCTGTGTCCACGTGTCATTGCCACTTTATAGCTGAAAGGTTTTTGTATTAGTAACTGTTTTTTATACATTTAATTTGAATAGTTTGGATGCAGTATTACAATGATTTTGTCCTTGTCAAGTTGCTTTTTTTCATGGTCTGAGGAGAAAACAACTGAATTGTCAGCAAAATGTATATAATTTTTAAGGAATTTTAAAATGTTTTATTAACCCACATTAAACTTTCAAGCTTTCCATCCACTGATGTAGAAATGTAGTAAACCAGTTAATGGCTACCAGATTAAAGTACCAAGGTCGGTGGTAACTTTGATTAGACTTGATTGATCACCCAGGGGAATACTTTAGTTGTCCAGCAGCATTGCCGAAATGACTCCCAGTGTAAAGTACAGGAGAGTTTGAAATGGGAAGGTGCATCATTTAATGCAGTAGTCCTTTGAGCAGGGTGAGGTTATGGAGATGGAGACGGGAAGCTTAGTGCAAAGAATGGTGGTAGGAAGAGACGCATTTGAAATGCTTTGCTGGGCATCGATGAGTTTCCTGTTTTGATTGGGAAACTTTTCAAAAGCTGAAACCGGGCAGTTATGGAAAAGAACAGCAAATTATTTAATGTTCCCATCCTTATCAGTACATTCATAGCACTGGAAATAACCTTGTTTTGTAGATCTAATTGTTACTTGATGCCTCTCACACTTTACAATCCAGATTTGATAGTTGTTATGCATCCCCTGATAGCAGCTGCAGGTAAACCTTTTAAGGGATGGATTTTTTTGTCCTTTTGAGTGATTGAATGCTAATGCTGTCTGTAACAATGGAAGTACAGCCTTTTTTAAATTAGTTGTTTTCCCTATTTGCAAACACTGATTGAAATACTACTTTTTCAATTGGTGGTTTGTTGCCTCTCGCATTAATCCAGGGCTAAGCAATGGCGCTGACTAACTGAAACGTCAGCCTGCCATTCCTTTTTTCTTCCCTTCAGCTGCCTCCTTTTTAACCAAACCAGTTAAGTTGTCCAGATGTCTGATACGTGCCTTTGTAATGTTCAGACAAATGAAACTCGCTAAAGGATCTGGAGTCACTTCCCGAAAACAAATCTTGCTTCGCCATCTTAATTTAATTGGTCCCTTTGGACAATGAAAGCCCATATTGTTCATAGTGATAGAGCAGTTGGCAGAAATTCTCCATACTTTCCGCTTGGTGTTAAGCAAAGTCTGAAAAGGTAGGCAACAAGGATATTTGCTGCCCTGTTGATATGAAAGGGAAAGCAATCTCCAAACTTGGAGTGGAGGTTGCTTTGCAAACAATATCAGAGGAAGCCCACAAGTAAATACAGATTAAGGTTTCTCTGTATATGGCTGTTCCCCTTTAGAATAAGGAGTTTGTCTTCTATTGGTACAAAACCCATAATATTTATATACCCAGCTGCAGAGGTGCCTCGCAGGTTTGTGCAAACGGCAACGCTTCAGTTGTTTGTTATTGTGGAAGTCGCTTGGTGTTCATGGACTCGGAAGGTTATTGTTTCGTATCCCACTGCAGGTCATTTGGTGTACTGCTATTTAGAAAAATGACTCTGTACGTTTTATATAGGGAAAAAAATAGCTAAGCAATTTAGTTTGTTTAGTTTACTGTCCAGGTCTAATCCATTTGAATACGGCGTAGATATTGCCTGGCTATGCTATGATAGGAGATCACATGGAATTGCATCAGAAATTAAAATGAAAAGAATCATCTAGACCAAGGGTGTCAAATTCCAGTACTGGGGGGCTGGAGCCGCGCACATTTTTGGGTTTCCCCTCATTTACAGTAACACACCTGATTCACCCCCTTGTGCTTATTACCAAACGGCTCGTGTTGGAACAGGGAACGAACCAAGCCACACAGGGCTCCGGCCCCCCAGGACTGGAGTTTGACACCCTGATCTAGACGGGAGTAAAAATTCTTTCTAGATTATATGGTCTCAAGAAGGGACATGTTTGAGACTCAAAAGTGGTCTTGAAGCTGTCTCTGCACCCATCAGGTCAGCTGACATTATATGCTCAAAGCTTTGTATCTGAGGATTACCACAAAAATCTTATCGTAGCTACAATCCCTGAATTTTAATTAGTCCAATAATTTTGTGCAGTAATTCAATGGATTTTTTATTTTTTATAAAAGCTGTTGGAAAGCATAAGCGAGTACTTTCAGCTTGGAATGAAAACATTTACAATGTTACCAAAGCGATGTCTGTTTTGGCCAAACAAAATCTTATCTCAAACTTGTTTTGGCTTTTTTTCTTTGTTCTCCTTAAGTGCTTTGGATTCGAGAAGATTTAATGTGCGATTCAGGTTTGGGAAGAGCATTGAATATTTACGGCCCGTGTATTTCCTCTGTCCTCGAATATATCTTCCAAACTCGAATCAAGCCATTTTTAGGTACTTGGTCCACTGCGACCGAGGTTTTGTTTTCATTTGCAGCGATTTAATATCCAGCTACTAATTTTAACCTGATATGTTTAACTGTACTTAAACACAATGCATGGTGACTTTCACTTCACAGAGAACCACTTATTGTTAAATGCAATGTCAAGAACAGAAAATGATTATAAAAAGATTTAAAGCTTTAAAATGAAGGAGGCCATAAATTTTGAGGTGGTGCTCCTGTGGCAGTGTAGCCTTTGTATACTCGGCACAGAAACAAATGTTTGTTTGCATGTGAATAAACAAACTAGGTGGGTAAAATATGCACCAAGCGGAACAAATTAATTGTTCCACGCAGCTGGTAAGCCGTAGGAAGTGTAGGAAACTGCACTTGAATTTGAATAAAAATGTTACTTTTTGATTATGAGATGAATTTAGTTAGAATTTTATGCCAAACAAGCCTTCAAAAACCTCAAGAAAAGCAGTTCAAACTAGTAGGGCGAGTGTGTAGAGCCTTTTAGGGCATTTGACAGATCCCTTTAGCTAAGGTATGGTTTTACTCCAAAGGACGTTTGAGCTTTGTACATGTTCTATGCCGCAGAGTAACAAGCTGTTCAAGTGAGATGCCTTTGCTCAGATGTTGTATTTAAAAAAAAAAAAAAAATAAATAAATAAAAAATCCCTTCTTGAGCTTAACTGGACTTACAGGGTCCCGTTTCTGCAGGAAATGGTATGCAGAAGGTTTTACTAACCCTCTCGTTTATCAGGAGGAAAACATTTAGGAGAGACTGCTATTCCATGTAATAAATTTTTCATTGGACAGCCTTGATGCATCCCTGTGTATCCCCCCCCCCGTACAGAATGCCCTCCCCAGAGCCGAGGATTTCAGGTCATGCCCTCTCGTCCCACATCCCACCGTTTAGCATCATGGGGGCTGTAATCCAGCATTGTGCCACCCTCCTGTTGCAGAGGGATTTCTCCATGTAGGTCACCGGCTAGGCCAGCCACGTGGACGCGGGGGCTTGTCCCCGGACAGCACAATGGGCAGGAAATGTTTAATGCAACCCCTGTAGGAAGGCTAAATATCTTCATCTCACTGCAGAGGGTACTATTCTCACAGTCCTGCTGGAAATGGATTAATTTCCACACACACACAGACTTAGGACTTTTGACATGTTTTCATTATTGTGAAATAAAACGATGCTGTTTAACTTTGCAGATCCCTTGGATCGTAGCGAGGGACTCCATGTGTCTCTTGTGCACGTCGATTGGCGAGGCTCCAAGGGGTTGGCTGGGTTCCGTGACGCCTGGGCACTTCCTTGAGTCTGCATTGTTTGTGGTTCAAAGACGTCTTCCGCAAGACTGAGGAAGGACTGTGCTGTTGCTATAGCAACCCACATGACAAAGCAGAGTAACTTTCAGCAAATGGAAATGAAACTTGGTGTGTTGATGTGCATTTTTACATCCCCATTACTTCTATGCGAAGACTAATGGGCAATGATTTTGTGAATAAGCCTTGTAAACTCTGTCATGCTAATCGATGCAGCCCCATTAAATCATTAGAGTAACTGCAACAATAACAGTGTACAGTAAGAGTACAATACTAATGAAGTTCTGCCCTCTTTCACATGACAGATTGTGTCTAACTTAATGCTCGGGAAATTCAAAAGAGTATTTGAAAATATTTCTAAAGAATCTTTTGATTTTGGAAATTTTCAGGGCAACCTATTAGTGTGACGTGCGGGAAGCAGGCAAAGGGAATGTTGGAGTCGGGTAAACACGGGATTTATTAAGGGATCACACACTCGGGAACACACAGCGACGTCAATGACCGGACTGGGGAAACACTCTAACAGCAATCAACACGACACGAAATGTCTGGTAACACGGGGATTCCACATGGTGTAGAAGAGGGGGCATGGCACACAAGAGGATCAGCACGATCGGGGCATGACGGTTTCCTCCTGAATTTAATTTAGACTTCAGAGTGTTAAGCTTCATTAAAATTTGAAGAATTTGTGGTGATAAGATGAGGAATAAAAGTTTTAGTGAGATAATCAGTGAATTTGGTTGAAGCTGCTCCTGTGCCATCTGTGAATCTGGAACAACACCAACATCTGAGTGCTAAGCAAAATGAATTGGCACACTCGGATAATTCCTATTACAATGTTTCTTGTATTCTGCAAACACGGCGCATTTCATATTGATGCTCCGATTTGAGTTCATATCACAGCTAACAGAGAGAGCTTTACAGTGGCTAGCAGCCATCTGGCTGCAAAGGAGTTCAAAGTGCAGTATACAAAAATATGGTCTGTTAAATGGGCTTGGGAGAGAAACTCGTTGTAGCATCTGATGACTGCTGACCTCAGGGAGCACTGCAGTTGTACAAGATCCTTTGTTTTGTTCAGGGAATGTTAAGTAGTTTTAATTCTCCTTTTGCTTCGAGGGGGTCCAGGTCAATTCCCAGTTTGATGCAGCCTTCCTGATCAAACTGTTCAGTAGTAATACTGTTACCCCAGCATGCAACAGCTACAACAAACTGGTAGAACTGGGGCAATGGGGACCAATTACTCCAAAGCAACCTCAGGAAAAGGCCCAAAAGACATAATGGATGGATACAGTTATCCATGAGGGGCAGCGGGCACTATGAATACAGGGTGATAACTTTTATGTCATTGTCAACACGCCATCGGTCTTCCATTCTTTCATCTATGAGGACCTGCATGAGTATATTTGGGAAGTTTGTCATTGTCTCCCTTGATGATATTTAACTGTATTTAGCAGACATACGGTAATCCATCTTGTGTTTCTTGTCCAGCACAGATTCCTGTGTACTGGCATCTGTGCTAAAGTAATGAAGTGTCAGACCCATATTCCTCACTCGCTTCCTTAGCTTGTATGTTGAATGTGCAGGGAGTGCAAATGTATAAAAATGGGAGCTGAGAAGATCTTGCCGACAACTCGAAGGGTTATGAAGTTGCAGGAGTTTCTTGGGTTTACAGATTTTATCATGAGCAATTTTAGTTCTGTTGCAGCACCACTCATAGCCCTGATTAAAGTGAGGTTCCTGCTGGCTCAGTTGGAACTAAGAAGCTGATCAGACCTTTTGAGGAGTTGAAGAGCAGCATCTCTATTTTTATATACCCTGACCCCTCGATCCCTTTCGCTGTTGGTCGATGTTTCAGAGTCGGGTGTGGGAGCAGTTTTGTCCCTGCAAGCATTTTTTCCCCCAAATAACTTTAATTTCCAGAAAGAAATGCTGACATTAGTGCTGAGGGCTACTCACCGTCGAACTGGCTCTTGAGGGCGTCACCGGCTTCAGGCAGCCAGATACCCTTTTCAAGAACACATGGGGACTTTCTCAAATCCATGACCTCCCATGACCCTGAGAACAAGTGTTCGTGTCATGGTAGGCCTTTCCTTTCTACAGTGGACTTGCTCTAATCTTTCTTTATGGTCTTCGATTAAAGAACCTCCTGGTGGCTCTTGACGTGACCACAGTTTTTGTGTCTGACCTAGATAGCCCAGTGACACCCTATTGGCTCTCCTCTGGACTCGCACCACCTCTGTCTCTCCCTCCCACAGTCATTAACTTCTCCACCGGTCCCCCCTGCTCTGAAGGATTGACTTCCACCTATGAGGCCGTGGATTGGCTCTCAGAAGGAGAGTCGGCCTGATTCCCCAAAAGGGGCTTCCCAATGTGTGCAAGATGGCAAGCTCATTCTTACCAATAACTCCAGTAACAAAGTCTGAGTATCACTTATAGTTTTAGATATGTCTCCTTTGTTAAGCCTCTGATTTAGAGGGCTGGAAATCACATGGTCTCCACACCTGGCTCGGAAATGCCGTTACGCGAACTTCAGGAACGGAGGAGGTACCTTGGGAGCTTGAAATCACATGACCTCCACAAAATAGCGCTGGATTGGACATTAGTGCAGCTTTGGCAGCTGACTTTAATTCTCTTTTAAAATGTGTATATCTGCTGTTTCAATGATATTAGTGCAACATCGGGAATGGACGCTAATGATCTCATTTAAATATACAGAACGGACGTTAATAGTCTATGTTCAGCCTGCTGAGGTCTCTACAGTAGTCGTGTCCAGGCCAGGTGTGGAGGTCATGTGATTTCTGGGCCCACTGTGGAGAACCTCCTAGTGGAGGTCACCCAGTGTTCTGCAGCCAGACCCTTCTCACTGTAGGTGGCTTCTGTTCATGCCGGCCTTGATGAGGAGGAAGTTGATCTTACAGGGCATCCTGCTTGTCGACACCTGCTGTCCGTGGTACTGAAGGGGAGTGCTTCATGCAGAACATGCCGTTTTTTATGTAGTGCTGAGCTTGAGAAGCCTGGTTGGTGAGGTGGGACATAGGGAACAGGGAGGGAGCACTTAAAATTAGGCTTAAAACAGTGTATGGGTGATGGGGGGGGGGGGGTCCATACTTGTCAGATGTTTGAGTGTAGTTCTATCCTTTTTTAACTGGGTTCTTTCATTCATTCAGGCTGTTTTTTTCCCCAGTAAACATCTGCATCTCTGATGGGGGACAAGACATGGTCCATTGTCTTTTCACTTACAATATATCTACTGCATGTTTATCACCAAATGTTGGGTTGCCTGTTTTTGTGCTTTATTGCTGCTCTGTGGTGGAGCAGGTTTCTATGCTTAAAATAATAAGGTAATTTGTTTTGTCCTCCTTCATTCATGGAGCCTGTAGGCTCTGGTGCTGTGAGTCCATCTCATAAATATGTGGTTGTTTCACTTCCATGGCTATTCAGTAGAAAATGGACACTTTTTCCAATAAAGTCCCAAGAAGGATAGTAATGGCAAATGTTGTGGTCTTACTTGCTTTAAAAAAAAATCCATTTGTACTCGCTGGTTTTGGAACCAGTCCTCTGCTGCAGACACTGTTGTATGGGTGAAGTTCTGGAAGTGATGAAATTGAGATGAACCGCGCCACAATGGAAGCAATGGCACTTTGTGCCAGCAAAAGGAAGGGCGACTGCGGAAGACTGGCGACTTTGTGTGAACTCAAAGTATTATATGGATCTTATTACCATTTCACAAAACCAGTATATAGATGAAGATCTACACCTGATTTCAGCTCATGTCAAGTGAAACTGCACCCAAATTGAGACAGTGGTGCTAGGTGACAAGGTTGGAAAGAGCAGCGGTGGAAGGCTTGATCTTGTGAAGACAGTAACTCTAAAAATATTTGATGGGTCTTTTTCAAACTTCCGAGGAACAGTGTACAGGTGATTGATCTGGGGCTCAATTTCAAGGCAAGTTGCACTGAAACTGAAGCAGTGTCACGCAGTGTTGGCACATGAAAAGACAGACATGGCTCTGATGAACTTTATTGCAGTGAGACAAGTCACACAGTTGGGCTTTTAATAACGATTTTTTTGGGAGTATGTAAGGGGGCGGAGCAGAGATGGGGGGGAGGTAGTGACAGGGCTGTCTGCAGAATACATTGCTTTAATTCATACCAGCATCTAACAAAAGCATGCTAATAATTCAGAACAGAGAACGTATAATGTATAAATGGTCATGCATTTTCTCTGCCGCTGTTCCTGTTCATTGTCAGAAATAAGGCAGGAAATAACTTCAGACGGGACACCATCCCATCCTGGTGTGCACATACACTTCACACCTATGGACAATATTGGCAACTCGGTTTCATTTAAGCGTTTTTTTCAATTGTGGAGGGAAACCAGAGGGCAACCCACAATGGCAGGGGCAGAACACGCTGTCGAACTCTGCTCAGCCAGGGGCGTGAGGCAGCCTCGCCAACCACTGCACCGCTGTGTGCATGTACTGTATAATTTGTATACAGTTTCATTTGCTAATATTTATATTTGCAGTGAATTAGAGTTTTCATATTGAAGAGCTGTGTTATCTGAAAGTAAACTATATCGTGTTGTTTGCCCTTTTTGCTGCTGAGCCAAATGCAAATCCCCTCTCTTATCCTGGGTGTTTTGGTGGGACAGACTCTCTTGTCAGACTTTGCAGCTCAGGATTGTTTTAATCTTCTAAATGCCGCTGTTGCTCTTGTTAGTCGCGGTAGGCCCGTGACACAAAAGCGCCTTTATTTGTATCATACCCTAGCAGCATAAACATTTGTGCTTTTCATCTAATGTTTATTAGAAAACATTTAAATGTTTTTCTGCCTCAGATGAACCCCCAACCCGCCTGATTGGGTAAAAGTGATCGGTTTTGTAAGCAGTTGTGATGAAACAAATGCTTCCTGGTAGCTTCACTGCTGCACAATGTTGTGATTTTTTTTTTTTGTTTTGTTTTTTTTCAGGGAGCTGTGATCAATGGGAAGAGGTAGGTTTAAAAAAAAAAAGAGGAAATCTAATTGCCAAGATAACTGTGTGCAAAGAGAGTCAACCAGTGGAGATGATGGATGGTGGAGGCCCCAGAATTCTCTGTGGGAGAGACTTCAGAAATTAGGGGATGACTGTGAAGGATAGTCCATTTTAGCAACGTGAGAACTCAAACCGATTGCCAGTCAGCCCATTATTTAACTGATCAGCAGTAATTACACTTTCTTTGCAGGATAAAATTTTTGTCTTATGTGAGGTCTAGTACCTGCAACATGAGCATTATAGCAGTGAGTGGATGAGGTTGTCGCATCTACACCCCCAGTGGCTGGTGATTTTGTTTTCCATGTGCTTCATCACATGATGCAAATAGTCTATGCTTGATTGGTGGATGTTGTATGTTTCGCTGCAATGGGAGCCACCTCCTGCAGCACCCTGCCAGTTATTCGGCGGGCAGCAGGTCACAATGACTCTGAGCAGATGGACTCTGTGACACACACTAGCCCTCTGACAGGCGAAGCCAAAACAGTCTGTGGAAAAGAACTTCATCTAGGCCAATACTATTTGGCGAGGACTTCTTAATGGAGCAGGATACAGAACATTAATTGCTGTTGTAAGGGGAGAAATGGGGAAATGCTCTGACACACTTTAAATGAAGCATGTCACCATTGTGTTTTGGATTCACGTCATGTATGAGGGGGGGTAGGAAGATTTGTCGGGGGTCGGTGTGTGTCCAGAGTGAAGTTGTAATCAATTTGTCTTTTTGTTTTTTTTTTTTTTTTTCTTGAACCTCATTTCATTCCACTTTCATTTGTTTTTTTTTTCCATTTTATTGCCTCAAGGACTCCCCTTTCGTAAAACTATCGCCAGTGCATTCTCTGAAGAAACTGTTGCTTTCTCTTCAGTTGTGTGTGCTTGGGAAGGGTCTCCGGCTAATGTTACAGCTGCTGCAGAAGCCTGTGTCTCGTAAAAGCAGTCTGCCGCTAAAGCATGATTCCGTCATACTGTTTTCTTCTTTATAAAACCCACCAGGCTGCAGTGAAGTTCTTCTACAAAATAAATTTTGTGCCGTACGGTGGCACCTACTGGAGAATTCCGAACAAAGAGCACGCAGGGTTGGTGACTGTCAGCTCTTTTTAGATTAAGCCAATTATTTATGGGGAGAATGAGGTTTCGATGGGCAGGATGGTCCCATGTTGACAACCACAGGTTGCTTGCTTCCTATTGGCTCGAAACATGCGGCGATGACCAGTGTAAAACCCCCCCACTCCTTTTTTTTCAAAGCCTTTTACTCCCATCCCTAACAGAATCTGGCTTAAACCAGGTTTACTCCAGTGTCTTTGCCTGTGTCTACTTTTTCCGGGGGTGTCTTCTGAGAATAGCGGCCTGTCTTTTTCCAAGGGGCCGTGACCTGAGGAGTGTTTCTAACTAGGAGTTCTCTTGCCCTTAATTGTTTCCAGATGCTTAATTGCGTGTGTTTTTTGCTTCTTTGCCCTGGGTGAGGCTGCCGCTTATCGGCCGGTCAGGTAAACATCTGGTCAGCCACCGAGTGGGACCGAGTTTTCAGCCTGGGAGTTTTATGCCCAAGACAAGCCTGTTTTGTCTTTCGATAAATGCCGCAGTTCAAATCTTATTATCCTGATTACATGTACTGTATTACTAACGTTTCCAGAAGAAAATAAATAATAAATAGCAAATTGAACTGTTAAAGCAGCTCGACCTTTTTCAGCCCTGCCCGGTCTCTTTGTAACATCCATCATTTTGAGGAACTTCCACTTGTGACACCTCACTTGGTTGGTTGGCTTTGTAGCACTGACTCCTTCTCCAGTGCTCTGTGGTTTCACTGGCTTTCAGTGCAGTGGTTTCATTTGGAAATCGTGTTCACTGTGGAAATGATTGCGTATTCCTTTTCAGTTTTCCTCGTAGTGTTGAATATTTTTATGTTTGGTTTTCTGATTAACATTGACGCTTTTAACGCTGTGGTGTGACCTGACAAGCCTGTTTGAAGG
This sequence comes from Mormyrops boulengeri, assembly GCA_026781065.1. NCBI lineage: Eukaryota > Metazoa > Chordata > Actinopteri > Osteoglossiformes > Mormyridae > Mormyrops > Mormyrops boulengeri. The sequence continues at coordinate 3,654,251 of JAODLD010000113.1, forward strand.
GAAATGTTGATTGGGCCCAGCTTGAATGTTGTGTTTTTCATGGAAAATTTTACATGCATGAGTGGCTTTTAAAGCTCTTCAGTGATGTTAGACATTCTGAGAGTCCCTGAAATGATCCGTAACTAAAACTGGTGGTCTTCAGCAGGGCCTGTCCAGCCTTTGTAGTCACATCAATATGTGGTATTGGGTCAGCTGATCCAAAAATCTGTCCTAGCAAGGGACGTGCTTTACCTCCTGACCAGCAGAGGGTGCTCTGGGTTCAGGCTGCAGAGTGAACTAGCACAGATGTTCAATCCCTGAGTAGTAACCACACTGCAGTAAATTATGATGCGATGTACAGAAACTGTAGACACGCTCTTAAATCTCACACAAATTGCTCCCGAGTGAAGCACGTTGACCTTGAGGGAAAGCGCTGCTGCTCTCTCGCATCACCGATGTTCCTGACCTTACAGTCCATGGGAAGAAAGGCGGGGGGTAACCCTGAAGTGTCTCGGGCAACAGAAAAGGATGATGGTGCCCTTGTTTTATTTTTATTTTATTTTATTGCTGTCTCCAGCGAGTGTGGGTGGGAAAGCCACTTTAGCTTAGTGTTCTGAAAAGGCCATTCTAGACCTAAACATGGGTGGTGTGGTATCCCGGTATATTCCGGGAGTTAGAAATCCTGAATGTACTGTTTTTAATATCATGAAAGATGCAGACGCTTGTTTTTTTCCGTTAAACTGCTCTACTGGTGAGAAAGAAGGTGACTTCAAGTGCAATAACACAGGATTGGTAAAGAAAAATAGTGACATCTGTTCCGTTCGTTACATTTTCATTCTACATGAGAATATTTGTGAACATTGTGTGTGAATGAAGTTACCTGAAACAGAAGTTACTGATGGAATGTGCAAATCTAAAATGAAATGAATTACAAGAGGAAACTTAGCCAGCAGAAGAGTTAACTGGAGGTCGAAAAGATTATTTGGTTGTGGTGACCATTTGCATGCAGGACTAATATTTAATTTGCAGCAGTCTTACCCAAATTCTCATGTGTTTATTCACATTACTGTTGGTAGCTTGGGTAAGAGTGGTGTCAACAAATGAAGGGTGATATTTTTAACGCTTCAAAAGCAGTTTCCCTAGGGCTCTACTCCCGCACTAATGAGTCCGATTAAGTTATCTTTTGATTCCGGAGTTTACAGTAGCCCTCACGATTTATAATATCTTTAAAAATCGTTATATACCGTATACCGGGGAGGAAGTGTGCAGTAGGTTTCACTGTATGGAAAACATAGATACCCCCCAAACTTATCAAGACCCCATGCTCAGTTGGTTACTGATTTGACCCACTGAGTATTTGGCAGTTGTAGATGTTTGACTTAAGGATCACGGTTATCCTGTTTGAGCAGAGTCATGCACCCAAATTTGGCGTTTAGAGGAAGCTTCACAGATAGGTTTGGTTCGGAAGCATGGGGCCGGTATGTGGGTGGGAGTGGCGAAGGATGACACGTTTAGGCTGAAGTGCGGCACTGGCCGACAGCAAATGGCCTCTCTAAGTGCAAGGCGGCATGACGGAGGTAGAATGGCAGTGTTTTTGAGTTTTGTGTCCAAAGAACCAGCTCAGATACACAGATCACTTTACACATCGAAATTAGGGGCTTTATCGATTTGAATAATTTAAAACATAGCGGGGTATCTGAATGACCTGCTCATTGTGTATGTTCTTCAGAGGAGTCCTTTTTGTAGGTTGTCCTTGTGTAAAGCTTAAAAGCTGAAGGCCAGACCAGTAACGGAACTGTCAATGTGACACAGTCACTGCCGATTGACCCACTGGGGCCAAATGATGCACTGAGTTACTCTGCCAAAGTGATCGTCCATTCCTACAGCTGGACGCTTTGTTCAAGGGTACGACATCAGAATCGTGAAGAAAAATGAAGCATATAATATTGGTCCTGCGCTTGTAATCTGTGTTTTGTGGTCTTCCATGCTTCTGTATTAGATTAGATTCAGCATTGCACAAAGGACAAGACAATGAAATCCAGTTTTGCATGTAATCTGGAAGTGCAGAATGGTTTAAAAACCGGGAGAGGAGATATTTAAATGACAGGCCCATCTTGGTGGCGGTGAATCTACCTGATGCTGTGACAATTCAGCCCTCCAGTGTCACCGATGGACTTGGCTGATAGTGTTTAGTTGCGCTTAGGGTTGCCTGCTCAGTGTGTGAGTATTACAGATGATCAGTGTGTCTGTCAGTGTGTGTGATGTCAGTCTGATTCCTTTTAAACTCGAGCTGAAAGTCCATCTTGTCGGGTTCCATGCTTTTATCTGAATCGCCGTCTGCAGCCAGTTTGAAGCCACAAAGGCATGTTTTTAAAAGGCAATGTAGATGGGTGGGAATCTTAACTTCTGTACAACTGATCGTCTTCCAACTGCTGTGGATCACAGTATCAACACTCTTGCACACTTTGGCCAATTTAGAAACCTTAGTTGACCTCGCTTTTGTATCTCGCGACTGGTAGTGAAAATCAAACCCCCAACTCCGAAGGTGTACCCACAGCGCCACCTACTGAGCCACCATGTGTGTTTTTTTTTCTTTTAAACCAATGACCGTTCTCTAACCTTGTCTAACAGGCACATTTGAGGGAGGAGAATCGTGTTTGAAATAGAATCCATAAGTCCGGGACGTTGGCAGGATTGCAAGAGCTCAGTGTATTTAACCAGACTTCACACCGAGCGGCTAAATGTACGACTTTATACCGCGGTAAGTGGCACCTTTTAGAGGAACGGCGTGGATCCGGGCCGAGTGGCCCTCTGTCGCGCTTGGTGGCGAATCCCGAAGAGGCCATCGAATGCCGGCCCAGCAGCCTTGAACGTGTCTGCTGTGAGATTGCAGGGGTTGGATCCGGTGTCCCGCTGGTTTCCAGGAATGGCTTCCATTTAGCTCACGACTCACTCGCAGCGCGTGACATCTACTGGGCAATTACAGGAGGGGGCTGAGTGAAAAGCAGCACGCCCTGTGACCTTTGAAAGTCGGCATGAGGGCTGCCTTCACAAAACCCTTTGTTACTACACATTCCCCATTCTTCTTTTCAGATTAGTACAAATATATGACCCTTACGACAATAAAGGCCACCAGATTTGAATTTTATATTGGCGCACCTGATTTCTGACCTGGGGCTGGCAGCACAGGTATACAGATAATGTTCCTGCCCGCCCCCACGGTGCCTCAGTCTTATTCAATGTTATTTTTCAAACACCAGTGCACGATTGATCTTGTCAGGAAATGATGCTGCCCCCCCAGAGTCTGATCAAAGGACTTGCCTGAGTATGAGACTGCGGGGGTCTTCGATAGTGAAACCCTTAAATTAATCCTCTGATGTCGTCTTGTCAGTCTACATTGCAGAGACTGCGTCAGCTCCGTAAACTGACAGTGTTGTCAGAACATGTTCCCCAAAACTGATAGAACTCTGCACTCTATGAACCTGCCTTCCCACCAGCAGTAGCTACCTTATCCAGTGAACACTGCCCAGCACTGCACCTTTCCCTACATCTGTGCCATATAACTACCTTATCCAGTGAATACTGCCCAGCACTGCACCTTTCCCTACATCTGTGTCACATCTGTCATCTTTACGGTTTCGACAGTAGCCACTGTATCTGTTTTATTGTGTGGGTACCCCCAGCTCCCCTGTGTGTCAGTGTATGTACATTCCTTGTAATGTATATTTATTAGCCATTATTCTCACCACCCCCACCCCCCTCGTGTTACATTTGTCTTGCTTACAGTCTCTGCACTGTACAGTATGTATATATGTATACTGCACCGCAGTGCTGGGGAACATTATTCTGTGCCATTGTATGCTGTGATTGTATATAGATGGCATGACAATGAAGACCTGCTCAATACTTGATATATATCGTGTGATAGAATATGAAAGAGAAATTATGAGGTATATTGTTGGCTGGGAGGGCAGTGGGGTATCCTTACCCCTCCAGGGGGTGAATTCCTGCCCCTGGGTCACTCTGGCTTGAGTTTGGGTCTTCCTGCATTCATGTGCAGCTTTTTTGGTACTCTGGGGAAGTGGTGTCTGAATTGACCGCAGTGTGATTTGTGCGTAGGAGTGTGTGCCTTGCAATGCACTGCAATTCCACCCAAGGTGCCCCCACCCCCTCTCGTTCTCTGTGTTTTCTGAGTTTAGGGGGCCCTCTCAGATCTTTGCATTTGACGTACTCTGGAAGGGACCCGCTAGCTAATTGTATTCGCACTGCATAGCCTGACTGTTACTGTAAATCCTCAGTAATGTGCATCCCCTCCCTGGGCTGTACAGTGACTCATAACATGCTGACGTGCTGCTGCCCTGTGACTCCTTTGGTATGGGATCCAATTGAACCTTAGTTCTGTTCTGAGTTTTTGCATGTTCTTTGCACAATTTAATGGTAAACTGTTCAGGAGAACTGATGACTCAGCAAGGATCCCCTCATTCTGGACCTGGGGGTGCCAGTCTGTAACACAGTTTGCTGATTCCCCCCCCCCCCCCCCTGAACACACCTTATTCAGCTCACCAGCTAATTGTTAGGTGTGTTTGGAAATCTGCAAACTGTCCTCCAGCAGCCAGTTACTGGGGAACCCTGCTCTAAGATTGTGTGCGTTTGCATACAGTAGATCACACTTGGGGACCATAATGTACCCAAAATGTGGTAAAACCTGAAACTTTCTTGCTCCTGGGGCCATTTTTCAGGTCCCCATCTAAATAACCCAATTTTGTATAAAAATCTGTAACCGCAATCAAAAAAGTAAAAATGCCAAAAGTCTCGTATTTTGTTTGGTTACTTATGGTTAAGGTTAGGGCTGAGTAAGGGTGATGACATGATTAGAGTTTGTCCCATAGAAATGAATGGACGGTCCCTGTTTAGATAGGTACTCCAACGTGCGTCCATCCATCCGAAACCATAACACATGTTTGTGATGCATGTATTCGCTCAGTGTTACCTGCAATCCTCACTGGATAAGAAGCTAATGATTATCAATGGACAGACTGATGCCACAGATACTGAGGGGAATTTCCTAAAGAATGACTGTGGGGCTTTCAGATTTCAAAAGTAAAATGTCACCGTTTAGGGGTTTGTTCATAAAATGTTATAACCATTTAAAATATTACAGACTCATAGACTGAATATAAATTCATCATTTGCTGGAAGAAGCACATTAACCGTCTTTGTAAGGATGTCACCTCACCTTCGAGTGTGACTGTTGTTGCTGAATGTTATGGCGACGTGGTGGCTTCCTGTCAGTGTCACACATTCTTCTCCATAAAACTGCAGTACAGATGATGGAAATCCCTTTACTGGCTTGAAGCTCTGCTTGTGATCCAGAGGCTGCAGATTCAAATTGTCAGAGGCGCTCCCTGTGTCGGCTATGCTGTATAAATGGATAATTATGCGCTCCAAATAATTCAACGCTGCGATGTACAGTACCAGTGAAAAGTTTGGACACACCTACTCATAGAAAGGTTTGTTCGTATTATTCGTTACATGTCATAATTATTAAAACATCAACACTATAAAATAGCATGAAATTATTTACTGACCAATGAAGTATTAAACAAGAAAATGATGATTTGTTAGGGAAGGGGGCAGCTCTGTGGGTTGGGACTCAGAAGGTTTCTGGTTCAAATCCCTGGATTGGCAGAGTGATCCCACCATTGGGCCCTTGAGCATGGCCCATTGGCTGCTTCACAATCTGGTCAAACTCCTCCAGAACCATTTCTACTGTGGTTAGGTCAGGTAGTCAGGTCATGTGATGTGGCACTCTATCACTCTTCTTTGTAGGCAGCTTGGCACATCTAAACTTTTCACTGGTATTGTATCTTCCTGGCTCACGCCCCGGTAATGGTTCTGCTGTTGTATTCTCAGTCAAGGTGTTGAGGTCAATCTGAATTGCCATATTAAAAATACCCAGCCTTGCTTGTATAAAATTTTGGCAGGGTCTTTCGTAGCTCATAGCCTATGCTACCTTGAATTGACTTGACTGACCCCCTGATGTATAGACAGCTCTGGGGAAAATAAATGGATTGATGGGTGAGTAAATGATGGCTGAGAATTTTCTGGTGGACTGTTAGCAGTTTTTTTTTTAATATTATGAGCATCAGTCAGTGCCCCACCTCACTCCATAACTTAGCATAATAGGCCAGGCAGAAAGGGCGGGGGAGGGGTGTGGGTTCCAGAAGAATTAATTTCAGAGACTTGCTAAAAATCTTATGCATTGAGAGAGAGTGGGGAAAACTGTGAGCGCCAAGCATCGATAGCTAGCGGGAGGAGCGGTGATGCTTGGTGTCGAGGTTCCATTCTGATGGCCCCCTTCCCTTCCCTGCCCCTGCAGCAGTGCAGTCCCTGAACAGCCTCAATGACCAGATCGCCCATTTCATGGTGAACGGGCCCAAGGCCCTGGACAACGAGGACGACGCCTTCCTGCCCAGCGAGAAGGAGACCCTAAAGAAGTCCATGACCTTGATGAGACACCTGCTCGTGGATGCCCAGGTACTGATTTATTTACTTACGGTGAACTGGGGGCAGAACCATACTGGTGTCTAACGATCACATACAAGTCAACATTCAGGCACTGCTGAGCATGTGCACAGCCACGTCTAGACTGCAGACAGGCTTTAGTTTAAACTGCATTCATATTCCTGCCCTGGTATTCTTTACAACAGGGGTGTCAAACTGCAGTCCTGGAGGGCCGGAGCCCTGCACATTTTTGGGTTAGAACACTTTATTCAACTCCTGGTGCTAATTAGCATACAGCTCTTGAGCTGAATCATTTGTGGCGGAGCAGGGAATGAACTGACTTAAACAGGGCCCCCCCCCCGGACTGGAGTCTGACACCCCTGCTTTATAAGGTCTTAAGTTGCATGGCGATTTTTCCTCTCTTGGACTCTCTTCTGTTTGATACCATTTCCTTGTTTGAAATTCATTATCTTGCAGGATTTCTCTGCTGCATTATGTATAAACAAGGAAAATACAGAACTGTAATAATACTTTTTTTTTTCTTTAAATCTAAACCCATGCCGTTTAGGATGACATCTTAAAGTAGTATACTGCTTTACAGTCCTTTGGAGATCCTGGTAAATTGTTTATTTTTGAGGGGTCTAGTATTTGTATATTTTGCTATATTAATATTGTGTGCGTTTTACTATGCTGGGATTTTTGCATATTGGACACAATCTTGGCTGCGCTTTCGCGACTGATTGTGGGTGAATGTTGATTTATAGGGACACTTCGTGTTAATTAGCTTCCTTGGGTCTGTTCAAGGTATTCTGGACTGGTGACAGTTTGCAAATGGACGTCCGTGAATTTTCAGCCAATCGGTAGCTGTTGAAATGAGCATTTATATCGATGTGGCCCATCATTCCTGAGATGCAGCCATTGCTGTGACCTCGTAACGTACCACGAGAAACGACAGCAAAATCAAAATCAACAGTGTTAGCATTTGCTAATGAAGTATTTCACAGTGCATTAGTTCATTAGCAGAAAGGTTGGCAGGTAATTGCAGTTTAATTATGGAAGTTTTATTTGTATGTGTATTTAATTTTCACCAGTAATTTAAACAGTTTTCCCCTCTCCCATGTTTACTGGCATAGGAAAAAGACACTTTATCTTAGCACACAGTACATGTTACAAGAATACTATTTGCTGATGACCGTTATAGAAAATGAATGGGGGTGAATGCAAGAATAACATTCCTGTGAACTTGAGAGGGAGAGGAGCTCTGTGGACTCCTGCCGGTTTTACCCCCGTTTGTTACGGGCCTGGCGTCAGCTCTAAGGTGCAGGCTGGCCCGCATGATTCTCTGAAGGCGCTGTCGAGTGTTTGAGTGTAGGAGTTCAACAAGTCCATGGTCGTTTTATTATTATTATTATTACAATACTCGCGTTCAGAAATTTTTCATATGTTGTATATATCTTCTGATGTGCTTGTATTTGCTTCTGTACGTATTTGCTTCTGCACAACTGATGTTTTTTTTTCTTGGTCTTTGCCCTGTGTGTGTGTGTGTGTGTGTGTGTGTGTGTGTGACACACACAGAGATTGTGGTGTGTGGGATCAGGCTCCACTGAAAACAGCCGGATAACCCCCCCCAATCGGGAAAGAAAAAGCGGCTTTCTGGTCAGTGTTTCGGATGAGGAGGAGGTGTGTTTTATTGCTGGAAGCCTGGAGAGAATCCACTTGCACGTCGCAGGAGACGTGTGTGGACTACGAAGAGGCCCGGTCCGCCGGCGTCCCCCTGGCCTCGTTAGAGTGTTGGCACGCTCCGCGAACAGGTGGCCATTGCAGGCAAAGGGCGTCCCTGCTGGCCTTGGCACGCTCCTTTGCGTGCGTCTTTAGATTTCGGTCACCGCTAACCTGCTCTGGTTTTTCATCACGCTCGTTTCATAAATATATAGTTAAAACATGTGAGTATTATAATGGTGGGTGGCCAGGAGGACGTTTTACAACTCTTGTCTGCTCTCTAGCCCCGACTGAAAGAGGTGGGACACCCCCACCCCCAATGGTTTGTCCCAAATTGTATCTGAAGTGTTTCTCTGCGCACGACTGGCTCTTCCACTCTGTTGCTAGGAGAGGGGGGTTGGCATTTTTTTTCTGTGACTTTGACAGTCCATGAAAGCATCCCCCTCCCCCACTATCCCTTACTGAACATTTACTCTTGTTCATGTAGCCCAGGGGTAGGCAATCTTATCCAGAAAGGGCCCGTGTATACAGGGGTTTGTGCTGTAACTCCCAAATTAGGTCACTAATTAGAGGACTGATTGGTTGAAGAATCCTCACACCTGGGTTTGAACAGCTGACCTAAAGGTTACCCCAAAACCTGCACACACACCGGCCCTTTGCGGATAGGAGCAGCCGCCCCTGATGTCGGCTGTCATGTGTTTAATAGAGCACATTGACTTTTGAGTTTGACGCCGATGGGGAAAGATGCGATGGGGAAAGCATTTCTGTAACTGACTGCTTTCTGGATTCCTCTGTGGATGTTTAAAATAAATCTCATTGCTAACGTTTGAAAAGCACAGTTAATGCTACGATGGAAGCAAATTTCCCGGAGAAGGTACGGGGGCTCCAAGAACACATGGCTACTCATCCTCCCACCTGCATGACCTTATACCCTGTGAGTGGTCAAGCTTTTGAATGTGAGCCTGTTTCTACATCCAGGTCAGCCACCGGTGATGCTACACTTGCACTTTTTTATGGGTTTGGAAGTATAGAAGACATATGAGAAAAGTGTAGCAGCACCAATAGGTTTAAATGCAGATTTCAGTTTGAAACTTTAGGGTGCCAAATCTATGATGGCCATCAGTGTCTGTAAATCCAGAGAATTTCACGACCTGCATCCTGCAGTTTGACATGCTAATCGGTTCGGTTAGAGACTTTATTCAGATGATGTATGTTAAAGTTATAAAGCCCTCAACTGAACTTGAGGCTAATGCAGAGATATGAGCTGATGTGATATGGTGCTACAATTCAGCTGTAGTCATAGTTCTCACTGTGTGTCGGATTTAATGTAGCGTTAGAAGGGGGTATGACTCGTGCAAGATTTTCTGGAACGTGCAAAGCTGTCAGTCCATGCAGAAGGTTGGCATTGTACTTGCGTTCTGTTTACATCCCAATTGACAGCACCCTGCCTTAATAATCTATTCTGACGGTCTGTCCATTAGAAAATTCAGTTTTCAGAGAAACTTTTAACGGCCAACAAAGTGCTAGTCCTCTTCCTGTGGCCGACGATTGTTTACCTCCTTTTACCTGGTGGGCCGTGGAATTTTATTTTCAAACTAGATGCATTAGCTAATGACTTGCTATCATTATTCGTTGTGTACTTCTCTTTTTTTCCTTTACAGTGTTGTGGGCGCACGACAGTGTTATGCAGTATTTTAAAAGATGAGCTATGCAAAGTATGACAATAAATCAGTATTGAATTTTTCACTGGTGCATTCTTCAGTGTTCAGGGGCTCAGGTTGCATCCTGTGTAGCCATTTTTGTGTCCACAAATTAAAAAAAATTGCTTGCCGTCAAAAGCCTACATTAGTTTGTGTAATCTAAATTTTATCCAACTAGTGAAAATTTACAGCCCACAAATAACATCTTTAGCTTTCTGTAATTTTCCTCCATGTTATTTGTCCAGGTTCTTAATCAAAGCAGAAAGGTTTAATTAATAAGCAATTGTAATGAAAGATGGCACAACATGGCCTGTGTGGAGATGTACTTTTACTGGCAATCAGGGACTGTGATGTAGAAAGTGAAGAAATTCTGTTGTCAGTATATGGTGAGCAGTCATGGTTTTGGGGAGTTGATCTTGGCTGCCCTGAGACAGAGAGACACAGACAGGCTGTTATGTGACTGCCTCTTTAGGCCAATCAAGGATGTTGGGCTGTCACAGAATAATATCTTGACGTGACGGTAATATCTCTTTCTATTCGATTGCTGCTGGGAAGAAACACACCCACTCTCTGTGCTGGGTTTAAACATGAACCTTTTTGTTTTGCTCGAGTCACACAGGCTACCAAGAGGCACCAGAGGACAGTCTTTGTGGCATCACTTTCTTCAGACAGGAGGCCATTTTCATGTAATTAGGATGCTGTTATTTCATTGGCCGAAATATATGAAAAGTACCGAAACTTATTGAAACAAACATCTAAAGACTTGTTCTGTTCCACGATCTAATGGAGCTTGTATTCCTTCAGACAGTCGTCTTCCTTCATGACATGCATTAGACCTGTTAGTCTGGGACCAAAACACATCATTAAGCTGAGCACAATTAGAGACCAAAAGGAGGGAATCGCTCTCATCATCGGGTGAACTTTGAGGCTGCAGAGGTGTCACAAGCAAATGAGCATGACCGCTTGGGGTTGTCAGGTCTTGTGAATACCGAGACGAATCATTCTCAGCTTTGGGCCGTGGTGTGATGCTACAAGGTGACTTGAGATGCCTTGGTGCCATGGTTACGTTCTGTGGGGTGGGGGGGGCGCAGAGGCCCTGTTGCTAGACAGTTGAGTCCCGTTGAGCTTTGTGTTTATCACGCATGAAACAGAAAGAGCTGTAACGGTTTTTTTTTGTTTTTTGCTGGTCTGATGATATTTTGCTAATTGGATCAATTAATTGTACCAAGTATGTATGACAACCCCTCAAAATGCCAAACAAAACAAAGCTTTTCAACCTTTTGAACCTGCTGACCATTAAGAGTGGGGCAGATTCATTATTTCATTGTTTATATTGGTCAGTAAAAAAAAAAAAAAAAAGATAAAAAATCATCCTCTAAAATGATGTGCAGGTTTTTGGGCTAAATCTGCTCTCGTTGTTGTGGAAGTGAAGGGATGTGAGGGATGATGTCATGAAAATGATCTGCCTTTTTCCTCTGTCTCATTGACTAAGTGCTATAAGTACTATTGTAGTTAAGGAACAGACCTTGAACATGGGAGGAGCTGATAATTGTACTTTGAGAAACAACCTAGAATGCTTTGAAACAGGTCTATAAATAGATGTGCAAGTCCCCTTTAACAGAAGGGTCTGCAGGGACTTAATAATAGTGTAATTCTAGTATCATTCTCCTTTTTTGATGCTTTGCTGGACCCAGCTGCTACTATGGGGGGATTTGTCACAGATAAACCAGTTCTGCCTGCCATGGGACCACCTGGCCCTCCAAAGCAATGGTCTGAGTCTTCCTTCCTTCCTTCCCCCATGTGCCATGGCAAAGCCACATGCTACCACGACGATGGGACAGCCCCCCAGTTCAGCTGGTTCCCCCCCATGTGTCTTGGATCGGTCAGAGGAGCAGGCCCGTGGACCGTCTGGCTGAAACCGCACCGTCTGTCTGTCCCTGTAGGTGTTGCTGTAATAATCAAGGCTTTGCGTTCATAACCAACAGGGAATGAACGGAGAAGGATTATTACTACTTGTATCCGCAAGAGCTAGATAATATCACAATCTGTTCAACGGCACGGAACCCGAAAGACGTCATTTCCAGTGTCGGTTTAATTGCTCGAATGTTCTGACGATCACTCAACTCGAAGACCAAAGTGAAGACCAATAAAGTGACATAGTCATGCGGTTCAAGCTGATAAACAGAACTGGCATATTGTTCTTCCAGAACTTGCTGCATTTGATGGTAGTTTTCAATGTTCACATGGTATCTGCCATTTGTAATGACTATTTGTTGTGCGGGACAGCGTGTAAAAATTTATTTCTGTGACTGCTGGGCAAGTATTTATGGTGTCTGTTTTCCCACGAGACCCAGGCAGCTGTGCATCTTGTAAGAGTATAACTGAAAAGGAGTTTCTGATAGGGCTGCAGTCCAGCATACACTAGGAAAAATGTATTTTCTCCTGCAAGGTTGTATTACTGCTTTGAAATGGAAACAGTCCTACAGAAAATGACGAGATGGCATGAATACAATTTCATCTTCAACTTGTTAAACGCGATAAATTATCCTCCTAACGCTGTTGGGCGGCTCTGTTCATTTTAGCAGAGAACCATCCCGTGTCGACCGCAGGCCGCCTAGTCTTGATTGGTTCCCCATAAATCTCATTAGACTCCCTTGCCTGATCGCTGCCCAATTTCGATGATCTCTTCATAAAAACAAATACAATTACAGGGAGTAATTAAAGCAAACAGGATTTAAGTTGGGGGGGCCTTCTGGTGTTTATACACAGTCACTCACAGTATTAATCCCAGCGCCCATGTGATGCCCTGGGCAAGCTACACTACCCGCCCCCCCTCTGGCAAACCGCCCAATTTTACTTAGTTTGACGCATACCTGTATGGGCCGCGGTGAAGGCGCCCCCTTCTGGTGATGCTGCCCTTATCTGCCACTGTTAACACCCCCAGTTCATTTTGCACTTCAGGTGAAGTAGGCCCATGCACGCAAAGGGTGAACTTGTACAGAAGATTCGGACAGAGTTTGTACTGACCGTAAGACCTTCCGGTGTGTGATTACAGTGTTCTCTGCAGAGCCTCTGTGATGCCCCTTTAGTCAATATCACCCATTCATGTGTTATTTGGCTTATGAGTGGTGTCGTGGGGGCTGACCTGACGGCACACCCTGCCTTTCTCCTAAACGTGGGTCCCAAAGCTGTAAACACAGCTCACTGTCGCTGTCACCAAACGTCCCTGCTTTCAGCAATTTGCTCCTAGCAGGGAGCAATGAAAACAAACATCTTAGGGTTGTGGATTATGATGGGCTGTCACTTTTAAGGTGCTTTCAATACTGCGCTCTGAGCAGTCTAACTCGCACAGCTGAAGAAAGCGTAATCCCTGGTGATGTCTGGCTTTCAGATACGGGGAAGGTTTGTGAGAATTGCCGTCAGTGTCTGGTAATATTTCATGAACTCTGTGAGCTGGTACTGTGACTGATTCCTGGTTTGGAGTTATAACAGGAAAGGTTATTTGTGGACATCAACTTACTGGCAGTAGTTAGGAAGGTTTTATCTTTTCATAGCAAAATTGTAAATTGAGGGTTCAGACCAGGTGCTAATGTTCCTCAGTGTAGAGGGGGGGAAAAAGTCTGCAATCCACGAAGTGGCCGACTCTAAGATCAGAGAATCGCTGACTACCTGCAGGGAGTAGTATGTCTTGCGGACAAGCATGAAAGGTGAGTTGTAGGAGGATGTTGGGCGATTTGAATTGGGGTCCAGTAACTTCCGGGGATCATGAATGGCTGCCCCAAATGAGGAGGCAGCTGGACTGTTCAGTGAGCTGTAATTATAGGTATCCTGAAGCTGTCACTGGGAATAGCAGATGGCAGTCAGTCTGGCTCGTTAGGGGAACTGGAAGCGATTTACGCTATCGATCAGCAGAAGGGCTCGTCGGCGAGGAAGGTAATCCCGCCTCCGCGGTGCTTCCTCCCCCGCCTCCCGCCGTACTGTCAGCGTTTGGGTTGGGTGGGGGGGTCAACGAGGGCCTGCTGCTCTCTGGAACTCCCTATCCAGAGCCTGTGGCTTCCGGAAAGAGTGCGGAAATGTAGCCCCCGTGTGTCTCATGCTGTCAGCTTCAATGTAATAAAGAAGAATCGAGGCTAATAGAAGAATAGTGTCTTCCTGTGAATCACCATGGACACTGAAGGCGAGCCAATAGGGATGGCCGATCATACTCCATTATCGACTTCTCCATGGTTACAAAGATTCAATCGACTGGATGTCGATTAGCCCTGGGTTCAATTATCACCTTTTTAAGATGTAAATTATATGTGTGAGCTCACCCTGCTCTGAGTGACCAGATATGTAGATGATCAGTCTGTTCTGCAAACCTGTAAAATTCTGTATTTCCTGTTTTTGAACACAGTGTCTGGTTAAGTTGCAACCAGTAAGACCTTGAGTACCTGGAATCGCACAACTACCTGTCAAAAAACAGAAGTCGCCACCCAGAATTTGAGATTTTCTGCCTGTGAATCTGTCAGGCTCCTCTAAGCTTGTCCATATTTCACCATTGATGATACTTAAACTACTAAACTGCTATAAAGATTCGGCCGTGCTGTTAATACACGTAGATGTTTCACTTCCAATTCGCTACAGGGAACTCCTAATAGGGGGAGCTCGAGGTAATTTTTTTTTTTTTTTCTGAAAACAACCGCTTCAGGGTGATCTGAAATGAGTAATGAAGAAAACGGATAGGAGCAGATGTCATATGAAACCATGCGGGTGGGCCGAGGAGGTATTTACACAGCCTGACCAGCACGGAACCTTGTGTTGCTAGGCAACTATCGTTTGACAGTTCTCCTGCAGAAATTCAAGCTCGTCAGAGTCTCTGTAATGATGTTTGTCCCCTTTATTGTTACTCTACTGATATTAGTGCTTAAGCACATTCTGCTGCTGTTACTCTTTGATTATAAAACATCCGGTCCCTTTCAAGTATTAATTATTATTATTATTATTATAATTTTTTTTTAAATATAATTTCCCTTTTGCTGTAATTGCAGTTTTATCCCTGTACGTAGGTAAGCATACTGTATGCGTGTTATGTGTCGGGGTTATTTGAGATGATTAGGGGTCTGTCCAGCCAAGTGCTTGTTTTGTGTTTTTAATAGAAACATTAATCCATTGATTGATTTCTTGGTTGGTTTGTTTTGCTAACTGCGTCTTTATGGAGCTATGAGTTTTTCATGATGTTACTGAAAGCTTTTGCCAGGGGACTTCTGGGTAAAGTGAAGAAAGGCCTGCGGGGCAACTTCCCCGAGATTGCTGGTAGTGGAGATCGTGCCACTGGCTCTACAGATAGAAGGGTATCTCCTGTACTGGGAGGCGGTGAGACTAGGAGAGCAGACCCCAAGTTAACGGTCAAGGGCCTTTGATGTGAAGAAGTTTTAAATCCTCACAATTAAATTTTCTCTTCAGATTCTTGCATCATCCACTGAAAATGTTGAGCTTGATTTGGCCAAGAGAACCCGGGGATCGCCATGTTCGTTGACGTGCCGCAGTTAACGTGAATACGGGGATTTGTTGTCGGTGTACTTTAATTTTCTAAGAGAAAGTGAGGGTTTCGCTAAACTAATTGTTTTCCCCGTACGGCAAAACTCAATGAGTCATTATGCAGTGTGAACTTTGGCTGTATGTTGAATGTTTCTATTTGCCTGTAGCAATGCAGCACTGTTTCTTGATAACCTCCGTTTTAAGAACTCCGCCATTCAGTGCATTACGAGGCTAGTCATGGAAAACGCGTTTTCCGCTTTGTCGAATGGAAGAGTACTCTAAATTGTCAACAAAATATGGGATGTGCATTGTTTTGTGTATTTTTGAACACTAGAATGCATGTATGTGGGTTTCTATAGCAACATGGGATATCATCACAAGGTATGCTGGATAGTGCTGGTGACCCCGGGTTGCCTGTATCACGTTCTAAATGCTATGGTACACTTTGTGCTGATGCAAGCCCCCCCCAACCCTTCTGCGTTTCTCACCACTCTCTTGGCGTCGCTTTTGAGAGGCGCCACCGTCACAGATCAAAGGCTTCGCCCTCAATCTCTGAGAAAGGGTTTCCAGATCTGATATGAATCTGTCTCCCTGCCTGCTTCGTAAATCTGTGCTTCAGTGCTGTTTGTTTTCAGATTTGGTGTCATGGCCCCGTGAAAAGAATAAACACGTTCGCTTAGACGGAGAGACTTCACACAGGGATGTGGGTTAGGGTGCAGGAACGGGAACAGTCCTCCCCAATACCATTTTCAGCCTGAATTTCCAAACCGATTAGGGTCAGCTCAGATCAGCACTATCTGCTACGTATGATAATGACAACCTCGTAGAAATAGTACCATACTTAGATCTGCCTAGAATCGAGACTCTTGGTTCTTCACTTCCGCATCGCCATTTTTCAAATGGAAGGTGAATTTTTTTTCACTGCGTACAGAGAAACTTAAACCAGATAAGGGCTGCGCCCTTGAAATGAGAGATCTCAAGAAAAAGCTGACGATGCTAATTTTGTTGTGGTTTCAGATTTGCCTCTTTCCACATCTTTTACGTAGTTTGCACCCCCTGACAAATCGCACATTAAGCTCCCCCACTGCAGGAGGCCATCTCATCACTTCAGTCCTACCTCGTGACCCAGCCATGTGCCAGAATGATGGTATAGGGACTGGATGAGTGTTTGCTTTGCCCTTATCAGGCACACAGTGACGTTGTCCTTCACCTTTCTTCAGAATCCATGTTGCTGGTGTCAACACTCCATTCAGCTTGGTGGCAGATTTTCGCTGTTTCATACGATCGCTTACTACTTCGTCGCGTTCACTGAAGGGAGGTAAGCCACTACGGTAAGCTACGGCGATAAATGCAGGCGGATGGCGCTTTAGCATGGGGCTCCTAATTCCATAGGCAGCGGCTTCGCAGGCGAATAATAACAGCGAGGACTGCAGCGCCCGTTTCGGCTGTCAGAATTTTAATTTGACAGCTTTTGCGTTGGCATGGGGCGGCTCGCTTCTGCCTCTGCACGCGTCCGTGCACACGCGGTCTGTATCGTGAGCCGGCTCTTATGTGTACTAAAATTCAGTTCATGCTCTGTTGTTTTATAAATCCCCTGAACAGTCAATGTTGCCATTAATTCCTTAATGAATGGTTGGTGCATGCTGGAAGTTTCATAGTAAAACGCGTTGTTTTGATGTAGCTCCTTCTGTGCTATGGGTTGACTGCATGGCCCTCGGTAGGTTCGATCACTCGGGGCTATAGCCCCGGGTATTTTAGGCCTAGCCCTGAGTATTTTAGGCCTAGCCCCGCGTATTTTAGCCCTGATGCCAATCTTCCTTCAAGGAAAAAAAAGTTAAGGCCCAGGTAAACTTGACTTTTTTTTCCAATAGCTAGAAACTCCTCTGTTTCACTGTATTTTGTTTTATCTATCACTTTGGTTCTGCAGTGAGCAAGTTTTACAGTACAGTTGGGCACAATGAGCCTTTTCATATACATGTTTTTTGCTTAGGGATATTTCAGCAGACTGTTCAGTTTGTCGTGTGAAGTGGCAATATGCAGAGACACTCGCCCATCCATACCGACACCCACACAAACCCAAGAGGTCATTTTTATTTTTCCTTTTGTTATTTGGTTTATCTGCCCAATTTCAGTAACGGTTTAGTGATTTTTGGAGTCTTGGTAACCCCGTGCGTGTCGCAGATGGTCTTAGGCCCATAATAGGACACCAGTCCAGGACATTACTGGTTATCAGTCAATACCGTTAATTAGAAGATTTACATTCTGTTTCGACGAATGACTGAAAGTGAGCGGAAGGTGTTTTCAATAATCAATTATCAGGTTGTAATGAATGAGACCGAGGCAACTTTTACAGGCTCCGTGTTTCCGTGGGAGGGGCGAAAGACTGCTGTAGGCACTAGGCAGCTAAACAGCTTTCAGTCAGGGGGGACATGTGAGTAGAGAAGTCATCAAGCCCCATCACACTTTTCAAGGTCTCCTTCCTGTCTGTCACCTTCCTGTCTGTCTCCTTCCTGTCTGTCTGCTCTGTGGGGTAGACGCTGCACAGGAAAAACAAAGTCTGCTCTTCTGTCACTAAAATGCATGATGAATATCCAATTTGGACACTGTGTTCATTTCCTTTAAACTTATTTATTTCTCCTGTTAGCGGCATTTTGATAATTTTATGCCTAATGCAGTGTGATATTAGAATCTGCTTTGATCTTTGGGCTTTGATTACCGATGATTGGGGTTGATGGCAAGGATTTCTGCTGGTTAAATACCAGAGAAAATAGGATTAGTAGCTGGTTTCACGGGGTCCTGTGTCACCTGTGAAGATGAGGTAGGTGGGGGTGAAATAAAAGTTACCACACTGCAGTTCGCGACTCTGCCAAACAGCAGGCAAAGAGGCGCTAGTTTCCATCTCGTTTATCACACTAATTAATTCCAGCAAGTTATTTTTAATGGCTCATTCGCAGGTGTTTAATCCCATTTATGGTTTTAAAAGGACAGACGGTGAGCCCCTCACTTTCGGGATGGAACGGGCCACCATGCAACATTCGGGGAAATGTCACTGTTGTCATGGTGGTTAGCTGTTTAATTCCCTCCCAGGGCTGTCAAAAGGCCAAAAGCAGAGCATGCAGGTAGGAGAGCCGGTTTGGAGGAAGCAGGAGAAGCCTGATTGGCTGGCAGCTAAGCTCCTCCTATAGGCTTGTGTAGTACCTGCAAATCCACTGGTTGGCCAAGGTACCCGATGTACTGCTTGTTCTACTGGCACAGACTCTGGTGCATGAAAGCTATAGCATAAAGATGGCAGTCTACCTAAACGAGAGTGTATTTAAGAAGTGAGCAGTCTGCTTTTCTGGCCCAAGGTAAGTGGAGGTGGGAGGGTGCCTTGTGGACTTTTATACAGAACCGGCAATAAGTGTGAGTTAATTTATGGGACCGGAGAAGACGGAGAAAGAGAAAACAGATGAAGGAAATGGCGTTGTACTGATACTGAGGCTGGACATTGTCGCCGGACATAGCGACTTTGCCTTGGATTTTAGTACGTTTTGAATGGAGAGTTTGCTCTACGTTTTTAGGGCACGGCTGGGTCAAGCTTAGAGCGACCCCAGTCGCTGCCTTGGTGACACTGTGGGCACTGATGCAGTGGAAAGGCCCTCTCCTAATCTCTTTATTCAGCGTGACAACGGGAATCGCAAACGACTAGAAGAGCCCGAGAGACTGCGGATGGCCTGCAAGGCCTTTGTTCCGCTACCTTTTTGGATGCCAGTTTGATATCACTTATGATGACTTCTGCAGTGTTTTTTGTTGCTACGCCTTTCACTTGGGAAGGGGGTGGATTTCAGATATCGAAATCGCTCGGCGTGGACTTTTCAAAAGAATGATTTATTTTCTTGGGAGCTCATTGAAATGTCAAGTGCCGTCCAAATTGAAAACAGATTAGAGAAGAGCGGGTCCTTTAACTCATTTCATTGTCGATCCATGCCATGTGTACCTGAAGCTGTAGTTTCATCCGGAGTCGTCGCGTGTGTCTCGGGAGTGTGTTACTGACCGCGGCTTTGTGACTTCTGGGTCCCTGAATGGATGGAGGAGTCCATTCTCAGCTGTCTACCTGACTCTCCACATCATGAGCAGAGAGCTTGGCCGTTACCCATGATTCATTGCTTTCGCTTCTGGAAT
This sequence comes from Mormyrops boulengeri, assembly GCA_026781065.1. Classification (NCBI taxonomy): domain Eukaryota; kingdom Metazoa; phylum Chordata; class Actinopteri; order Osteoglossiformes; family Mormyridae; genus Mormyrops; species Mormyrops boulengeri. The sequence continues at coordinate 3,673,834 of JAODLD010000113.1, forward strand.
ACAGCTTTTGAGATTTTTGCGAGGTGCTGCTAATCTTGGTGTGTGCTACTCCAGAGTGCTCCTGCTAGTTTTGAAAGCAGGGGTGTGTAGAGGGGCGGGGCCACAGGGCCACTGCCCCCAACTGAAAGCTGATTGGCCCCCGGTGTGCCTCCTCCCCTGTCACTCAGCAACTTCAAACCATCGAGTAATAAGGTTGGCCCCTTCGTATGAATTATGGCCTCTCTTATGCCCCCCCCATAGAAAAAAAACGAGAAATATCGTAAAATCTGTTTGAAAGGTTCACAACCCCTTTGATAACCATAATGAGAGAGATGGGATGTGTCAGCATGGGGTACGGTAAGTGTTGTTACTATGGAAATCCAGGTTGATAAAATCACATCATGTTGGGATGCGATAGAGAAGCTGCTCTCCTTCATTCCTGCTTTTTCCGTGTCTGGGGAGCTGAAAAGGGCTGAGAAAGGGTGACTCCCCTCTTTCGACTCTAGCTGTCTGTACTGCAGCGATAGCAGGACGAGCCTAATCGCGCTTATTCCCCCGCCTTCTGCCCGCCAACATAATTATAACGCACGATATGAGCAGAGCAAACGCGGAGCCTTTAACGCTGGCCACTCATCTGTTCTTGCTTATGTGACGCGGAGGCGAAGCCCTCTCGGTCCTATAATTTGCTTCCCAGGGCCAGACTGCAATGGCATTGGGCCACAGGCCCTGTGATGACCCTCCGCATGGCTTTCCGGCTGGCAAAGAACCACCTGAAGCACAGCGCGCTTACAGTGCGTTTACAGTGCGCTTACAGTGCGTTTACAGACCTATAATGCGTGACATGGAGTACATTAACCCTCTTATACTCTACCCGTTTGTAGCTAAATATATTTTGATTTATTAGTTAAACTATTTATTAGTAGAACTATTTTCTTCTGCCTATGACTAAACATTTTTGTTTAGTTTTCATACAATTTTAAACCATGTTCCACTTCTGGAATTTTCTCTATCATTAGTTATAATTAAAGATTGTAACAATGCATTCAGCTATTACTGTGAGCTGCCTAGCCAATACTACATGTGCTGTTCTAAAATGAATCAACAGCCTTCTGACCAATCAGAATAGAGCGTTCAGCAGCACTGTAGTGTGATAAATAAGCTTGTTGTGAATTATGGCGGTTGACCTGACATGGCTTGATTGTGCCGGCCGCTTCCTGCGGCATCTCGAAGCAGCTGTACTGTCCAGAGCAATAACTCGGCCCATTATTTACGCGGCATTCATGAAACCCGCTAGCGCGGGACATGCCGCGGATGTGTCACATCCCGCTGTCTCAGCCCCTCCCGCTGGATCGCGGCCTGCTGCCGGTGATGAGATTATTAATTCACTTTAATTAAACTTTCACTTTGGAGAAGCAGCCTTATTGCTTCCATCGCGCTGATAAGGCTAAGGGCTAATTTGTATTAATATGATTTGAAAGTGTTTTATTCTGAATTATTAGTAACGCTGAAGGCAGCCGTACAACAAAGCCCTTAACTTGAAATGTACTCATTCTGCAAATGTAAATGGTTTTATATTATCTGTAGTATTTTCTGTAATACCGAATTTTGAACGTATCATAACGTGAACTTGATTTAGTTGTGTGCATGTGCTCTCTGAAGTGATGGGGGAAAACCTTTTTTCTTTCTCTAAATGAACCTTATCAATTAATGACACGGCACAGCGCCCGTTTGATTGGCAGCGGTTTGCCGCTGTGATTTCAGTCGATGTATTTTTAAGCTTCCCGAGTCCCTTTCTGCGCTTCTTTGTACTGGAGTTGGAAGTAATAAATGGCTGGTACATCCGTAAACCCTGCAAGATGCGGTTCAGTGAGCACACGAGGGCTAATTCATCGCGTTATCTGCGTGCCGCAGTTCCACAGGGGCCAGGTCGCGCTCAGCAGGAAGTGACACGCGCTGCCGGCCGCTTCATTCCAAGTGGCTTTTCAGACGCTCTGTAACAGGCCTGCAGCTGCTGAAGATGTGAAATGCTGTGACTGTGCCAACCCAGTGGCCCTTTCGGGGAGGGGGGGGCGGGTAGCTCACCTCTGCCTGCACCTCGTTTGCATTCGGTCGATTTTCCATGTGATTTATCCAGAGGTAGCAACATCTGTCCATGCTTGTGGAGGATGGGATTCCAGCTGCCCCAGGCTCCCTCACCCCCCCCCCCGGTACTCGGAGTGGCGTAAACCACGTCTAGAGAGCCCTCTGCCAAATCTTTTAAGTCTCCCTCTGCGAAGGCCCCATGTTCACTGATCCTGATGTCTCACCACAGCTTACACGTGTTTATGTAAGTCTGATCGGGCCGGATTTGCATCTCATTCTCACGTGTTGGGTCGAGAGCCGTCCGCCGCAGACGTCTGCGGTTCCGAAAGACCACAGGCGGAGACTGGATTAGGTGACGGCTAGAATTCTTCTGTCTTTCCGGCACATTTTCCTTTAGCTGCCACACTGATTGGGCTCCCTTAATGACTCTGTCCTGCCGTTCCAGAGGTAAGACTATATTTAAAAAAAAAAGAGCCCTGGGTCTTCTGAAAACCTGGGTACTTATTTCAGGCAAATTAGTAGAGTTTTTAACTGCACGCAGCCAGTTAAAATTATTATAGAATAATGTATAATTACATAGGGACCTGCTGCTAATTCCAAGTGCTAATGCACGTCTGAGCAAGCGTCCAGTAATGAGGCTGTAAATGACTCAAAGTATAAAGTAGCTAACGTCAAACGTGGCCAGGTCTGTTGTTCTTTAGCAGTGACTGAGGTCAAAAGCGCGACAGTGCTTGCTGTTCCGTCACGGCTTAGTCGGGCCTGTGGGCAAACGCTCTCCGCCCCCCTTGACCCCATCTGAGGTGGTGCCAGGCGCCCCCGCTTTCGGTTTGCGGCGGTACGGCTTCGGCTGCGTGTGATTTAATGGCTTAGCCCACATTAACCCTTGGAACCGCAGGTGTGCTTTCACTCACTGTCTGACATGCCTTTTAGGATGCAGAGCAGCTCAGTGACTCCCTCCTTCGAGGTCCCTGGGAGCTCCACCGGCTGGCTAGTGAGGCCAAGCCTGACTGTCCTTCACTTTATCTCCTCCTGACAAGTCAGTCCTCCTCATGCAGATTAATATTAAATTATTAACGACTCTAAACCTCAGTTACTGTTTTTTTTGTTAAATGAAATACTTAATTCACCATTCATACAGGTACATTGGATATGCAAAAAGAAGCATTCCAATCTTAATCCCATTTGAGAGACACACACACACACACTATATGGACAAAAATATTGGGACAACTGGCCATTATAGCTATGGGAAATTTTATGACATCTCATTCTAAATCCATAGGCATCAGTATGGAGCTGGTCCCCCCCTTTGCAGCCATAACAGCTGCCACTGTTCTGGGAAGGATTTCCACAAGATTTTGGAGTGTGTCTGGGGGAATGTTTCATTCATCCAGAAGAACATTTGTGCTGTCAGGCACTGATGTTGAACATGAAGGCCTGGCTTACAATCTCCATTTTGGTTCATCATGAAGGTGTTTGATCGGGTTGAGGTTCACGCTCTGTGTCGGCCAGGCAAGTTCTTCCACATCAAACTCACCCAACCAAGTCTTTTTGGACCTTGCTTTGTGCACTGTGCGTGCACATAGAAACACACACACGCGCGCGTAAACACACACACTCGCGCTTGCGCGTATACACACACACACACACACACACACACACACACACACACACACACACACACACAAAAAAAAAAAAAAAAAAAAAAATA
>JAODLD010000113.1:3699509-3717892 GCA_026781065.1 Mormyrops boulengeri
CACACACACACACACACACACACACACACACACACACACACACACACACACACACACACACACACACACAAAAAATAGTATTGTAGGACCTGTACCAGATGGCAGTGGAAAACACTTTATTTATACATCCCAAAGTTTTGTAATCCAGTATAAATATTTTCCTTTCCTGCATTTTCGGGCTGTACTCCCACCCTAACCCTCCCCCCCCCAGAAAGCTGTGGGGCAACAAAGCGCTGAATAAGTAATGAAAGAAGAGGAGTGTGTGTCTGTCTCTGTGTGTGTGTGTGTGAGAGAGAGAGAGAGAGAGTGAGTGAGAGAGAGAGAGGGTGGGAGGTCTGGGGGCTAACAGTGTTTGCCGGGAGTTCGGAACACTGCTTTTCTTTGTAAGCAAGCTAACTGATTAGTGGAAGGCAGCATGAAGAGCAGAGCCGCGGCCCCCGTCTCGCCATTCATGATGAGTCCCACCTTTCAGGGAAGGCCACCGCGCTCGGGTGAGGCCATCTACAATTATAAGAGTTACAGGAGTCCATTCCCTCCCCACCTCCCCCCCCCCAGCTCTCCTGCAGATGGTATGGTCCATTTAAAAAAGGCGTCTGTCGTCTCCCGTTGCACTGTGTCCTTTCAGCGCGCGGCGGCCGCGAGCGCATTATGCAGGGGAGGCGTCGGCGTTCTCACACTGCAGCTGCTCTGCTTTGCCGCGCCGTCCCTGCTGCGGGCTTGCACACGCGTGTCTGGGGGCCGCGGGGGGACTGACGCGTCCCACCTCAGGCACAGGAGTTGCCGGGAGAACGAGGAGCAGAGCTCTGGGGATTTATTTACTGTTATAAAAAAATTATAGCAAATCAGGAGAGAAGACCGGGGATAGACAGTTTTCAGCTTGCTCCCCCCCCTTTACCCCCCCCTGACAACATGCTACCCCATGTGGATTCCTTCCTCAGGCCAAAATCCTGAAAATGATGGATGACAACAAGCAGCTGGCCCAGCGCATCGACGGCGCAATCCAGTCGGCCAGCCAGGAGGTGACCAACCTGCGCTCAGAGCTGAGCGCCACCAGCCGCCGGCTCGCCGAGCTGGGGGCCAGTGACCCCCTCATGGCCGAGAACGCGCAGCACAACCACCACGGTAAGGGACCGGGGGCCGGGGGGGGGGGGGCACTGGAGCATGTGTCGGCAGAGAAGTGGCCGTGCGACTGTGCTGGCGGCGAGAGCGACCGGCACGGTGCCGCTGCTTTTGCTGCCGCTGCTCCTTCTGTCGTTTTTCTGTCCTTACAAAGTTTTGCTAACTATTGGATGATTAGTCACTGAACACGGCATTAGGAGAGTGCTTCTGGGAGGGGGTGTGCCCTGGCACTTTGGGACAATGGAGTCGCATCGCTGCTACTCAGACTTTTCTGTTACCCCGTTACTTCTTTGCGGATGCGTCTCTCTGTGGATTTTGCCGTTGTGGTGTGGTGAGCATGTTAGGAGTCTGCATGTAAGTGTTAAGGTTACAGTTAGGGCACACCTCCTGTGGAGGGTTGGCATCCTATATCTCCAGGGCGGCTCTCGTGTTTTAGTATCGTGACAGGTTCCTTCAAACAAAGTACCTTGTGCAGTGGACTGTTGTCCAGTTACCCATAAACGCTCTACTTTATAAAGAGATTGTAGTTCGTTAGTTTTGGGTCCCACAACAGCCAGACTGAAACACCAGCTTGTTCCTTAAACTCTCTCTCATACCTGTGGCTTGGCGTCTAACTGAATTGTAATAGAACGTTTTTTTCTGATTTCTTCCACCTCATCCCTGCTCGCTGTATGACCGCAATCAACATCCAGAGGATTTTAGACCAAAGCCACAACCAACAGGTGGCGTAGTGGTGGAGGAGCTGGAGTTGTCAGAGGTTGCTGTGCCTGTGGATGTCTGGGTGCTTTGGAGAGAGATGCTGTATAAACACATACTGTCCTGTATTAAGTTTTATTTCTAAATTCTGGAGAATTTTTACACCTCTGCTGTCTTCTGAATTCTGTCTGCACTCATTTTTAAAGTAGTGCTAAATTAGCATATTCAGCTCTCACCACTGAGGACATCCATTTTAGGAAGGTACTTTAATGAAAAGGAAGAACAATTTTTGTCAACTAAGTGGATAAAAGTAAAGGTGGTAATTTACTGTGAGCTGTAGCAAAATGCCCTGGATCACCTGCTCACCCCCTTCGCTACTCATGCCGTGGAACTGCCCCAGTTTCTCCGGGCTGTTTTGGAGAAACTAATGCAGGCCCCAGGGGGTGGGGTCCAGTGGGGGGGTCCGCCTGAGGTGGCCGGCCTGGCGTCCCCGTGCACCTAAACACCGTTCTTCAGCGCCTCCCGAGGAATCCTCTGGAAGGGGGAGAGCGACGTTCCCGCACATCGTCTTCTCGTGGCTCCTCCCCTTTCCACCTGACGCGTGGTATGCGCTGTGCTGCTAACAGGCGTGTGTCATACTGGTCCCTGCTCCCAAGCTGCATCCAGCTTCATGGGGGATTTGACAGAGCACCCCATGAATGTCAACAGTCATGTCTCACGGATCCTTCAGCCTCCTGCCCCCCCCCCCACGAATAAGACACTGTTGTCTCAAATGAAAAGACCAGTTATGGAGTGCAGAGATTTAGATAAATAAGCTCTCGGGGCTATATGACTGTTGCTGCTAAAGCCTTTGTTGGACACCCCCCTTCTTTTCCATGGAGACCACACGTTCAAGCCACCATAGCGAGGTGACATCATTTATTGTTTTACTCGTCACTTGGTTACAGTTCAGCCCCTGCCGATGCTGTGACACGCAGGGCTGTAAGGACATGTATTATGTTTGGGACCGGACTGGGGGCGGGGCGGGGCGGGGCATTGGTGAAGCCCGTCCATGCAAGGAAGCAGCTGTACCCAACGGCTCATCTTCATCGCACCCGTCTTGTTGCATCATTGGGATGGGACTTGGGTATTAAGGCTTAATTAGCCTGACTGATGGTTCTAGAACCATTCTGGTTTGTTTATGAGTGCGCAGTGTCGGGCCGAGTCCCGCCTGGGCTGCCGTTGTAGCATTCAGGCGCCTGTCCCAACACTCATCAGTGTGGAATTAATCATCTGCATCATTAATTAGCCCCCTGCTTCACTGAAGTAAAATTCTCCCTGGTCACTGGGGCAGGGATGGTCAATCTTTATATGAAGGATGTAATTTTGGAAACAATTCAATATTAAAATGAGTAATTAAGGGCTGAAACGAGTGCACACATGGCGTACGGGAAGGGGAGGTGAGTTTGAGACTCGTAGTGCTTTGTTTATACAGCCTGATGTTTGCTGGAATAATGCAGGTTAAGTGTGTTGTGCCTCTAGGGGCTGGACCTAGAGCTCAGTAGCCCCGCCTCCAGGCTGTGCCTTCTGGTTCTGTTTTCCCTTGTGGTTACCGTAGTTACCAGCATCCATCTCCGTAAGCCAATACTCAAGGCTCACTGGTTCTGCATCGGGAGGGGGGGTGTCGAGGGAGCCAGAACACAGCAAGCCTCTTCTGGGGCGTCACAGAGGAGTCACGCCGTCCCTGCTTCTCCCATGACATCAGAGTGACCACTTATCCTGTGTGACCCGCAAGTCAAACCCTTAAATGGGGACGTTGCATCCCCCCCCCCGCACCTGATCCCCATGCAATGATGCAGTGAAACACAATCTGTCAACCCCCCCCCCGAATTGTATCGGAGGGCCCATAACACTGAGGGGGGAGAATGGGTCATGTGATTAAGGAGCCGATTCAATATCGAGCTGCAGTAAAGACTCAGTGCTCAGTTATTTGGTTGATTCTTATGAGGAGGATGAATCTGATGCCGAAGGAGGAAAACAAACTGCCCGATCCCAGCCTTCTGCGAAGCAACGCCTCACGCCATCGATACGTGGCCTGTCATATTTTTAAATGCGAAATGATCGATTTTAATCGCGAATAAATAGTTAATTGTGAATCCCGCTGTTGTTCGCAGTGTCTCCTGTGAAGCACTGCAGTGTTTCCTTTATGCAGCAAAGCAGATGGATTTATAAAAAAATAAAAAATAAAAAACTTGCAGAGGCTGCAGGAGGCGGGAATGCGAGGAGACCCATGGATGGGTAGGTAATGCTGCGCCCCCCCGGAGCCCGTGCTGAGTCCGTGAAGAAGCCCGATTGCGGGATCTGACACGGCTCGTCTGCTCTGCTGTGTCCCCGTATAACGATTCGTATCCCGCAGCTGTGGGGGAGGCCGGTTCGGTGTGTTTACCCGCAGGACTCCTTCCAATGGGTCCGATCGCCCTCGAGCACAAAAAAATAAATAAATCACGGCCGGCACGAAACAGTACTGCGTCTCTGCAGTTTATTTCCCCATAAAGACCTTTATGCCATGTGGGAGGCGGGGACTGTTTCCAGTTTTTCCCGGCGTAATAAAACAAAGAGGACATGAGGGGATATGGGCCGAAGCCAGGAGTGAGAAACAGGAGCGTAAGGCCAGCGAGCTCCCGAGAGGTAGTGCTCAAATGAATGGGATCCTTCAACCGGCACGGAGCGCCGGAGTGACGTGTAGCCGGGAGCTCCGCGTAGCCGGGAGTGCTGCGCAGTCGAGAGCTCCGCACAGCCGGGAGTGTTGTGCAGCTGGGAGCAGCGCGGACTCCCTCGCCGACCGTAAGCTGTCAGAAATGAACGCCCCGAGTGAACATTCCCGCATAATCCCGGTCTTCCCTCCCTCAGAGACCGAGCAGGAATGACTTACCTCGCTCTGGCATTGATGGCCCTCTTCCCACCGGGAAAGGGGTGTGGGCAGGAGAGGTCTGCAGTCAATTGCCCCCGGCCCCCCACCCCCCCCACAGACTCCACTCATCCCTCACACTGACAGTAATGCATGCGTCAGTCAGCGTGATGACAGTCCCGCTATATCACCCCCCCCCCCCCACCGTCTCCATCCATTGTCTCCATTCTTATTTTTAATTCTGAAGACAATTAGCGTGTTCTGATGATGCAGATTCTCCCAGAATCACACCCTCCTCTGGATTTCCGGTGGCCTCTGCTGCTCTTTGAGTTTCATCATGTTTGAGTTACATTTTAACTTCATTTCTTTTGTCTCAGTCCATCTTCTAATTGCTTATTCTGGTCTGGGTCCTGAGCTCCTGTGATGGGTTGGCACCCCTTTCTGGATTATTTCCTTCATTGTGCCCATAGCTTCTGGGATAGACTCTGGACCACTACATGGGATGGATGGATGGATCCTGAGGTCTCCAGTATATGAAGATTAGAATTGTTGCATAATTCTCTGTGGTCATAAATGTATCCACGGTACGTATGTGATGTGTAGCATACAGCTCACGCTCACATTGCTTTCACATTTATCTACTGACATGTCTGTCCGAAATGTCTGCCACTTGATATGTGACTGAAGCTGCTTGGGTTCGGTTGGAAACCCGCAGGCGCGTCGGGGTCAGACGTGAACACGGCGACGCCAGTCAGCATGTCCGCCGCCCGTGTCTCCGTAAAAGCGCCGGTGCTTCCCTGCCGGCTCTGGAGGGAACCCGTCGTAAATGATGAATGCTTTGGGAGTGAGAGACTGGAGGTGTCCGTTACGCCCGAGACGTATCTCCGATCGGGGCTGTCTATGCCACTGCCCGTCTGGCTAGTCTTTTAAATTACGTTTGTGCATCTCCGCTGCGTGGGGGTCTTATTTTTTATTAAATCTCTCTCCGGGGCAGAAATAAACAATCCAGCAAGGTTTACGCTTCAGCTTTTTATCTCCAACCAAGCCTTGTTCGACAGCATTGACCGCTTTGACCTGGAGGCAGTGGGGAATCTCAGCTTCTAAACCTGCAGGTCCAAACCAAACGGATAAACGGTGATGCAGCTGTTGGGAGGAGGAGGCTCCTCAGAGGTGTGAGGTTTTTTTTGAAGACGCCATGCGGACCAAACGTGGAGAGGCACGGGTGAATGTGTGGTCACAAAATGACTGGTTAGAAGCTAATACCAGGCAATGCTTTCACCATACTCGCTGGCTGTCTGTTTGAACTCCTGTACTAATATTATTTAGTACAAACTCCTTGAGTAATATTTTGACCCATATGGATTAAAAAAAAAAAAAGTTAAAAGAAATACCGTGCCTAGAATGAGTCATTTTGGAAACGGAATGACTGGGATTAAGGGAGCTGAGCCCCGCGCGCTCACAGACTCTGCGGTCTCCCGCTAGGCCGCTCGCGTAACATGGCCACCTTTGTCACCCTTGAGTTCTGCTCACCGTCGAGGTTCTGCTCCTCCATACGGTCCCGCCAGTTCCTCCTGGCCGCCTCCCTTCTGCCTGAGCGACGGGCTCCACGAGATGGCAATTTGTGAAAGGAGGCTGCCTGGATGTCGACCGCTTGGCCATCCTGTCATCACAGGCCGCGATCTGGCATCCCACAGGAGATAAAGCTCATCTGATCCATCTCCCGTGGACAGCAAGATGTGCCACCGGGTGGCTGAGGCCGCCTCCCATGATGCCTGTAGTCTTGAATCCCCCCCCAGCATTTCATGTGGCCCCAGTGAAGGCTCTTTGTGTAATCTGTCTAATACATATATTAGATGTCCAAAAAACATGTCCCTGCTTTCCAAGACTTTGAAGGTTGCCCCCCCCCCATCCCGCTCCCCTCCCCACGCCAAACTTGGCAAAAAGACAGGAATGCAAGAATGCAGTGAGGGGAGGGTAAGAGTTCAGCAGACGGCTCTGATACAGAGGAGGGTTTTGAAAGCAGGAATGATTTGTTGGGACTTCTAAGAGGCCTGTGGGTTTTTTTGGTGGGGGGGGGGTGCAGTCCCACAGCTCTGTGCCTCTGTGTCGGAGGGTGGTGTGTGACTCAGCAGCTTAGGACTGTCGGAGGGTCCCAGTTTCAATGGGTAAATGTGATGGGAATGTGTCCCGTACAGTACCAAGATATGGGGCACTGGCTGCTTCTGTAGGGAAAAAATGGTTTAAACTACAGCCGTGTGCGATAACAATTACTGAGATCTATGACCTCCTCAAGAGCAGAATGTGGCCATTCTAAGGTAACCCGCCTCTAACATGACTAACAACGATAGATACTCTATTGATCCCCATGGGGAGATTCTCTCTTTGCCTCCACCGTTTTGATCTCTGTAGGTGATTGGAGCGAGCTGGCCGCAAGGCGCAGCCACCCACAGCAGCCCCTGGGGAGCTAGGGGTTGGGGGTCTTGGCAGATCGGCGGGTTTTGAGCGAGGCTGGGCTCGAACCAGCAACCGTCCGATCGGAGGCACAGAGGCTTAGCCTACTGAGCCACACGTTGCCTCCATTGACTAATTGCGGCGATATCAGGGGCCATTGGCCTCGGAGAGACTTATTTTCTTGGATCAAACCGCGGTGAATGGAATAGCCATGATGCTCCGGGCACCCTGTGACTTGAGCGAGCCTGGGGGGCTAAGAATGTGTGAGCTGTGGCCGGGTTCTGCTGGCAGCCGTGTGATGTCCCACAGGAAACGCGGTTGGACCAAATCCGAAGCAGTACTTAGATTTGCTTGTTTTTGGTGTGGCTTGTTTCTACTCGTTTGTACATTTTATACCGTTACCTTTTCACACAGTTTATTTTAAATTGTGTCCAGTTGTTTGGTGGCTGCTGAGTTTGACGTAGATGTCCGAGTAGCTCACTATGATTATTATTTTATTTTAATCAGCTCCGGTTGGTGTTTTGATAGTAGTGGAACTGTAACTGGATACAATGTAGACAGTCATACACATTGTACACCCTGCTTAAGGCCCCCCAGGCAGGCTTCAAAGGTTTTCCTAAGTGTCCCTCACGCAGCTTGGGTTTCACTTCTCCCAGAGGGGCGTTGGTCCTCTTCTTGTTTGATAATCGAACCCCCCTGCAGACCTCATTTTAATTTCTCCCACAAGCCTTTCTATTGCCCTTGTGAGAGGTTCTCATGGGACTTGAAACATAGGTATATATAAAACCATATATATATGTTTTTGCCGTTTGAGTTTCTTTCCACCAGTACTGAAAGATTAAAGCCCCCCCCCCCAAGTTCTGTGTGTGTGATGCCGCGTTCGCACATCACGTCGATGTTTGCGTGTGCTGGTCCCGACCTGTGTGGCACAGACAGGGCCCTCCTGTCCATTCTCAGCTGTGTGTTCACATCGGGAGTGTGCTGTGACCTGATAAAAGGGTGTTTTGGCCTAAGAAAGGGGTGTGGCCCAAATTAGGTATGTGACCAATAGGGAGCTCTCTCCTTCAAACAAGCCCCACCCCCACATTTGAGGAGAGACAATGACAAACAATGGCCCCGGCAACACAACAGCCAGAAACAATTAGGCAATACCCCCCCCCCCCCACATCCCAGAGCGTGGAGAACAGTCTTACAGTGTGTTACTGGCCGGAACACAGACCCACATTGTCTACTGGATCTCTCTCTCAGTTTTGACTCATTTACCAAACTGTCTTCAGCCTAATGTTGCCTCCCCCCCACCACCACAGAGAGCAACAGTGAGCTCGAGGAGAAGCAGAGCCATTGATGAATATATTAGGCGTTATAAACAAGCCTGCCCCACAGTTTAGTTTGGTGTCTGCCTGGTATGTTCTGCCAGCTGTTCCGGGTCCGGAATGCTGCCGCACTGCGCGCTGAACTCCAGCTCTCACTGTCTGTGTTTTTTTTAATTCTTGTTCGTTTGTTTTTGACTCCTGTCTCCAGTGCGGTGAGTCAGATGACTATCCCACCTCCCACCCCTGGCCGCCCATGGCTTCCTGCTCTGCGGCAGATGGCGGCTGTACCGCGGGCGTCTCACCGGCCCTGCTGTCCCGGGTTTTCTGGGACGGGCTGAGTTCTGGCAAGCCCCTCAGAGGGGCCCGGAGGACGAGGGGCAGCTTTCTGACAGGGATAAGGAAAACTAAGGACGGAACCTCGAAGCTGTGAAGGAGAAACCGGGGGCTCTTTAACATGGGGGGGAGAGGGGGTCTCGGAGCTATCCTAACTAATTGGCATTAGGGCAGCTTTTCAGATAAATGACTTAAGACATTCATTAAATTCATGAAATGCGAATGACGGGGATGAGGCCTGCAATAGCGATAATCTAAAATCAATTATTCGTCGTTGTAATTAAATTGAAGTCTTTTTTTCTTTTTTTGAGAATTATGGTCGCTTGACTTCACATCAGCTAACTGCCATGGGTCAGGTGTCCGGCTCAGTTGACAAATCCGCCCCCCCCCCGGTCAGTGCGGAGGTTAAAGGCCCTTTTGTGAAGGCTGCACTCCTGTTTTCCTGTACCCCCCCAGGCATGAATCTGCTGGAAATTAGCCATGACCCTTACCAGCTGCTGTGTTTTTTGCCATCGTAGCAATTATTTAGGAGTCTTTTCTCACGCAGCATGAGGAATCCGAATCGCCCCACCCCCACCCCCTTTTCTCCCAGTGCAGATCACTGGGAGAACGTGATTTTGCTCACTGGTTTTTCAGCTCCTGCCCACACACCAGCCATGAAAATAAATGCGCTTCCCAGGATTTTGTTTCGTTCCCTCTCCTCCGGGTAGTTGTGCTATAAATTAATCTCTGTGCCTTCGCCTGTCACTGCTAATGCCTACGATCCCCCGGTGCCTCAAGCTCATGATGTTTAATAAGACAGTTTACCTTGTTCTTACTACTTTGCAGGCAAACCTGGTCCTTAAAACTTTGCTATTTCCCAAGTCACTGTGGAGGGTGTGACTGCGGTTCCATTCCTGTCTCTGTGGGTCACACCAGGTTACAGTCTGCTTTCTGGTAGCCGAGTGGCGAAATCTGACCAATTGGCTCGACTGGGACACTCAGGGAGGCTCTTCTGTCCCTCTTCTGTATTTAGAAGTTATGCAGTTGCTCCTGCGGACGTTATGACCCAGCCCGCCTGCTCATTCCAAAGTTGACCACTAGGGTGACTTAAAGGTTGTGTACCATCCACAAAGCGGCTAATTTAAAGGGGCGAAGCAGCAGTTCAGGGTATTACAGCTGAGGCATTTCTAGGACTTGAACCAACAAGCTTCCGATCTATTAATTTGCTCCCTGCTGCTGGTTAAAATATATTTTCAAATTTCAGCTGCAGCTCTGGAGCTCCTACCCCTAGATCTTAACCATGTAATGGGTATTATTTTGAGAGTCACTGGGGAGTCTGAGCCCTACTTAGCTTCGCAGATCTGCCTGCTCCGACTGTGCCTGAGCCTCCGTGGAGAGGTAACGGGCCAGGCCGGAGGCTCCGCGTGGGTCCAGGCGCACCTGGGTGGGTGCTGCATGGCTATGAAAGTCACATCAGCTGAGCTTCCGGCATTGGGGCAAAAGTGAGTCAAAGCTTCTGCAGGCTGCTGGTGCTCCCCCCCGTCTCCATGGAGACAAAGCCATCAGTGGCAAAAGGGGTGAGAGTGGAAAGGCCGGGAGGCACGGTGGGGACGTCACAGAGGTGGCACCCGGCAGCTTGGAGCCTCGGACCTGTGCTTGTTTCGTCTTCACCCTCCCCGCAGGAGTCCTGACACCTGACTTGGGTTACACCTGACAAGCTTCACCGGCTGTTGATTAGCGAGTTTGGTGTAGGTGCTGCGGAAGGTCTTATGCTCCCAGTCAAGGGTTTGTTGGCTTTGGCCTTGATGCCTTGATGACCCTGGATGCTCCACTGTGTCTTTGTGTGTGTGTGAAATTTATTGCCTTATTCATTCTTCTAAGTAACCCCAAGATTGCAGGTTTGATCCCTTTGGAGTGCCAGCATGTGGCTCAGCTGGGCAGACCTTTTGTGCCTATGATCAGAAGGTTGCCAGTTTGAACCTCAGCAGAATTCTCCCATCTCCCTCTGTCCCTTGAGCAAGGCCCTTAATCCCTCCTCCCAAAATCCTCCTGGGGTGCTTGATACATAGCCTGCCCCTGCACTCAGACTTCAGGCTTTACTCTTACTTGGGAAATGTGAATAGAATCATTTCAATGTACCTGTGCTTCTGCAAATGGTAAAACAAAGTGGGGAGTGTGGTGCAGTGTTGGCTTAATGGTTAGGGAAGCACACTTGTAATTGAAAGATTGCTGGCTCGAGTCCCCGACCAGAAAGGCTTGGGGGCGGTACCCTGAGCAAGGTACCGCCCCCAAGCACTGCTCCCCGGGCGCTGAATTAGCTTCCCCCTGCTATGTCACGATGTCACATATGGGTTAAATGCAGAGGACACATTTCGTTGTTGTGCATTGTGTGCTGTGGTGTGTCAACAATGACCACTGATCTCTTAATTCTAAAGCATAATTTCAATTTCAAAACTCTGACCCTGTATTCTTTCCCAGTGACCCTGCCGTAAAACCTTCAACTTATGAGTGACCATAAAGAAGCAAATCAGTGCTGAAAGCAGAAGGCGACATTTGGTAACATATTACATCATTACGTAGCAGCATTATCTTCGCTTTCTCTTCTGCATGCTGCCTGACGGCACCCGTGAAGGACTCCTGTCATGACGCGTTTTGCTTTAGAGGCGAGCGATCTCTCTGCCCTCTGCCTGCCTTGAGACCAGTGTCTGCACGGGTGGCCTGGCATCTTGCATGCTGCGCTCTGTGGGCTTTCTGAGCAGGCACGAGCAAGACGGCCTGCCGGTAAATGATGTGATTTCATGGTTCTGAGATTCTCTTTCTCGTGGTTACCGCAACGTGAAGCTTGCTGTTAAACTTCGGGCAAACGGCAGACCACTCTTTAATCCCTCTTCAAAAATTTACTGGGAAGGGCAAAAAATAAAAAATAAAACCCTGTCTATAAACATTTGAGCAAATGCTGCTGAAGGAAAAATACGGTGCACTATCAAGAGAGATGCAGTGAATTATGGGAAGCTGACTTTTATGTGACGTGAACCATGCCGACTCATTCCTGCCAGCCTTTTATCAAAATTATCCCGAAATGCAGCTTCGTGGATCACTTAAATGGAGAAAACAGGAGCAGCAAAACAAAGAGAAGAACAGAAGCGAAAACCGTCACTTTCTGGCCGTTACATGGGAAGCGGGAGGCTGGTGACACCTTTTAAATGACAAATCTATCACATCGAGCAGTACCTTCCATACAGACGGTGATAATACAGTATATGGCTCACATTCTGAAACGTAAAGACAGAAATAGCCTCATTTGAGATCATTAGCCGGAAGTACATAATCGATGTCATCGTTTTTCAGTTGCAGTCTGCACTTAACGCTTGTGTAGGAACTACTTCTGGGGAGTTGTGTATTTCTCCAGTTTTTTTTTTTTTTTTTCGAGCAGCTCATGCTGTTATTTGTGACTGGTGGAGAAAGTATGATCCCCGAGGGATATTGACAGTTTATCAAGTCGGATTGGTGCCGCGTTCTGTGAATGATGCATGAATCTGTCTGTGGAAAGTTTGAGAGAAATGTGGCTTTTGATGATTGGATGCTCGTCCTCGCGGTGAACTCGGACTGAGTTGCCCATCCAGTAACTAACCCAATACAGCAAGGGGGAGGATAACTTGGACATATATATTTCACTTACAATTGAGTGAATGAACTTTAACCACTTGGGAGCTCAGGGTGCATTATGGGTAAATTGTGACACTTTCCCCCTCCCCCTTGCTGTAATAATGTCTTGCAGGGATATGTTTGTGTGTTCCAACCATGAGTATGTGTATTATTCCTCTCTAGGGCTCTTCCATTTTTCTGCTTTTGTTTCCTGCGGTATTTGTTTGGTCATGTCTGCACTTCTGGTTTTCTAACCTTGACCCAGAACTTTCCCACTGTCTTTCAGCGTATGATCATGTTAAAGGTGGCCATGCGTTTACCTTTTTGTTTTTGTCCGCTGCCGTGTGGATGTGAATACATGCCTCCCATGACCACGAAATGCCCAGAAAATATTAAACTGCAGAAACCTGTCTATCGATTTCCATTTGTTTTTAATCTGAGGTTTGGTGACGGGATCCATAATCTGGGCATTTGGGATTAGAAACCGCCAACTCCAAATGTAATTACACCAAATACTATTATTGAGGTGAGTCAGAATGCGTAGGTGAGTGTGGGTTTATAAAGCTCAGTATTTCACTTGGAAAACTTCGGTCCTTTGCTCAGAGGCACTACCGCAAGGGCCCCTCTTGCCACTTGATCTATGTGCTCGTCAGTCCAGTTCTGTAACCGTCTCGCAGACTCCTGAGCCAAAGAAGACGGTCGATTTGTATGAATGGCATGCTGGGATGGGGTGTGGGAGTGAGCGAGGCACAGCATGGGGGCGGCGGACGGGGGGGGGGGGGCCTGTAACTGCGTATCGGCAGCCTGGGGGCCACCTCTGCTTCTGGTGAGGATTGGATTGCCTCATGTGGCCCAGCGTATCCCTTCCGGCATTCCTGGCGGGGGTATGTGTCCCCTGATTCTGCTCGGCGCTGATAAATGCACCATGGTGTGTGGGCAGAATGGTGTAAAACTCTTGACACTGTATTGATGTAAGTAATTAATAGTGACATGGGGTCAGGGGTACTGTGAAGGGGGGAAGGTTAGGACGACCCCAGGGGCCCCTGAGTGACGGGGGCCCTAAAGAATTTTGGAACATGACTGAATTAGCTTGGGTTCGGGTCCCAATTTGATATGTTTATATTGGGTCCAAAATCTCTAGTAGCACCCCCGCATGTGGTGATGTATTTGGGCCCCCCTTTCAGGTTTGACCTAATAATAATAATAATAATAATAATAATAATAATAAAATACATAGTAAAGAGATCCATTTTCACATAACTGTCAGGTGTGAAAGGCTGCGTCGTTGTTACCGTCCTCATCCATGTAAGATATCACCATAACCTGACAGATTTCCCTGCACAATAATTGCAGGAGGAACGGCCATGACAGATTATGTAATATGAAGATGATAGAATGTAAGTGTAACAGATGTGCTTGTTACCGGACCTCAGCCCTGCTTTGGGATGTGACATACTTGCTTTAATGAGGTTTTCTGCGGCTGTCTGTCAGCATGAGTGTCTGCAGCCATACAGGCCGGGGCACTGTTCCATCGCTTATTACCCCATGTGTGTTTTCAGGCTTTTGCTGAAGCCGCTGGAGGTCAAACCTGCTGAGATCCATGCCGGGCCCCATGGCGCAGCCCAGCAGGCCCATTCCCTTGCTGCTGAATCACATTTATCGGGACGTCACTTTGTGATGAGATGCTGAATCTCCGTGTAAGAGGCAGAGGTGGTTGATGGTGTTTCTGGCAGCCGGCACCATCGTCCGTCCTGCACGCTTCGGTTAGCCTCATGCGGTATGCTGACGGGTACAGGTGGGGTCTGTTTCACTGGGGTATCCAGTGCTGTGGGCTGAGCCTCGTTCCAGTACCTGGCTCTGCGGTTCTGTTACTGCTGCCTGATAAACCTCAAGGCACTCTTTCAGACCTCCTGAGTCCCTTTTTATTTCTGACCCAGACGACTTTCTCTAAAGATTTTGGGGTTTGACTCTGCTGTCATGAAACCCTGATGTCCTGATGCATGAACATGAGAAGAATATGCAAATAACTAGTGATGGACAAAATGACGCTTCATGAACCACTTGCTGTATTTTTTGACACCACTAGATGGTGCGCTTTGTTAAAAAAAAGAGCAAAGCATGCCCCAAAGCACATCAAGGGCACCAGCTAGTGGGGTCAAAAAATACAGCAAATGGTTCATAAAGCATAGCACTAATCACAGTTCGTAAATGTGTGTGATTTTGCGAAGTTCAGGGTTTGAGCATCTGGTGGGCTCCCAGCACCGACCTCATGGCGCGCCTGACACCCCAAAGGTCACGCCCTTTGGTCCATGCAGCCCGGCCACGGATGCCCCGCCTGCGGCAAGGCATCAGAGCCCATTTCTTCTGGCAGCAGCGTCGGCTGCAGATGCCGGGTTCGTTGTGGCCCAGCCGAGGGCAGCTGGAATGGGTAGCGGCTTAGCAGCTCTCTGCTTCGGGCCGCCAGACTCGATGGCGCGTGAACGGAGTGACAGAAGCATGGACGTGCCAAGACTGGTGCCGTCTTCATGAGAGCGTGCGTGCTGACGAGCAGATGAAGAGCTGGCGGTTTGCTCGCTGGGGGGAAGGGGGGGTTCCAGGTGAAGAGGTGCACTGTGTGACTTGTGTTGCTGAAGAAATTCAAAGCTGGGCCGGCTCTAACTTATCAGGGGCCCTAAGCAAAACTTTGCCTGGGAGGCTCCCCCGCCTAGAAGCATGTGTTTCAGGGGCCCTTGGCCTATTCCGCCTCTAGCAGCAGCCGGCTCTGCTGTAAAGCATCATAACGTGGGGGCTGACTGTTTTTCTACGTGACTTAAGACATTCTGTAGATGACACCAACCTTGTGGCTTTTAACCACCCTCGTTTCAAGTTTTCAACCTTCAAGTTTGTCACGTATTCGGTGAATACTCAGAAATTCTGTGATAGTTGGGGTATGGAGGGTGCATGAGGAATAAGACACTCAGCAGTGCAGTACAATGTACTATATACCAAATAGTACACTACAACAAAGTAGCCATAATGAATAAGTAGTGTAATATGAGGATGCTTTAAAGGATGTGCTAACTGACTATGAGGCAGGCAGATGCAGGACAGTAACGCATTCAGACGCAAGAAATCTTACGGCAAATTTATATTATTCCATTATAAACCTAGAATTAGCTACATGAAAATCGTTGGGGCAGTCTGCAAACCCCACAGGCTATTTACAAGGTAATAAAACTATTACATACAGACGCTCCTCTACTTACAAACAAGTTACGTTCCGAACGGCCGTTCGTAACATGAAATGTTCGTAAGTCGATATTTGACATAATGCTAAGGGTATACGCTGGTACAAAGGACTAGGATGCTGGGAGTCTGCACGCTACGCTGCTGCGCAGTGGGAGTAGCGGCCAGAAGTTAAACTAGGCAGAATTGGCGCGCAGAAAAAAATTTTATGTTGCGGACAGAAAACGGGAGCCCAACAAACACAATTTGGACTTAGTCCTCTTAGTTCGTATGTCTGAAAGTTCACAAGTAAAGTTCGTAAAGTAGAGGAGCGTCTGTATATGTGAATGCGTGTGTGTGCAGACTTGTCTCAAATTGAAAATCTTACTCCAGCCAGCTGACCAAAGTTGGCAGCCCTGCTATATAATAGCTAACAGCCTAGTTAAGAGAGAGGAATCTGGTTCCCACACTGAGACCGGTATACAGGAGGATAATGGCTGTAGTACGTGGTGGATCCCCCTCGTGTTCCGTGGCAGTGATGAAAAGTTACTTTCCTAGATGGGCATCCGGGTTGCATGGTGATAAAGTGGAATACGCAGCTGCTAATTGTGGTTGCGTAATGTACCATTTCATAGACTTTGCCATTTATTTTATGCGAGTTATTACGGTGCAAATATGCAATTCGCCTAAGTTCCACGTACACCTAAATTGATATGTTTCCCACCCGTTTTTAAGTGTGTTATATTAGCATTTGCAGAACAGTTTGCACCTAGATGTACTGAGTGCCAAATGCAACAGCGAAATGGGCAATTTGCATAATTTGGGGCTGTGATATTTGCTATAAACCTTGGGGGGGGATTGTGAGGAGAAATAATTGCATTGCATTTGGCATCATTCACAGTATGGTCTTTTGAAAAAGAGGGATTTCTTTTGTGAATAGTCCTGCCGCACAGGTTTACGGGGACTGATAATTGCAAAAAATAATACACAGAATTTCAAAACGTGAACACGAGATTAGATTTTGGTGAATGTTTGACTGGTTTACCTATTTGGGAAATCTCACTTGTGTTGGGGGGAGGGGGGGGGTCCCCATTTCCTCTTCAGCACTGGGAGCGAGTTTATGTGTGTATGTGCACCTGACTGACAATTTTCATTGCGAGTTAGTTTGTCCGAGGAACTGTTTTGCACTGTGGGTGGGATCCTGAGCGTTTGGCTCAGCTGGCGGACAGGGAGTCTTCGGGTCAATTTGGGGGGGGCTGTCAGAAGATTGGGCAGATGGCCCAGTCGAGGTAGGGGGGTAAAGAGGAAAGGGACTCTGCTAGTGGGAGTGAGAGCTCTAACTCAGATCATGGTGCGTCCTGCGGCATCGGTGCCCAGGGCACGGCTGCACGCCCGGTTACTTTTTGTTTTATGAGTTTAACTCCCACCCCCTGGGTCCTGGGAAGCCCAGTAGTAGATCTCCCTCCATCAGCGGCAGGAAATGGGCGGCCCTTCCCCGGCGGCCATGGCGACAGTGCGGCACGTGGGGGAGGCTGCGTAATTTAGCACACATGCCAGAAGTTCTGTAGGGATGATACTGCAGGCTGGCAATAGACTGAGTTACCAGGTCAAATCTGGGATTGATGTGTGTGTCAGCCCTCTCAGCCTATCAGGGAGGTCCTGTATAGGAAAGGGGGTGGGGCTAGGGGTGTGGTCACTGTCTGAATGGCCTGATTTCTGGGTGTGGCTAGTGCCCCCTGTTGATGATAGTTGGTGTGTTTTTGTTTTTTTTTTATTATTATTTTTATTTTCATTTTGACCATGGCCAAAATAGGGGAGGTGTGCCAGTGGACTGACATGAGTCGTGTTGGCAAGCAGCTTGAAAAGGATGGATTGTAACACTCCTGTGTTCAGGGGGGTGCAAACAGGAATCTTCTTATATGGAATTTCCTAAACAGTTTCCCATAGTGGGGGGGGAGGGAGCGACTCCTGTCACTGCCACGCGAGTGAAACATTAATCTCTGTGGGTAGGGAGACGCTTGCTTGCCTGTTTTCCCCTCCGCGGCGCTGAGGAGAGGCTCTACTCGCGGGAGTGGGAATGTGCTTTTTCTCAAACCTGCATTTTTCACCGCTGGAAGCAGCTCGTTGTGATGTCATCGCCGCACTATCTTGCCATTGCTGATTGGGCTCCGCGGGCCTCTTGTGGAGATGCGGGTACTGCGGCCGTGTAAGATCCTGCTCGAGGTAGCAATGCCCTCGTTAGTGCGTGGCTCGGTCTCTAACTTGACTAATTGATGATTGCAAGTTCAGACGTGTTTCAGTTGTGACTTGTGCACAGCTCATCAGAAGCTTACCTGCCAGCTCAGTGACGTGGGAGTTTAGGATCTTGAAGGTGGTCGCCATAAGCTTGATGGCAGGTTGTGCCCTTGAGGGAGACTCTTAATTCCATAAAATATTCTGCTGGTAAAGTGTAGCTTTGAAGAAAAACATCTTCTGCACTGGGAGTGTAGGGCCTGCCTGGGTGCGCAACATGGAGTACAGTACAGCATTACCTGCCTGTGTGCTCGACGTGGAGTATAGTAGAGCATTGCATTATTAAAAATACAACCATAACTATTCAATGCGACTATAATGAAGTACAGTTTTCATTATTGCAAACAGACAACTCAAAATGAAGACAACAATAAATAATTTGTGGTACAGTCGAACCCACTTATCTCGACCTCGGTTAACTCGCCAACCCTATTAAGTCGACGTTTTTGAAGTGGAACCGC